>CAWUFW010005408.1:0-465000 GCA_963921515.1 Calotriton arnoldi
GTCCAGGGCTCATCCCTCATTCATGTGGGGCTGGACAGTCATGCCTACTCCAGGCCATACAATACACTCTGTACTCCCACTCCCGTGTATCAGAGGACACATTGTGCACAGTGTTTTGACCCCTCAGGTGTCTGCCTCTGTGTCAGTGTGCTGTGGATTAGTCGCCAGGACTGCTGTGGAGTTTCTTGGTAGGGGCTCAGCATGCCACTGGAGATGTGACCATAGGAGACGATACTTGTGTGACACATAGGTGTCTGATCAGCTGCCCATGCAGACTGGGGCATGTAAATGTGAAGTTCAGGCAGCTGTTCCCCATGCACAGCAGAGTGTGAGGGGCTCAGGTTCAGAGGGTAGTGTCACAGGTCTCCCATATGTCCAATAGGTATGACCTGGACAGATGAGGGTTAAGAGGATGTGTTGTGGGGGGGATGTACATGTGCACTTGTGCAGCTCCAGGACTTGCATTCCCCATGACCTACTATTGTGACACAGTGCAGAGTGTTGTTGTCTGGCTGCAAAGTCATACATCACTGAGACAGTGATGTATGACTTTGCAGTCATGCCTCCGCCATGGCATGTGTCTACTGATTGGTGATCCTGCAGGGGAGTGACATGTGCTACATGCACACCATAGTGGCGCTGGCTATCAGGACATGGGTGCATCATGGTGTCTGTCGCTGGAATGCATCACATGCATTTCCTATTTGACTCTGGGCATCCCTTACATCCGTAAACCTGTACTGACTCAGTGGCAAGAGCTGTGATGTGTCCACACCGTGTCCTCTGCACTGTCCAACTACTGTGTACTTGGTGCATGTGTCAACACTGGGGTGTTGCAATCCAACAGACACCAGACAGATGGGTGCAAGGCCATGTGGGATGTGAGTGCCATGCTTGGCATCAGACTGACAATTGACTTCTCCTGTTCAATTAGGGCACTTTTAGCAATGTACAACTAATGATGCCAGGGCTTGCTCTGTAATGTGCTGTGCTCACAGTGGTGTGTGCGTTTGGTGCAGGTGACTGATGTCTGTCTGTTTCCCCATTGTTTGCAGATACATCCACGGCCACGGAAGGGGACAGCTCCACGGACCAGGAGGAGCCGGAGAGCCAGACTGGGTCAGCAGCCGAGGAGTGGTCGGAGGGACCCAGTGGCACGGAGGGCGAGGGGAGCCACACCGAGGAGTCCTCAGCAGCATCCACCTCAGCTGAGGACCAGAGCAACTCGGAGGATGACTCCCTTGTGGAGGCGGGTGTCAGCAGCCACCACACCCCAGCTAGTGTTGCTGTCCCCGCCACCACCAGCACCACCACCGCCCTCCCATCGGCTCCCATTCCCCAGGTCCGTGGAGGCTCCCATGTCCGGGAGCGTGTCTCCTTTGGGCCAGGCACCGCACCCCCTGCCCCTGTGTCCCCTGCTGCCCTGAGTGAGGAGTCTGTGTACCTCCTTCGCCAGCTCCATGTAGGGCAGACAGCCATGCTGAGTGTCCTCCATGCGCACACCGCGCTGTTGACTCAGCTGGTGTCGTTCATGGAGGGCATCTCATCGGGCATGTCTGACCTACAGAGGGGCAATAGGTCCATGGACTCCTCCCTGACGGCAGCAGTGTCCCTCCTCAAACGGTCCCTCACCCCTCCTGCCTCTGCTCCATCCACACTCCCCAGCACCTTACCCATCCCAGGCACACACACACTGGCACAGGCACACACCAGCACACACACATCCAGCACACTGACACACACGCCAATGACAAAACGCACACGCACGCACATTCAGGGGACTGAAGCCAGACTCACAGGGGATGGGGCCCTGGAACACACACACGCATCCACATGCACTGCGCAGTCCTCAGTTCCCTCTCCCTCCAAAGCACCCTCCCTTGCCTCACCTGCAACCCCAAAGTCACAGCAGCTCTTCCTCTGTGACCTCGGCCTCTTCCCCACCGATGAAGCTGCTCCAGCATCCCGGGGGAAGAGGAAGCCCACCCACACGGAGCAGAGTGCCCCTCGCCCCCGGACACCCTCCCCCAGGCGCAGACGGACTGAGGCCCCCACCCGCAAGTCCCCCGGAGTGCTAAGAGCAAGACCCCGCCACCACCCTGCAGCTCAGGCACAAGGTCTCCGTCCTCCATCCCTCAGGCCCCCACTGCACAGGTGCCCCCACCACACCCTGCCCCAGGTTCCCCCACCCACAGATATACCATCCCCAAGATGCTCCGGCCTTCTCCCCCTGCCACTTGCTCTCCCAGCACCACACCCCCCGCTGCGCTTGTCTGTGCCACTGATGTGGTGAGGGTGTCCCCCCTCTGTCCAACCCACCTTGCCTGTTCCCCATTCTCCTCCCCTGGAGGTAGGCACTGCAGTGGAGTCCACTACCGCCCTGTCTGACTTGGGCACTGCAGTGGCGGACCTGTCCACCCCATCTGCAGGGTCCACTGCAGTTGTGCCGGCACCCACGACATCTGTGTCATGCCCCCCAGTTGTGCCGGCACACACCATGTCAGACACCTCCACTGCAGTTGTCAGTGGCTCTCCTGCACCCACCACCCCTTCCCTGACTCCCCCTGGTGAGCCCTGATCCTGTCCCTGCGGTGCCTGGCCTGCCCCCCGGTTGCCCCTCCTAGTGGATTGTCCCTGGTATTGTGCAGGCATGCGTAGGGTGACATCTGCCAGTGTCACCCTGTTTGAACTTTGACAATGGACTGGCCATTGGCCTTTGCTCTTTTTCAGGACTTCGTTTGGCCTCAACACATATGCTGAATAAAGCAACTTTCTTTTCTCTAGTGCTCATGCTTCAGATGTACATGTTGTTGGTGCAGCTAACCATGCCCTTGCTGCAGTGATGGTGATATCTGGTCTCATGATTATGAAGTGTTACTGTGCAGGAACCCATGTGGTCCAGGGGGAATGTGTCCTATCATGTGGTGTATCCATGTCATCAATAGCAGCATCTGAGGGTGTCATGTGTTCAGTATTTGGCAATGGGTTTCCTACTTACATTGGCAATTTCATATCTGTGGCTTCCACCCCTGCACATCTGTTGTGCCTGCCATCGTTGCATTTGTCTACTTCCCTGACCGTGTTGCCATCTCCAGTGGACATGCAGGTTTGGGCATCAATGGGGAGGGACTCATCCGTGTAGTCAGTGCAACATTGCTATACAAGTGTGTTGGATCTGTGCTGATGATTCCGTTGGCACATCCATGACCAGGCTGATGTGATGGGAGCCCTCATTTGGTGCTAATTGTTGATTGTGTGACCAAGTGCTCAGCTGACATGATGGGGCCCTACTGAGGCAACATATGGCACAGCTTTCCTCACACAGGAGTGGAGTCCCCTCATGGCAGTGTGTACACGTGTGACATTGCCTGCACCCAAGGTGTGTGTTGTATGTGCATGTCTGTGTGTTCACTTCCATTCATCTGCGCATGCTGTGATCCCTAGTGTTGTACCTGTTTGTGATGCTTGCTGACTTGAGCTATGTTCCCCCAAAGTCTTCTCCCTGTGTTCTCTGTGATGTGGGTGCATGGCACATTACTGGTCATCAGGGTGTCACCCATAGGTGTGTTTGCTGTCAGGGCTGAGTTTGTGTGCAGACGCAGATGGGTCACAGTCAGGTTTCCCCTTGGCACTTGTTGTTTGCCCCTGTCATGTGATTTCCAGTTTGTGTTATCTTTCAGTGATTGTGACATGTTGTGTGTGTGACTGCTGCCACTCCTCAGGGTCAGAGCTGCAATGTTGGAAGTTGTCTATGTGTGTTCGTTGTGGGTGACCTTGGCTTCTTCATTGGTGTGTGACTGTGGCTGGGATCCCATTGGTCGGTGTGGTATTGCCGTCATGTCCATGTACAGCGTAGTGTGCAGTGTGTCAGACATTCAGGAGTCTTGTTGAGTGTCCATGTGTGATGTGTTTCTACACCTTGGTTCCCACCCACCACCCTGGAATAGTCATGGGTGCATGTGCAATGTCACCAGTGCATGTGTACTTCACTGCTGCACATTGTTGGAGGTCGAGGGGTGTGGTGTTGAGTGTGTGCAGATGAGAGTTGTTGCCCGGCTAGGCCCCTGCCTCCATGTTGGCCTTGGCTTACTGGCCATGCTGATTGATTTGTGCTTGTGTAGGTGTGATGGTAGTTTGTTGCTCAGGACACCTGACTGTGGTTCATAGTGTGAACGACATTTAGCTTTGTCATCACAGTGGTATTTTTATTCAGCCCAGGGTCACCACATTGTGGGGGCCCTGGGGGTGGTGCTGTGGTGTGTCTGTGACTTGCTGTGTCAGTTGTTGTTCCTACGTGCCTGTGTGACATGTGTGTTTTGTGCTCCCTCTCACCTGACAATGCCTGCTTGCCCACATAGGGGATTTGGATCCATGAGTTACCTTAGTGTGGCAGTGTATGCACATCTGTATGATTGGTATTCAGCTCTCCTCATGTGTTGTGTGGTTGCCTGGGGACACTGGCACCCCCACCCCTCACCTGCTGTGTATGATGACAGTGTTGGTCTGCCTGTTTGTGTTTGTGCATCTGCACCACTGCATTGGCATATCTTGGGTGTGCCATTGGCTGTATGTTGTTTGGTGTGTTTCCCCTGCTGTCCCTGGGACTCCTAGGTCATCGGTCAGCACAGTGATCATGGTTTGTGTGTCCCATTGCTGCCATGGTATGGTATCTGTTCACCTCACATCTGCTGTCTCCACAGGGTATCTGCATTTGTGTGCCCATTGGTGCAAATATGTGGTTCTGCATTCTGATGGTCACTTCTGTCATTGTGTCATTGATGACTGTTGACGGTCTCAGCCCCCATGGGTGTTGTTTGTCTGCACATGGCCAAAGGAATGTTTCATTTGCACTGCAGTATTTGGCTCCCCAATTTATGTTGCAATGGGACACATACACTACTTTGCCACAGATGAGTTTTTGGTTCTGTGAGCAGGAATGATCCATGCAGTTTGGCAGTTGCAGCTCTTTCTTTGTCAACAATTACCTTTTGGTCACTGTGATGATGAGGGTGTAGACCCCATTGCCACAATGGTCAAAATGTGCTTCAGCTATGGACCCCACACTTGCCTTTTGGTCACTGTGATGATGGGGGTTTGGACCCCATTGCCACAATGGTCAAAATGTGCTTCAGCTATGGACCCCACACTTGCCTTTTGGTCACTGTGATGATGGGGGTTTGGACCCCATTGCCACAATGGTCAAAATGTGCTTCAGCTATGGACCCCACACTTACCTTTTGGTCACTGTGATGATGGGGGTTTAGGCCCCATTGCCACAATGGTCATGGGCTGCTTGCATTGTGGGTGCCACACACATATATGTGTGGCACATGTGCTAGGGGGTCACATTGTATGTTGAAAGTCATGTTCGGTGTTGTAGGCATTTGACACAGCCTACACACGCTTGTCATGGTGGTGGGGGATGTCTTAATCTTGCATTCCCTAGGTTGTGGTGTGCTTGTTGTGTCATGCATTGTCCATCCTATGAGTGGGGGTGGTAGTAGTGGTAGGCATCCAGCCCCCCTGGCTAAGGGTGGTAGTAGTGGTAGGCATCCAGCCCCCCTGGCTAAGGGTGGTAGTAGTGGTGGGCATCCTGCCCCCTGGCTAAGGGTGGTAGTAGTGGTAGGCATCCTGCCCCCTGGCTAAGGGTGGTAGTAGTGGTAGGCATCCTGCCACCCTGGCTAAGGGTGGTAGTAGTGGTAGGCATCCTGCCACCCCTGGGTGAGGGTGGTAGTAGTGGTAGGCATCCAGCCCCCCTGGGTGAGGGTGGTAGTAGTGGTGGGCATCCTGCCCCCTGGCTAAGGGTGGTAGTAGTGGTAGGCATCCAGCCCCCTGGCTAAGGGTGGTAGTAGTGGTGGGCATCCTGCCCCCTGGCTAAGGGTGGTAGTAGTGGTAGGCATCCTGCCCCCTGGCTAAGGGTGGTAGTAGTGGTAGGCATCCTGCCACCCTGGCTAAGGGTGGTAGTAGTGGTAGGCATCCTGCCACCCCTGGGTGAGGGTGGTAGTAGTGGTAGGCATCCTGCCCCCTGGCTAAGGGTGGTAGTAGTGGTAGGCATCCAGCCCCCCTGGGTGAGGGTGGTAGTAGTGGTAGGCATCCTGCCCCCTGGCTAAGGGTGGTAGTAGTGGTAGGCATCCTGCCACCCTGGCTAAGGGTGGTAGTAGTGGTAGGCATCCAGCCCCCCTGGCTAAGGGTGGTAGTAGTGGTGGGCATCCTGCCCCCTGGCTAAGGGTGGTAGTAGTGGTAGGCATCCTGCCCCCTGGCTAAGGGTGGTAGTAGTGGTAGGCATCCTGCCACCCTGGCTAAGGGTGGTAGTAGTGGTAGGCATCCTGCCACCCTGGCTAAGGGTGGTAGTAGTGGTAGGCATCCTGCCCCCCGTGGGTGAGGGTGGTAGTAGTGGTGGGCATCCTGCCCCCTGGCTAAGGGTGGTAGTAGTGGTAGGCATCCAGCCCCCCTGGGTTGGGGTGGTAGTAGTGGTAGGCATCCTGCCCCCTGGCTAAGGGTGGTAGTAGTGGTAGGCATCCTGCCCCCTGGCTAAGGGTGGTAGTAGTGGTAGGCATCCTGCCACCCTGGCTAAGGGTGGTAGTAGTGGTAGGCATCCTGCCCCCTGGCTAAGGGTGGTAGTAGTGGTAGGCATCCTGCCCCCCTGGGTGAGGGTGGTAGTAGTTGTGGGCATCCTGCCCCCTGGCTAAGGGTGGTAGTAGTGGTAGGCATCCAGCCCCCCTGGGTTGGGGTGGTAGTAGTGGTAGGCATCCAGCCCCCCTGGCTAAGGGTGGTAGTAGTGGTAGGCATCCTGCCCCCCTGGGTGAGGGTGGTAGTAGTGGTAGGCATCCAGCCCCCTGGCTAAGGGTGGTAGTAGTGGTAGGCATCCTGCCCCCCTGGGTGAGGGTGGTAGTAGTGGTAGGCATCCTGCCCCCCTGGGTGAGGGTGGTAGTAGTGGTAGGCATCCAGCCCCCCTGGGTGAGGGTGGTAGTAGTGGTGGGCATCCTGCCCCCTGGCTAAGGGTGGTAGTAGTGGTAGGCATCCAGCCCCCTGGCTAAGGGTGGTAGTAGTGGTAGGCATCCTGCCCCCCTGGGTGAGGGTGGTAGTAGTGGTAGGCATCCAGCCCCCCTGGCTAAGGGTGGTAGTAGTGGTAGGCATCCTGCCCCCCTGGGTGAGGGTGGTAGTAGTGGTAGGCATCCTGCCCCCCTGGGTGAGGGTGGTAGTAGTGGTAGGCATCCAGCCCCCCTGGGTGAGGGTGGTAGTAGTGGTGGGCATCCTGCCCCCTGGCTAAGGGTGGTAGTAGTGGTAGGCATCCAGCCCCCCTGGCTAAGGGTGGTAGTAGTGGTAGGCATCCAGCCGCCCCTGGGTTGGGGTGGTAGTAGTGGTAGGCATCCTGCCCCCTGGCTAAGGGTGGTAGTAGTGGTAGGCATCCTGCCACCCTGGCTAAGGGTGGTAGTAGTGGTAGGCATCCTGCCCCCCTGGGTGAGGGTGGTAGTAGTTGTGGGCATCCTGCCCCCTGGCTAAGGGTGGTAGTAGTGGTAGGCATCCTGCCACCCTGGCTAAGGGTGGTAGTAGTGGTAGGCATCCTGCCCCCCTGGGTGAGGGTGGTAGTAGTTGTGGGCATCCTGCCCCCTGGCTAAGGGTGGTAGTAGTGGTAGGCATCCAGCCCCCCTGGGTGAGGGTGGTAGTAGTGGTAGGCATCCTGCCACCCCTGGGTGAGGGTGGTAGTAGTGGTAGGCATCCAGCCCCCCTGGGTGAGGGTGGTAGTAGTGGTGGGCATCCTGCCCCCTGGCTAAGGGTGGTAGTAGTGGTAGGCATCCAGCCCCCCTGGCTAAGGGTGGTAGTAGTGGTGGGCATCCTGCCCCCTGGCTAAGGGTGGTAGTAGTGGTAGGCATCCTGCCCCCTGGCTAAGGGTGGTAGTAGTGGTAGGCATCCTGCCACCCTGGCTAAGGGTGGTAGTAGTGGTAGGCATCCTGCCCCCCTGGGTGAGGGTGGTAGTAGTGGTAGGCATCCTGCCCCCCTGGTTGAGGGTGGTTGGCATCCAGCCCCCCTGGGTTGGGGTGGTGGCGCGCATTCAGGCCCCTGTGTGCATATGTGGCATTGGTGATGGGCATCCCGCCCCTATGGTGCTGCTGTTGCAAGTATATTCAGATTCCCAGTGTATGTGTGTGATGTGTCGTGTACGTGTTGTATGTGTTTTGTGGTTGGTGTCTGACTTACCTTCTGCGCCGTACGCGTCCGTGCCTGTTCCGGTAGTAGATGTAGAATATTGGTATGATCGGGACGAAGGGATTCATGGTTGGTTCGTGTCGTTCGTCCTTCTCGTTGCTTCGCGTCGTCCTCGTCGCTTGGCTTCGTCCTCGTCGCTTCGCTTCGTCCTCGTCGCTTCGCGTCGTCCTCGTCTGTGCTGTGTTCGTCTCGTAGCCGTGGATCGTGTTGTGGCGCGATTCGGAGCTTATGTGCGCCTCTCCCGGATGCTTTGACGTGCCGTGCGTAGCGACGGGTTCGGCGCGTACGGAAAGCGCATCGTACTTGTCCGGCCGGACGGGGCTGCATTTTCCCTTCCGTGCGACTCGATTCGGCGTTTCCGGATTCGCCTCGGTCGGAGAACAGGACCTGGTTTGGGTGAGTACGGCTCGGCCGGAATTTTTGCTGTTGTGCGCATCGTACTTGCTCGTTCGGTGTGCTGTACGGATCGGTCGGGAAACTGGCTTTCGCATGGCTTTTTTCCCGACCGAATGGTATTGGGTGCGCCTCCGACCGAGATCGGAATCGGCCCCTTAGTGTCCTCCTCGTGAATGGGTTTGTGAATGAATGTCATTCAGGAGTATCCTGTTTCAGGCTGAAATTATATGTTTTTTCTCTACATGCTTTTACAGATTACATTTCTCTGGTGACACAAGGGGTGTTTGCTGTATACATCACTGAAGAAATGATGCAGCATCATGTACCATCACTGAAAAGATGCTGAAAAGACACCCATCTGACTGTCATTTCCCATCGAAAGCATGTTCCAATTTTTTTGTTGTAGTTTTTTTTCTTTTTTTGAAGAATAGTTGTTTTAGACATCAGAGGCTCTCGTCAGATTATTCTCTTTATGTGTTATCTGTCGGTGACTACCTGGCATGCCATCAAGACTAACTCTTCTTTAAAAATAGTAAGACTGCAGCCTCACAAAATCCGTCTGATTTGTAGTTGGATGATTTACAGTGACGTGGCCTGTTGTCCAGTTAATAAAGATGATTGTGTGGTGTAGATGTGGTTATGCACAAGTGATAACTGAGTGGGACAAATCTAAACATGTTTAACTGTAGAAATGATTCACATATTGTGTCCATGTTTAGCACAAGGTGCACACTGCTGTGTAATTCTGGCACTGACATAAAATGGTCATTGTAGTAAGCTATTACAAAAACATACAAAAAAAAAGTATTAGAAAAGCCAAAAGGTTTACAACTTTCGGTATTCACAAAGGACATTTACTACTCGTAAATGCCGTTTGTGAATACCAAAAGTCATAAAGATCAACTTTTGGTATCCACAAAGGGTATTTACGAGTAGTAAATGCCCTTTGTGAATACCAAAAGTCGTAAAGTTAGACTTTTCTCTCAGTTTACTTTTTGTGAATCTGGCCCATTGACTTTGATAATGATTGTTTAAAAGGCGGTACAAAATAAGACCCTGTGCAGCAGTGGGACCTTTCTCACTGCTGTAAAGGGCCCCAAGAATGCTTGTCAGCAGTCACTTTATGTTTGGAGAGTGGTGTACCATGCACCTCAATTTCCTGCTGTTGAGGTCCAATGGTCGGGCTTTCACCAGTGAGGAAAAAAGATAATACTGCTGCCACCCAGGATATGGGTAAACCTGAGTGACAGCAGACAAGCACAGTTCTCTGCAGCTTTACGTACCGTCCCTGTTGGAACATACAGCTGCAGGAAGCTGGATGGGTGAAAGGTAAACTATTCCTCTAGTGAAGTCATAAAGTATGAAAGTGATATTTTGTGTGCCTTACAAAACAGTTATAATGCCTTTCCCACAGGTTTCTCAGCTTCAAAACTTTAATTTACTACAGAAATTGGGGTGAAATTCAGCAAAATACTTAATTTTCTATGGTTGGTATAGAAAGGATAAACTTTACACAGAAGCTTGCATTCTACTTAAAGACAAAAAGAGAAAATATACTTGTAAAATTCTAAAAAATTTCCGAACACTATGCATGTGAATTATCTTCAATGAGGAGACTCCACCAACATAGGGGCCGATTCCGATTCGGGCCGGAAATCTCTCCGACCGAGCCGGACCCGGAGAGATTTCCGACCGAATCGGACTCTAGCAGTCCGACCGAACGAGTACGATGCGCACGTATGCTATCGGACTCGATTCGGTCGGACTCCCATTGAAGTCAATGGGAGCCAGTCGTACGACGCGTACACGGGCTCCCATTGACTCAATGGGCACGACGCGAACAAGGGCGCCCCCTACAGCGTGTGCACCTTGATGCGGGTCGTGCCGTACATGCACGTGTAGGGGGGACCCATGTGTCCCCCCTGTGTGCGACTCGCGCAGCTACGCTTCCAGGGGGGTCCGACACGGACCCCCAAAGTGCGGCTCCGACAGCTCCTTGGAGCCGGACTGCGCGAGTCAGTCGGAGCGGTCGGATGCGCATCGTACTTACCCGGCCGGGGAACGTCTCCATAGCGCGGTGCGAGTCGTCCCCGTGCGAGTCGGTCGGAGCGGTCGGGTCCTGCGTACGAGTCGGTCGGAGATTTCGCGAGCGCACGCATCTTACTCGCTCGCCCGGACGCACGTACGATTCGGTCGGGAAATAGGGCTCCGAATCGGATCCGGTAAAGCCGAATCCGATTCGGAGCCCTACCGGCCGAGATCGGAATCGGCCCCTAAGTGTTAGGAAAAAAGGGATACCCCAGAAATGTATATAAATATTGTTAGCACTTTACCTTGTGCACATTTCCGACCACATTAGGGGGCCGATTCCGATCTCGGCCGGTAGTGCTCCGAATCGGATTCGGCTTTACCGGATCCGATTCGGAGCCCTGTTTCCCGACCGAACCGTACGCGGGTCCGGCCGAGCGAGTACGATGCGAAATCGCCGACCGACTCGTCCGGGCGTCCCGACCGCTCCGACCGACTCGCTCCCGGCTCGAACCGCTCCGACCGACTCGCTCGGACTCGACTCCGCACCGCGCAATGGAGACGTTTCCCGGCCGGGTAAGTACAATGCGCGCCGCGAGCAGTCCGACCGAGCCGCGCACTCCGGCTCGTAAGAGCTGTCGGAGCCGTACTTTGGGGGTCCGTGTCGGACCCCCTGTACGCGTAGCCGCGCGAGTCGCACACAGGGGGACCCATGGGTCCCCTACCTGTGCGTGTACGGCGCGACTCGCTTCGCCGCGTACCCGCTGTAGGGGCGCCCTTGTCCGACTCGCACCCATTGAGTCAATGGGAGCCCGCGTATGCGTTGTACGACCGGCTCCCATTGACTTCAATGGGAGTCCGACCGACTCGAGTCCGATAACATACGGACGCATCGTACTCGTTCGGTCGGACTGCACGGGTCCGATTCGGTCGGAAATCTCTCCGGGTCCGGCTCGGTCGGAGAAATTTCCGGCCCGAATCGGAATCGACCCCAAAGTGTATCAGATTAATCTAAGTTCACAACTGAGGCTGTGCAACAAAGCAATACATTCAATAAATGTGAAGCACATTAGGTTCGACAAGAAAGACAAACAATGATTAAGTTTTCAAATCATAAAGGTTTATTAAAGGTTTAAAAGTTCACAGAAGGCAAAGGGGCCGATTCCGATCTCGGCCGGTAGTGCTCCGAATCGGATTCGGATTTACCGGATCCGATTCGGAGCCCTGTTTCCCGACCGAATCGTACGCGGGTCCGGTCGAGCGAGTCCCCCCTACCTGTGCATGTACGCCGCGATACGCATGGACGCGTACCCGCTGTAGGGGGCGCCCTTGTTCGCCTCGCACCCATTGAGTCAATGGGAGCCCGCGTACGCGTTGTACGACCGGCTCCCATTGACTTCAATGGGAGTCCGACCGAATCGAGTCCGATAGCATGCGAATGCATCGTACTCGTCCGGTCGGACTGCTAGGGTCCGATTCGGTCGGAATTCTCTCCGGGTCCGGCTCGGTCGGAGAGATTTCCGGCCGGAATCGGAATCGGCCCCTAAATCTTCAAGTTAGTATCAATCAACAATCAAAATGGATCACTGATAGAATATCGGAAACAAAAATATTGTGTGGACAGGATATTGTGTCAAAAATCACGAGGCCCAAAATATCGAGAAGGTAAGTGCAAATAGGTAAGTACAGATTTCTTTACTCCACATCTAAGTACCTCGAAGATGTATATATATTGTCAAGGTACACATATGTGGAGTTGTATATGGTAAAACTTTGCTTACACAACCGGCTTATTTGTCGAATGTCGGGACACAGAAGACCCCGATTACACTTTGGGACCTGATTTATTTGAGTCGTATCATGGGATGATTTTCCGACTGTTATAATCACGGATGAAATTATAGAACATTCTACTTGAGTGTTTGAGCCCTGATGAAGTTCCTTTGGTCAAAGGAACGAAACGCGTTGGCTGATGGCCACCAATAAAACTAACTAATGGACTAAAGTATACGGTAAAGAGTCAGAATATCGAGTAGGAAATGTCGACTTGCACTAATATCGAGTGAAAATATCGAGATACATAAATTTCGACTGCAAGAATATCGTGGTCAAGAATATCGAGTTTCAGGTAAGAAATATCTTAGTAATTAATATCGTTTGCAAAAATATAGTTGTAAAAAATATCGTTTTTTTAGTTTGTGTTATGTATTTTAGTATGTATTTTAAATGTATGTGTTCTATTTTTTGTCTAAGTATTGCATTTGTTTTTTAATATATGTGTTACATTTTTAGAAGTTATTCATTTTATTTTAATTAAATTTTGCGTTTTAGTTTGTAGCGGGTTGTGAGTTTATAGGGGAATAGGGTGGGAAGTAATTTAATTGTAATAAATTGAATATTACTTTTTATTTATTAGTATTTATTTATTTTTGATTTCATAGTGTTAATTGTGGGAATTAATTTATAATTGATTAATTAATAAATAGCTGTTCATTTTTATTGATTAATTAATTGGTAAATATGTTAATTGTGTCATTTTGTTAGTAGCGGGTTGTGGGTTTATAGGGGAATAGGGTGGGAAGTAATTTAATTATAATTAATTTATTAATATTTTTTATTAATTAATATTTCTTTATTTTATATTTTATATTGTTAATTGCGGAATTAATTTATGATTAATTATTTATTAATTGGTTAATTATTATTAATTAATTGGTAATTATGTTAATTGTGTTCTTTTTTAGGGGCGGGTTGTGGTTTGATAGGGGAGTAGGGTGGGAAGTAATTTAATTTTAATACATTTATTAATATTTGTAATATAATATTTAATTAATTGTATTTTATAGTGTTAATTGTGTGAATTAATTTATTAATAATTATTTACATTTTGCTTGTTAATTGTTATTAATTAATTAATAAATTGTTAATTAATTATGTTAATTGTGAAATGTTTTACGAAATTGGTTGTGGCATTTATAGGGGAATATGGTGGGAGGTAATTTATTTATAATTAATTAATTATTTGTTAATTAATGCTAATTAAATAATTAAAATTTAAATATGCCAATTGTGTAATAATTTTGATGTGTGAGTTGTGGGGTTTATAGTGGTAAATGGTGGGAAGTCATTTTTTTAAAATTAATGATTTGTTGTTAATTGATATTAATTTATTAATGTAAAATTAGTTATGGAAATTGTGCAAATATTTTTAGGTGTGTGTTTTGGTGTTTATTGGGGTAGAGGGTGGAAAGTAATTTAGTTTAAATTAATTAATCATTACTTGATCATTAATATTCATTTATTAATTGATAAATATTTTTGGTAATTGTTTAGTTTTTATTTTGTTTGGGGATTTAGGTTCAATAGCTGTAACTTTTGGTTTGTACATTAATTTTTACATTTTTAAATGTGTTTTATAATCATTAATATTTGTTTAATTGATAATTAATTGTGTAAATTATAGAGGTACACTTTTTTGTTTAATTTAGATGTGTGTTGTAAATTGTGTGGTGTTATAAGGTAGGAAAATAAATATTACATTTATGTAATTTTCAATTTTTTGATTAAGATTAACTTCTATTACAAAATATGTATTTGTTTGTAAATTGTTAAAGTTTAAAAATTAATATTTTTATGTCCATTTTAGATTTTTGCTACATTAAAATATTTGTATATGTTTTGTTAATTTTTATATTTTTATATATGTTTTGTTTTTGGGTATTTAATTATATTTTGTATTGTAGTTGATATTTTGTTTGTTTTTATAATTTGAATTTTGTTCTGTGGGAATAGTAATTTTTACCCCTCCGCTATCCAACACTTTCCCTACTGTTGCACTCATTCGAGTGGGAATAGTAAATTAATACCCTCCGCTATCCAACACTTTCCCTACTGTTGCACTCATTGTGGTGGGAATAGTAATTTGTACCCCTCCGCTATCCAACACTTTCCCTATTGTTGCACTCCCTGGAGTGGGAATAGTAATTTTATCCCCTTTGCTATCCAACACTTTCCCTACTGTTGCACTCTTTGGAGTGGGAATAGTAAATTATTCACCTCCACTATCCAACACTTTCCCTACTGTTGCACTCATTGGAGTGGGAATAGTAAATTATTCCCCTCCACTATCCAACACTTTCCCTACTGTTGCACTCGCTGGAGTGGGAATAGTAATTTTTCCCCCTCCGCTATCCAACACTTTCCCTACTGGTGCACTCGCGGGAATAGTAATTTTTATCACTCCGCTATCCAACACTTTCCCTACTGTTGCACTTGCTGGAGTGGGAATAGTAAATTATTTACCTCCACTGTCCAACACTTTCCCTACTGTTGCACTCGCTGGAGTGGGAATAGTAATTTTTTACCCTCCACTATCCAACACATTCCCTACTGTTGCACTCATTGGAGTGGGAATAGTATATTATTCCCCTCTGCTATCCAACACTTTCCCTACTGTTGCACTCGCTGGAGTGGGAATAGTAAATTATTCCCCTCCGCTATCCAACACTTTCCCTACTGTTGCACTCGCTGGAGTGGGAATAGTAATGTTTTACCCTCCGCTATCCAACACTTTCCCTACTGTTGCACTCATTAGAGTGGGAATAGTAAATTATTCCCCTCCGCTATCCAACACTTTCCCTACTGTTGCAATCGCTGGAGTGGGAATAGTAAATTATTCCCCTCCGCTATCCAACACTTTCCCTACTGTTGCATTCGCTGGAGTGGGAATAGTAATTTTCTACCCTCCGCTATCCAACACTTTCCCTAATGTTGCACTAAATGTAGTTTAAAATGTAGGTTTAAAAAATATTACATATTTTAATATTTTAATTTATATTATAAAAAATGTTTTATGTTACAGGTGTATGTATATATATATTTATCTTTATTTTTTAATATATTTCTAACATTTTATAATTAATTAAAATTATTATTTATTAATTATTTTTAAGTAAATATATAAATATATATATTACATTTTATATATGTATGTTTAATTTATTTTTAAATTACATTTATTACTTATAATTGTTAAAATTTACAAATAAATCTAAATATTTTTTGAAGTAAAATGTATTATTTAATTTATTTTACATTATTTATTATACATATGAAAAAAAACGATATTTTGTACTTCAATATTTTTAACAACAATATTTTTGGGGGGATATTTTTGTACTTACCATTATGAAGATAGGAGGTCGATATTTTTGACAACGATATTTATGTCCCGATATTTCTGTAGGTCGACATTAGTGTTGTCGATATTCTGTCAGTGATCCAAAGTATACGACTTTGACTTCATCTCTGGTGCACATTCCACTTCCACAAAGACCTTGCTTTCTCTGGATTCCAGTGGCACTTAACGGCGGCAAGTGCCGGAAGCAGATGCACAGAACTCTAAATCTGTACAGATAGGGATTGATGTGCTGAACCTTGGGTCAGCCGTTGTAAGGAGTGTTTTGATTGCAACAATCAAGATGGATCACTGATAGAATATCGGAAACAAAAATATCGTGTGGACAGGATAGCGTGTCAAAAATCACGAGGCCCAAAATATCGAGAAGGTAAGTGCAAATAGGTAAGTACAGATTTCTTAACTCCACATCTAAGTACCTCGAAGATATATATATATTGTCAAGGTACACATATGTGGAGTTGTATATAGTAAAACTTTGCTTACCAATAGAAACTTACCTTCACAATATTTTTGTCCCCGATATTCTTGACATGATATTTTGTCCCACAATACATTTATTTCCGATACTCTGTCTAATTACCATCAAAATATGAATGCATCAATTAATATGAAGTTCAAATCAATCAAAGTCATATGACTAAGAGGACAGCCCAGTATAAGTTTCCCTCAAATGGAAGGGTAAAGAAAAGTCAGTTCTCTCATTAAGAGAGTACTCTAAAACCCCTCCCAGCTCTAAGCTGAGCTCTAAGCTGAGTCTGAATCAGGCTGAATCAAAAGGTATTCCTGAACTTTCTTCTACTCTGCACTAGCTTAAATTACACAATTCTAACATTTTGATACATCTTCGCACAGTTCTCACGAGGCACTCCAATAAGGTAAAAGAGAGATTCTACAATTTTATGCTTGTTAGCTTCTCAGGACTTTTCACAATACAGCTTATCTCTCCATACGCCAAACTTACATTATCTGTACTAAGTTGAGATAAAGGGACCAGCCTGTGATCTGCAGGTGTCATTGTGAATGTGCTACTGATTAAAACATTCCATGATTATTACAAGGAAAGGAAAACATTTATTCTCATGGGAAATAGAACACAAGAACATTGCATTTTATAATTAGGACTTTAGCTACACTTAGAAAGAAAATGTTCATGTGTCACGAGGAAGATGGCACCAGCGTTAGCCCTTTTAAAATGGACTAAAGTATACAAAAAAAGTGATGGATGGAATGCATAAATTCATCTCAGTCATTGGTAACTACTCAAGCCGCATCCCAATCCATTGTTATTTAAAATGCAGGCCTACATTAGCTATGGTCAATCTAAACGTGAATAAGACATAGTTAATACATTTTGCATATTTATGTGTTAATGTCGATTTTGTTTTTAGAAATGATCAAAGACACTTATTTCAGGCGGAAGAAATAGTACCAGATCGTCAGCATATATTTAAATTTTGGGGGCTGAGGGATTACTGCCTTACTTTTCTCACTTTCTCTCAGTGAACAAGCTAACAGTTCTATGAATATGGCAAAGAGAGAAGGGCACCCCTGTCTAGTACCTCTAGTGATTGGGTCCGTGGCACTACCATTCAAGACTACAGATGCCGTGATCCCTCGAATATCATGCCAATTGACTTTATGGTTTGCATCAGAAAACCCATTATCTTCAAAACTTTCAAAAATTCTATCTCACATAGCCAAACTTCTTTTCTGCACCTATAAGCAATATTGCAGCAGGAATCCCACTTGTTGGAAAATAATCTATGCTTCAACTAAATAAGGTGTGATTGAATACACTTGGTGGGTGTGTATAAATCCATTGTTATCACTCTTATTGAGCTCGATATTATTCCAGCCATTTTTACTGCTATAATCTTCATAAATGTTTTATATTCTGCATTTGGCAGAGTACTTGTGCGGAAAGAATTAACATCTTCCAGGCTTTTAGCTTTTTTTGGCAAACAAGTAAGAATCCCCCTTGGAAAATAGAGCGGAATGCTACCCCTCCATCAAGATTTGATTAAACAGGTCAACAAACGTAACAGAAAGATTCCTTCTTGGTAAGCAGGAGTCAAGTAGCCAGTTCATGCAGAATAACAGGTTTTAGGTTTATTGACAGGAACCATCTTTGCCAGGAGCTTTATATTTAAGGAAAGATTTTAAAAAGAGGGGAAGGGGCCACAAACTGCAGGCACGCATCAGATTGCAGAGCCGCATTTTGTCATCTTCCCTTCCAACTCTCTCGCGTGAAAATTCATTAATTTAATGCAAAACATCTAATAACAGAAAGTAGCACCAATATCATACATTTATATTAGTTTCTTTTAAAACTAAGAAGTCATATTTTGTGACTAAGTTAGGCATTTGTAAATCTCTAATACCTTCCAATAGTCCTAAATGCCCTGGGATTTATAGCTTTTTTAAACAGCTTTTCTTTGCTTATGTCAAGAACTCAAATGATAAGTTGCTACATTTTTGGCATAATTATCAGTAACTTAGGCCTGATTTAAACTTTGGCAGATGAGATACTCTGTCACACATGTGATGGATATCCAGTCCACTGTGTTACTAGAACATTATATCCTATGACCCTTGTAATAAGGCAGAAAGGATATCCGTCACGTTTGTAACAGAATATCCCATCTGCCAAAGACTAATTCAAGCCCATAGGGGCCAATTCCGATTCGGGCAGGAAATCTCTCCGACCGAGCCAGACCCGGAGAGATTTCCGACCGAATCGGACTCTAGCAGCCCGACCGAACGAGTACGATGCGTACGTATGCTATCGGACTCGATTCGGTCGGACTCCCACTGAAGTCAATGGGAGCCGGTCGTACAACGCGTACACAGGCTCCCATTGACTCAATGGGTACGACGCGAACAAGGGCGCCCCCTACAGCGGGTTCGCGTCGATGCGGGTCGCACCGTACATGCACGTGTAGGGGGGACCCATGGGTCCCCCCTGTGTGCGACTCGCGCGGCTACGCGTGCAGGGGGGTCCGACACGGACCCCCGAAGTCCGGCTCCGACTGCTCTTTGGAGCCGGACGGCGCGAGTCAGTCGGATTGCTCGAGGCGCGCATCGTACTGGCTCGGTCGGGGAACGTCTCCATTGCGCGGTGCGAGTCGTGTCCGTGCGAGTCGGTCGGAGCGGTTCGGACCCGCGAACGAGTAGGTCGGCGATTTCGCGTACGCTCGCATCGTACTCGCTCGCCCGGACGCATGCACGAATCGGTCGGAAAAGAGGCCTCCGAATCGGATCCGGTAAAGCCGAATCCGATTCGGTGCCCTACCGGCCGAGATCGGAATCGGCCCCTTAGTCTTTTGAAATGTAGAGAAAGTTCCGGAAAGCATTGCGGATGTCAACATTGGCATCATCAACCTCTATCTAAAAGGGGCTACCGCTTTTGTTATGCCATCAATTCCTTTGGGTTTTGCTATACTTGCATGCAAATATTTTCTCTCACACAAATTAGCGAATGCACTTAGGGCCTGATTCATAAAAAATAGAGGGAAATGGTCTCCAGAAAGTTTCCTCCGTGTCTAATTTGTGCAAAAAAAATTAAAAAGTAATAAAAGTTGATCTCCAAAATGTAAATTAATTGGCTGAGTGAGGTGAGGGTGTGGACCGGGGAGGCAGGCCTTACCGTCTTTAATTTAGGATCCTTGCAGTAGCTGTAGCAACACTACAATCTGGGGCTTGGCTGTCAAGCAGCATGTATACAGATAAAGAACCACTGTTCTTCTTTTACTTCCATTATTTTGGAAATAGAAGAAGGGCTACCAATGCACTGAATGGCAAAGGATCATTGTATTGACTGTTCCTCTATTTCTGTTTACTCTTATGGAAATAAAGGAAGGACTGCTCTTTTATCTCCTGCTGCTCTGTAATCCCCCTTTGGTATCGCTCTGTAATTAAAAGCAGCTGCCTGAGAAGGCATGGGATGTGACAAAGCGTTCCGATTCCATGAAATAAGTGCCAGTGGTGCCCACTGGCTGTAAAGGGTGCAATTTAGGTACTGGGTTTTGTTGTATTTAGAATCTTTGTTGTAGAATGTTACAGGCGTAATGGAAGGGAAAGGGTGGCAGGATTTTTATGATGGCAGTTGGGGAGTTGCTGCCGAAAGGATTTGGAGTACATTAGGCTGATGAATAAATGCACAATTGGTGTGGAAGAATTATTAGTGGCGATGAGGAGTGTGTCCTCCAACATCCCTTGAGGATCTTGAACACAGGGTGCACTGTCAGCTGATGTTACTGCCAGTTCATGATTCCTGAATGGGATTTCCTGATCGGTGTTCGCAGTCCAGTACTGTGCTGCGGACACGGATTGCAGTGTCGAAGGTGCTGGACACTCACTGCATAGTGCCAATATCGGCAACACTCCCCATCCCCCCCACAGCAATATCCTGGAGAAATAAACAGACAAGACACCTTCTTTGTGGAGAAAATTGCTGCAGGTTTATTTGCATAACAAATATGCCAACTTGGTGGGTTATCTTACGGGCGATCCCAGGGCAGGCAGCCCCTCGCCGCCTGCCCACCTGATGAGCCAAATTACACCATGGCCATAGCCAATCGGTGTTTGCCAGATTTGGGGGAGGGGATAACCCCTCCCACCGGTGGGCCGCCAGTCCACCACATTACTCCCGCCCCCAGAAGGGGGCGGAGCGTTCCAGGCAACCCCCGGTTGCTCAGGTCCACAACCGCCCGTAGGATTAACTGGGCGCCGTCGCTCCTCCAGGGTCCAATGCGAGGACCTCCCTGGGGATATTTGGCCGTTGCACTCTTGTTGTGCTCCTGCAGAGGGTACCCCTCTGTACCTTACAGCCTCTGGATCGCCCTGTAACTCCGCCACAGCTCTGGGTGTGGCCACCGTCACAACCAGGGCCCCCCACCAAGGCCGGCATTCCTACCTACATCCTGCTGCTTCCAGGGCCTCCCCCAGATCCAGCAAGAACAAGTCCATGCACACTCTATACAGGTGTACCCCATCTACTTCAACACACCCTGTGGACTTTGGCATGCAGCAGGCCATGCCTGATAAACCAAACCCCCACTGTTCAGTGAATCTGTGCATGGCACTGTTAACTCTCCTGCATGAGGTTTCCCCGGCAACCCCTGACCGGGCCCCTCGCCACACCAACAGTGGGGTTGTCTCTGCCCATCATCACACCCAGGCCCACAATTAGTTGCTTAACTTACACCAGGAGGAATTCATTTCTGGCCGCAGTGCCCTCCTACCCAGGAAAGTCAAATCCTTGCCTCCCAGGTGTAGGACCAAAATGTTGGGTGGGGAGACACCGCCCCTAGACTGTGCCGCAGCTACTACAGCAAGCTGTTCCAGCGCATGCCTGGGACCCCGACCCTACTATCTCAGTAGTGTGCCGCAGCTTCTTTAACAAGCTGTCCAGCGCATGCGTGGGCCTCCCACCCAAAATAACTCAGTGGTGGAAAACCACCTTGCCTCCATTTCTTGAATTCCGCCCGCCGCGCCACTCACAGGACGCACGGACGGCCCTTCCCCCGACCATGATCCTGGCAAAATAAAGAAATGCTACGTTGCTAACACCCTTTATTGAGCATTGCACTCCATTTTATACAACTACTCCAGCTTGCACCTAGTTGTACAATAACACTGCACCCCCTCAAACCTCTGGTGTCTCACAGGGTGCCTTTGGAATACTGCAAGTTCGCCTGTACGTGATACACTTAACCTGTCTTCCGGCCACCCCCCTAGGTGGCTACAGACGGCCGTACCTTTTAACCTTATTGAACACTGCACACCATTCTATACCTACTCCAGCTTGCACCTAATTTACACAATTAACAATGCACCCCATCAAACCTCTGGTGCCTCACAGGGATGCCTATGGTATACTCAAAATTCGCCTGTACATAAAACACTTAACCTGTCTTCCGGCCACTCCCCTGGGTGGCTGCGGACGGATGTACCTTTTAAAACATTGGGATTCCCATTGTCGCACCTGCATGATGCACTCCGCTGCCCAGCCCGCCCAGACCGCTGGGTTTGCTGCCTCTGCAAAAGGAAAGACTGCCAAAAGCGCCTGCCAGGACCCAAATTGCCTGAAAGCTGCTGTCGCTGCCCCTGTCCTGAAGGAGTGACTGCATAAGCACTTGCCAGGACCCGAATTGCCTGACATGTAAAGCATGCCTGCAATCCCTGCTCAACCAGCAATATGGTAAGGGGCGAGCTGAATCAGTAACTAACCCTCTCCTGAAGGGCGAAGGCCAGGCTTCCTTGGAGTCGCAGCACACCCCATATGGAAAGACAACCCATGATTGCCCATATCTAGCTTAAGAAATCACGCGGTTCCCGGCACTGACCCTTCTGCCCGTGCGTGGCCAATGTAAAGCCATGGCCTCACACCTGACACCCCGTGTTCTGCTTTATAACAAGGCCATGTCAGCTCTGAATCATAGATGTCTTATGATACTTGCCTTTGAGGTGGTCACATTATCGACCACATTGCATGCTAGCCCCTCACCTTCTGACTGCGGGGAATAACTGCTGTGATTCTAGGTTGATGTCCCCTCCTAGCGCAAGTCATGCACTTCAAAACTTCTGCCAATGTGAACCTTGGCGCAGACCAGTGGATGGTGACGGGGGGGACACAAACGTACCAAAGGGTCTTGCGTATCTATAACCCATGATAGTGTCGGAATCTAAGGTTCCCAGATTCGTGCTTTGCCACCCCACCTAATGTGGGTCCCTAAAGAACCCTCTGCCCACTGCAAGTCACCTCCTAACTAAATACCTGCTCGCTTACTGCACTTGCCTGTCCTCCAAGACATCTGGCACGACCTGACGCAGCAGCTAGAAGAGGGTTAATGGCCACAAGTATCGCCCAGACCGAGTTTTCAGCCTTTGTCCCAAAGATGATCCAGTTCGTGTGACGTGTACTGGGATCAGCTGGCTGCAGTCGCGGCTAAAATGCATTACAATTGTTTGCCCCGGGCCTGTCGAAAGTGAAAGATATTCCAATATTACTAATGTGCCATATCCAAACCCATTGGCTCTCCAAGTGTTTGTTTCCCGTCCCTGCCGCATAGTCAGGAAAGCTAGCCCTGTGATGCATAGTCTATGCAAAACCACCACTAACAACGGTCACCTGCCCATATGTAAAATTCATCAAAAGGCCCTAGAAGAGGGTCCTAGAATAATATTCCAATACCTGGGGCTGACAAGCGCATAATTTCAGACAAAAGATAAATTAACCAAATTATTTTTCTTTTATTTTAATAGTATCAAACATAGTTATCACATTTCAAAAGATACATAAATAAGCCATACAGAATCATTTATAGATATATAAACATGTCCCACACATAACAGTCATAAACATCAATCATACTAACACACACTCAAAGTGACGTACACATTCATTCCTCAACAAAAACATATCTTTAAAACATTATAAGTCGCTCCAGGTGGTACAACTGCCACTTGATGTTTTTAAAATGGAGCATTCTCGTGTATCCTCCAGATGATAGGTGGAAATAGGGTCCAAGGACACGAGAGGAATTAAGCGCCAACGCGCGTTTCGGTGTAAAGCCCGCAATGGGGCGACACCTTCATCAGGGCGAAGATAAATAAATAGTGTGGGACACACAAAGGCATACCGAGTATGCCTTAAGGAAAGGAAATGTTCGCTCGGGTTCTTTTCATAGGTTCTGAGTCAAACTTAACAAACCTATGAACTTGATATCAGAGGTCCGAGATGTTTCAAACATAGATCAGGGAACCAATCAGGAAGTCATTCAAACTGCCGGGAACCCCATGGACAGATCGATAAAAACTGTTCGGAAAGCCAGTCGGGATACATCAATTTGAGGGCTTAATATGCATATAGCGATGAATTGCCCGTCCTTAAGGGGGTTCCTCCGATCGTAGGCTGGGGAGAGTCACTCCAACCAACAGTTTTTATCGATCTGCCCATGGGGTTCCCGGCAGTTTGAATGACTTCCTGATTGGTTCCCTGATCTATGTTTGAAACATCTCGGACCTCTGATATCAAGTTCATAGGTTTGTTAAGTTTGACTCAGAACCTATGAAAAGAACCCGAGCGAACATTTCCTTTCCTTAAGGCATACTCGGTATGCCTTTGTGTGTCCCACACTATTTATTTATCTTCGCCCTGATGAAGGTGTCGCCCCATTGCGGGCTTTACACCGAAACGCACGTTGGCGCTTAATTCCTCTCGTGTCCTTGGACCCTATTTCCACCTATCATCTGGAGGATACACGAGAATGCTCCATTTTAAAAACATCAAATGGCAGTTGTACCACCTGGAGCGACTTATAATGTTTTAAAGATATGCTTTTGTTGAGGAATGAATGTGTACGTCACTTTGAGTGTGTGTTAGTATGATTGATGTTTATGACTGTTATGTGTGGGACATGTTTATATATCTATAAATGATTCTGTATGGCTTATTTATGTATCTTTTGAAATGTGATAACTATGTTTGATACTATGAAAATAAAAGAAAAATAATTTGGTTAAGTTATCTTTTGTCTGAAATTATGCGCTTGTCAGCCCCAGGTATTGAATATTATTCTAGGACCTCTTCTAGGGCCTTTTGATGAATTTTACATATGGGCAGGTGACCGTTGTTAGTGGTGGTTTTGCTTGAATTTTCCCCTGCCCCACCTGTCCTTTATTCGCCCGCAGGGGTCCCCCTTTGTATTGGTGCATAGTCTATGCAAACAGAACAGGAGTGTGTTTGCGCACCCTCACCCCGGGGGTATCCTGGCACTTATTAACAGGTGTTTATTGCTACCCAAATCGGTGGGACTCAGTTATCGTCCTCAGGAGGGTGAAAGGCTGAGGGGGCGGCACACTAACTGATGGGATGGCCTTAGTAAATGGATGCTCCTATGCAATTCCCCTATGCCCCACCTTTTCTAAAAGGGGTAACAGTCAGTGGGTTACGCTCCCATGTCCCGCCCCCACTCGTCCCAGGCTGCTAAAATGCTAATCTTGTGAGCGGCCAGATGACCGATGATTGCATCTGTTAATGGAAGTCGCACATCTCCCCAAACTCCCCTATTGTGAGTCTTAATGCACTTGGAGGACCGGGGAAGTCTGTGGCTGTCCTGTCCTTGTTAAAATAACAGTTGACCCGTCCTTCCACCTAACCTGATCACAAGTCATCACCCCACTGGTGACGATTACTACATTCTTGCCGGGCCCTACCGGCCACCGCTGATCAAAGTGACACCAGGTTTCCACTCGTGCGACACACCGGGAGATAGATTGCCTTGACAGAACAGGTCATGAAACAGAAGAAACAACTGTGTTCCCCGATGTAACTCAGGCGTCATAATAATACGTCTTTGAACAAGAGCCGGGGGACAGCCGGCCCAGTGAAAGGCATTGATCTGGCATGTTCTCCTCTGAATTCTCCGCTATAGGGGCTCCAGATAGTATCAGGTGTGCTTAAGTATCTTTTAACATGGACCCAATGGCCGATTATACTTTGGTGACTGTCCCCGCTATGGTCTGCCCTGCCCAAGGACTGGTGCGATTAGGAGCATGGGGCCTAGCAATGGGTGTCTTTAAGAAAAGAAAACAATAACTGGCCACGCACGAACCATGGACAGACCCTTAGCTGTCTCTGCGGTGAGGAGTTGGGGAACACCAGACGGGCAATATGCAAGAGACTAGGATGCTGTCAAGCATCAATATACAGGGATAGTGACATGTATTTTCAACATTGGAACCCAGCAGCAGCTCACTAATATTACTGAAAATCCTATCTGTGACACCCAACAATTCTCATTTTTGAGGTCCTGTTTTGGTCTAAGAGATACTTTTTATGGATGTTGCGTGGAACCAACACAATATTTCTCTGTAAATTAACTAATATCTTCTCACACATCGCCCACGTTAAAATGCAATTGAGGCAAACGGTAATTAAAACAATCTGCTAGAGAAATATATAAGCTATCAGGCGGCCCCTTCGGAGGCTGGGGCCCTGGGCCAGGGCCCACTTTGCCCATGCCTAGCCGCCATGCTCCGTTACGGGAGAGACAGGGGCCGACGCGCCCAGCAAGCGCTACCCGCACAATGGCTGAGGGAAAGCTGCAGAAAGCGCAATACTACAAAGGACTGCCCTCTGTCCCGGCGCCCGAGCCGGGCGAAGCCTGTTTGTGTCACCACAAGGAAAGATGTGATTAGCACAGAGCAGGCAAACCTAGACCGTACCCAGCCCCGGCAGCCCGCAGCAACCACACCTTGAGAACAAAATTGCAAGTTAGGGCAGTGACAACTGCTGCACGGCATGCCGTTCAAAGGAACATCTGCTTGCACTCTTTCAGAGAGGGACTCCCTGCATTTGAGCGCACACCCGTTGAGCACCGCCCCCCACACAAAGCAGCCCCCCTAAGGGCACACCGGCGGTCTCTCCAGGCACGATCACCGCTCGCAATGCCAGGAGCACACGAAACAAGCACACACACTCACAGCGGTATGACGTAATTTACCAAGTCCGTAAGACCACCTCCTCTGGCGTGAGTGCCAAGCAAGATGTCCGCGCCACCTCAGGGTGCCACCAGTGCACCCTCAGCTCTTTCCGCACCCAAAGCCGGCATCCACGTGGTGGACCCAAGGCTGCCACCTGAAATGCCTGCCAGCGTTCTCTGGACAACTCACAAACCACCAACAAAACCACACACAAAACCACACCCTGCAAAAAATCGCCAGGGCAAACAAAGGTGTCTGTCGATCCCACGACACCCCCAACTATCCTCCCTACCTATGAAGTCTCCTGCAGCCCCCACCTGGGCCCGAGGGCCTAGGAGACACGCCTCTTTGCCCCAGGCCGCACGGTGAGCCACGGGCCCCACGGCACTCGCGCCACGTCCCGCCTCAGCCCCCCTTGGCCCCAAGGTGCTGCCAGACCCCCGTCTCCATTCCAGTCAATTTGGAAGCCTTACCGGTAAACATCACCTACCAGAATGTGGCATAACCTGTCTCGGCTACGATGGCAGGGAGTTCATCTTACAATACAGCCGCCGAAAGGTGCAATGGTATGTATGAGTGGAAATTAAATAAAAGATGGCTGCCTGAATAGTTGTTACAACATGAAAATAATTGGCAGCAATGGGACCCAAACCCCTGCCTTTAAAGAAACTGGAGCCATAACTGTGCGGCTTAGGCTGCCAGGCCACTTTCCTTTCCCAAATAGCTTCCCTTGTACACTCTCTGTGGGCCAATTTTGACTCTGGCTAATTTGAGACGCACAATTGCCTAGTCATGTAATTTGCTGTCAGCAGACAATAAAATGTAGACCCATGCGTGAAAAAGGTATTCTGTAGTCCGTCTGCACGCTAGAGGAGGTGGTAAATAACTCCAGAAACATAATATGCTGCATGGTACACGCCCCATCCCCGGGCTCTCTAATTTACTTGCTCTGACCGGCGGTAGGAAGCATGCACGAGCAAAGTATAGCTACACGCAAGGACACGGAAGGCAAGCCGGTGCCGCCCCACTCCGACTTACTGAAAGGCCAAACCGTCCTGTCCCGCACAGGTACACGCCCTGTCCTGATGCAGCCAAACCGTGCCCGCCCCGAAGCCAAGACATCAAAGCCCCTAAAGGTATCTTTCAAATGCCCTCACAATCAGTCCCCACAATAGTCTATGGAAGCGCCATCACCAGTAAATCCACCCGGGGGTAGGGATCTCCACGCTGTGCCCATCAGCCCCCCGCAGTGCAACCGCGCCAGCCAAGGAGCACAAACAGAGCTCACCCCACTGCTTTGTACTACCAAGGCAGGCGAGCAGAACGGGCAGCCGAAAGCAACCCAACAGACAGGGGCCACGAAAGCGACACCACCGGACCACTGTCCAACAACACCACTCCGGATCCGCAACATCCGCGCAGTGTGTGCCGCTATACCCACCGCGTCAAGCACAACTTCCCCAGACCGCCCAACCACATGGCAGCCCCTGTCCGAGGTACGACCGCAATGCGGCCTCTCTGCCCCCCCCAGCCGCCACTCAGAGGGCATGCAGTCTACCAAGAAATGCCTGTACCAAAGGGGGGAGGAGGAGCAACCAGCCCCCGCTGCCCTCCCCCCCCCCGCAACCTCCGGCCTGCGCGGGCCTGGGCCCAAACCCCGGTGCCGACGCACTTCCAAACAGCAATACATCAAAAGGAGAGCAATCGAACATTACTCTCCAGGGCTGGAACTGGCCGGCTGTGCGCGTGTGAAGATGCGCTAATTACTCACATGACCGAACCCGCGACCCACACACATCTCGGCTCGGATGCCCAACTCAATAACCAAGCCAGTATTTGTCCAGGATCACACAATATAGAGGAATGGGGACTGGAATCCTATTTTCAGGTTTCATATGGTCATACCTAAGCGACCTGGCCATATCGAGTTTTCGACCAAGTACGCCATAAACTATACTATCCTGTAGCTTTGAATGGCAAGCGTTTTGCTACGCTAACGATACCCATAAATTTAAACCATTGCTGTGTATGTTACTAGGTCAGGATTCGAACCCACGACCTTCCCCTTGATAGACACCCCACGCTCCTTCTGGGGCTATCGCATCATGGTCTGTTACTGATTACAGACATTTAAATCGTGGGTCGGCAGCCGCTGTTAGGAATCACCTCTGCAGCCTGCCATTCCACATCGAGCATTTCAGAAGAGGTTAATTGGTGAACTGACCAATTAGGAATTACGCTGTTTTACACGGACCTCCGCCGCCAGCGCGTTAACCCTCTGACTTATTTAATTAAGACTGGAGATGGCCCGCAAAAGGCCCGAACTCCCTCGTTCAAAACCACTGTAACAAATCCACAACGACGCGACATGCCAAAGCTTCCAGCGGTGAGCGTGGGGACCACACACCACAGCGTGCAGCAACTCCCATCACCCCCACCTCCCACCCATGGGGCTGTCCCCCACTACGTACAGGCGGGGTCCAGACTCACCGCAGGACAGACGAGGCCGGTCAACGATGCAACGCATCCGCCCCCACACCACACGACGGAGGATGCCAGTGGATGCACCCAGCACACCGCCGACGCCAGACCAGCAGAGCGTGTCCAGCAGAGGACAAAACGGGTCAGGGCAGTGGGAAAAGAGGGCGCCCAGTGGGCGGGAGAGGTATATGTACCTCGCCCCCGCCCACTCCTGCCCCGAAGTGACGCTGGCATGCGGAGCCTTAGGGGGTCGCAAACACTGGGTGGCTGCCTCGTGTGCCATCATGTGGCACTAAGGGGGGCCACCCTCTTAGGAGGGTCCCCTTCGTGGACCCGGGGCAGCCCGCAGTTTTAGAGGTGTGGCGATATCTGAGGTGTCAGAAAGTTTAACCCATTTACATTTTCATTTTGGGGAGTTTGAGCCGGCATTGGCAAGGAGTGGGCCGCGCACTTGAGCTTAGTCACACGCATTCTGAAGGGATGCGTGTGCAGCGAGGCGAGCTCGAGCGTATGCATGCGGCAAGGAGCAGGCCGCATATTTTGAGGAGTTCTGAGGAAGACGCACAGACCTGTTTCAGCATGGACCTGTTTCAGCATGCTCACACGTGTGCGGACTAGACGCGCTTGTACAAAGATTAGTGTTGATGCAGTGTAGATCTGTGCCGTACTTCCGACGCACATCAGAATTTGTCTTGTGCAGCAGTTGGATCGCATTGTTTGAGGAACTTTAGTGCACTAGGATCTTGTAAGTTGAAATTTGACATTTTTCTTTTGTTTTTTACAATGGCAGCAACTGGAACCTGCATGAAAGCAGCACACAGGAGACGTTAGGAGCCATTGTTAAAATATATATATATATGTTCTTCCATTTCTGATATGGCTAGTTTGGAATCTATTACTCCTCCACCACCATTCCATCCTACTCCTGGTGATCCATGTATGTTGTGGGAAGACTGAGGTGATGGCTTCCAGATCTAATTAGAGGGATTTATTTTTAACCAAACTCAATTCGGCCATATTTAAGTGCAATCTGGGAGTAAAAGAAAGGAAGGTTCTTAAGCAATTACCCATACCTCCACGTGAAGTGCAAGCTGAAGAAGAGGATTTGGACATTCAGGAGGAGGAGGATGAGTTTTTGCAGGCAATGAGAGTGCTGGAAGACAATTATAAGGTGAATGCCAACATTGTCGTAGAGTGCCACTGATTCTTTTCTTGACAACAATTAACTGGAGAATCTGTTGAACAGTATGTTGCGGTATTAAGAAACCTAGCGTCTACGTGTAGATTTAAAAATCTGCATGATTAAATTATACGGGATCAGTTAATTAATAGAACTAGTAATAACAAAATTCAAGAAAAGCTTCTTTTTGTTTTCTTAATAACTCTTCAAGAAAAGCTTCTTAGTGTTAAGGAGCTGACGTTGGAGAAAGCAATCTTAATTGCTGAGAAAGTAGAAAACATGTCACAGTATGTGAAGGAATTAAATCAATGTGAGCATCAATGAGAGACTACATCCTCTAATGTAGCTGGTATTGTACAGAAATTTAACAAGCTGGAGATGGGCAAAACAAAATATTCCAATAGTTCCAATTCTCTGGTGAAGGAAGACAGAATGACAGAGAAGAAGGAAGAAAGATGTTATCGTTGTGGCAGTGAAAAACATGTGGCGTCCACTAACTGCCCAGCTATTAAAATGTTACTAGTGTAAATGCATGGGACATTTTTCCCGGGTGCCCAAGAGGAAAGATCGCATAATGAATAGAGTGAATATTGTGAGTTATTCTAAGGAGTCAGGTAATGAGGATGATGAGGTGTTGGTGGTGGCTGCATTGGAGATGCACTCGGTATTGAAGGCATATAGGCCGCCTAAGTGTGAAATACGTGTGTTGGAGAAGAGTGTAGAAGTTTTGTCCGATTCATGTTCTCCATACACCATAATTAATGAGAAAGCATTCAGGCAATAGGGAAATGTTGAACTGGAGGGGGCTAACATTAACCCTGTTGGGTGTCGTGGGAAAAATCATCTATCGTTGGGATGTTTTGAATCTGTTATTGTAATGTAGTCATGCAGTAATTTGTGTGGAATAGTGTCTAGATATATTCTCCCTTTATTTTGAAAGGAAAGGAGATATGTTGTATTTAGAATCTTTGTTGTAGAACGTTACGAGTATAATGGAAGGGAAAGAGTGGAAGCATTCTTATGATGGTAGTTGGGGAGTTGCTGCCAAACTAAGCTTTGGAGTACATTAAGCTGATGAATAAACGCACCTTTCCGCCTATGGCTGGAGTAAATTTTGGTGTTTCTAGAAAAGCGTGTCTGTTATATTGCATCACAAACATATAGGGGCCGATTCCGATCTCGGCCGGTAGGGCTCCGAATCGGTTTCGGCTTAACCGGATCCGATTCGGAGCCCTATTTCCCGACCGATCCGTACGCGCGTCCGGACGAGCGAGTACGATGCGAAATCGCCGACCGACTCGTTCGGGCGTCCCAACCGCTCCGACCGACTCGTTCCCGGGTCGAACCGCACCGACCGACTCGCACCGCGCAATGGAGACGTTCCCCGGCCGGGTAAGTACGATGCATGCCGCGAGCAGTCCGACCAACACGCGCCGTCTGGCTCGAAAGAGCAGTCGGAGCCGTACTTCGGGGGTCTGTGTCGGACCCCCCTGTACGCGTAGCCGCGCGAGTCGCACACAGGGGGGACCCATGGGTCCCCCCTACCTGTGCATGTACGGCGCGAGTCACTTCGCCGCGTACCCGCTGTAGGGGGCGCCTTTGTTTGCCTCGCACCCATTGAGGCAATGGGAGCCCGCGTACGCGTTGTAGGACCGGCTCCCATTGACTTCAATGGGAGTCCGACCGACTCGAGTACGATAGCATACGGACGCATTGTACTCGTTCGGTCGGGCTGCACGGGTCCGATTCGGTCGGAAATCTCTCCGGGTCCGGCTCGGTCGGAGAGATTTCCGGCCCGAATCGGAATCGGCCCCATAGTGTTCTAAGTATCATTTACAAACATATTACCCTATTGGAGTTAATAATAGAAAATCTACACCAAAAGGAGTGATATTTTGGTAAACAATATTTAGGTCAGAAAATGTATGCCAGATGATATTTTTGTCATCAATATTCTGACATACAACCGTATATTCCGAATACCACGGAATTCACAATTGATTCCATAAGATCTGCAGATTCCCAGGAGGAGCTGTTGATTTTTTTCCGAATAGAATGTTACTCAAATGTGTTAACAATTATGCATGTGTAAACGTATGAGGTGCACCTTTATGCATTGGTAAATCTAATGTAATAGTGCAATAGCACTTTAACACTTTTTTTCTACCAGGAAAATATTTTAGCCATTAGCAAAGCCTCTCTTTTACACCTATGCAATTTAGGTGGGGGCTTCTGGCCCGCATTCCCACCCTGAATACAGACTGGGCTACTTAAAGAGTTTTTGCTGCAGTAGGGAAAATGTCCATGAATGCCCATAACATCCTCCTCGTATCCCATGCCTTTCGCTCACTCACACATACACACAAATCCAGTGTCACCTATTGAAAATTACCTGTATCCATTTCAAACTTAGACAAAGATTGCACTCAGCCCGATTACTTGAAGAATGGATTTGCTAAAGGTGGTCGCTAATTGTGCATTGATTTTTACTGAATCCATTCTTTTTTTGCAAACCGATCTATGTACTAATAGACTGGTTCGCAAAAACCCGATTCGTAGTGGGTTGCATTTTGACCTACCTCATGAATATTAATATGGTAGGTCACAATTTGCAACTCACTGCGAATTGTAGCCGTCACAGGAATGTTGGCCTGCTGAGGTCAGCAGAGCACCATTTCTGTGATTGCTTTTAAATAAAACAAAGATAAAAAGTTTATGTAACATTTTAAGAGTAGGCACATGCACAAAGGGGAAGGGTAATTTTCAGACCCCTTCCTATTTGCGAATGGCTTACCACCTGCTTCGAGGAGGTGATAAAATATTAATGTTTCGCGACCAGATTTCGGTCGTAAAAAATTAATACATCCAATACGGAATTTATATTTGAAAGGGAAGCCATAAACACGCCCCTTCCAAATACGATTCAGTATTTTATCAAAACATAAAATACCATTCGGTAAAAATGCTTTGTGCATCTGGCCCTTTAATCGACAAGTTATGCCTCATATTGAGGGAAATATTCTTAAATAGGTGTTATTAATTGCACCCAATAAATTCCAATCCTAACAGATTCAGAATATATCACATGAGATAAATATCACACTCTTTTCCTAGCTGACCTTACCCAGAGCATTTGGGCAATACTTACTGTTTTGTATCACTCAAGGAAAGGAGTAAACCGTTATCTAGCGCTTGCCCCAAAAACAAGGCACTCCCAAGCATTTGCAGGGGATCAAGGGGTAAAGGCACTGTAAAATCCTTTCATCCAAGAAAATCATTTCATTACTGCTTGATTGCCTTATGGCAGTCTTCCTTTCACCAGAACTATGTGAAAGTCACTGCATGTATTTTGTTAAAAAAGGCAATGATTTGATGAGCCAGACCAAGCATTTCAAACACAAGCCAATCATTACCTGTATACTCATTGAGAGCAAAAAGTGAAAGTAAACATTTTCAATGTGCTACCTTGAAAGACATTTGTTTTTCGATTGAGGAGGTTTTCACTTTGAGTGAACGCCATCTCAATTTACACTCATAGCAAAAGCCATTGCATGGTAAGTCCAACTCAAATGCAAATGCTTTTGTGAATCGAGTCCAAAATAAGAGAGTCTCTCAGGGATGATACACGGGCATTCTCTCCTTTAATTCAAACAAATAATTAAAAAAAATAAGCACTTTTATTTTTCGCTACTTTGAAAAGAAACTTTTTTGAGTAGCTACTCTGTGATTCGCTATTGTGTGTCAACTGCATTTGAAACCTGTTTTCTTATTAGCTCTTTTGTGGGATCGGTTAAAAGATATTTTTAATCTCTTGATTTTTGGAGTGATTTCCAGGTCGTACTTTATCATATCTATGTATTTGGGCCACTTCGGTCAAATGTAAAATAGTGAAAAGTACCTAAGGTATTAAACTCCTTTTTATAACTGCCCAAGCGAGATGGATGCCATGTTTAGGAGCAGGTCACCTACAGTGCTGATGTATTTCCTGGTGAACGCTCGATAAACTTCGTTTCTTTAACTATAATTCTGATGTCTTCCCCCGGCAGAGATGCACTTTATTCTATGGTCTTATCTGCCTTTTGCAGCAGGTATGTTATCCACTGTATTAATCCCTAAATCCAGTGAGGACATATTTGCAATTGCCAAAGCTTTCTAATATGTTATTCGATGCCTCCACCTCAGCTGCAGACCGGAACGCACACTGAGCTTGATCCACTCAATTATATAATTCTGGGCTTGGCATAGCTAGTGTACCCTGATGCTAGGACGTAATTGAAAAAATGGGAACAAAATTCATAAGTATTCAGAATCTAGACTGATCAATAGTGAGTGAAACAAGCATTTACAATGCAATAGGTCTCGTAATGACATTGTTTTGAGCTATTGGCAATGAAAATGTTATTTTATTTTTTTCCCTTCGTGTAGCATTAATCAAGTAATGGCGTTGTAAATGACAATGTCTTTTACCCTCTGTTGACCCCCGCATACAGACATACATAGAAATCGCACTACAAACGGGCACACATGCATGCACATGCTGAGAAACACACGCACCCCGTGAGACAGACACACTAATACATAGAGGCACACGGGTGCACGGGTGCACCGAAGCACGTGATCACACACGCAGGCACACTGAGTCACAGGCACACTGAAGCTTTGGGTCTGGCAGACTAGCCGACACACCAGACACTGTCACACTGAGTAGAGGCGCACACATGCTGAGAGGGATGTTTTAATTATCAAGCTCAAGGTGCTCACTGTAAAAGACAAGAGGAGTGGAAGACTGACGTGACATTATATAGTTGAAACTGAGGAGTTACACACGTCTGCAACACATGCTCAGCCTCCTGAGCTAATTTTGTGTCAAGAACAGATATACCGGAGACCTTGACCCGATGCATTTCCATTGTGAGCCTGGGGATGCTGATGGTAAGTGCTGCACTTTCCAACATCATCCTCAGGCCCGGGGTGGGTGTTGGTAATGATGATATATAGACTCACCATCTGGAAGAAGCTGTAAGTGCCCGGGGGAGGTCGTGTAAATCCCAGAATGCCAGGGGCCACCAGCTTGAGAAGTCAGGAATGCAAGCAGCCAGTACCACCTGTTGCTCTGAAACATGTGCAGAGTGTATTAACTTCTTTGCAGCTTTGTGCCTTGGAGGGCAGCTGTCATAGGAGCCTAAAGCTTTTGGAATATATCAATTCAGTGCAAGAATCAGCATTTTCTCAATAGTTATCGCGAACATTGCAGATTTATATAGCGCAAACTCCACCTGAAGGTACTTGAGCGCTTTACATGAGCACTCGTTACATCACATGAGGTCAGATTAATTTTTCAGGCACGGAAAGATTAAGTGGTTTGCCTAGAATCACAGACCGGTGACCAGACGCCAGAACATGGTTCCCCAGTTCCAAAGTCGGCAGCTCTGGCCCTAATCTCTGCTCTTCAATGTAGATGGCCTTACTTTTTTCCTTAAACACGAGATCATAATGAAGAAGTGACCAAAACTTTACCTAAAACAAGTTGGCAATCTGGCTCTGATATAGCTGGGAAAACATTGCTTTAAAGTTAGCAAGCAAGCCTGAATTTCAATGTGCTAATAACACGTTTACAAACTCTACTCGAGAGAAGTGCATTTGCCACTAATACTGTGCACATGTTAATTGTTTTCAAGGGACCAACGTGGCATGTGACACACCTTCAGACAGCCCAGGCATTTCAGCGCGAGGGATCCGAAATCTGCGATTTGCACTCTTGCATTAACACGGAGAGAGTTGTGCAGCTCCTGTTTTAGGTCTGTGTCTCAGGAGAGTAAAAATACTGGATTACACTGCTTTCCCCCAATATTTCTACATGCCTGGACTTGAAAATATAGGCCAGGCCGGTACAAACCTTTAGAGTGCAACCCTACTTATAACATTTGTCAAGTGGACAACCTTTCCTGGGCTCTAACCGAAACCTGCATGTAATGTAAACAGAAACTCTAATTGAAAGGTCATTGGCAACCTGAGCTCGCGTGTTGACCTCAGAAAAATCAGAGCTGAAAATGATTACTGTAATCACAAAGGAGAACAAAATAACACGTCAAGCTTCAGAAAAAAAAAACTCTTTTGAATCATGGACAAATAATCAGAAACTCCGTACCCGAGCCTTGTGTTCGGCAAGGTTAGTTTCAACTCATTAACGACTGCGGGTTCACACTCATTTTGGGATTAGGCAAAACGTCTACTTATTAGAGGGTGTATTAAAAAAGGGGAAAAAGAGGCAGGGCTTAAGAGCTAAAGCGCTTTCTTACAATTGCCCCTTGGCAGTTCATGGTCAAAACAATGTATTGAACTGGCCAGACGACAGCATGCGACTGTACGGCGATAGCTTCGCGGGTGATATTTTGCATCGTTAAGTGATGCACGACAATGGATAACGTGGGCACTTTAACGGAGAAACCTTGAAATGACATCCATACGGAGTACGGACCATACCATTATCTTATTCTTACATCCGCTGTTTTCCAATCTTGAGTGCATTAGGATCGCGGTACTCAGTGCCTAAAAACTTCAGACCACCTCACACCGACCACTCTGGCTAGGGGACTCTGCTCCGTGGTCACTACATTGGGCATGATAAAATCAGCAAAAAGCCTGGCAGTAGATTAGAATGGCCATCTCTCTAGATTTAAAGAAGGCTCTCCCCAATCGCTGGTTGGCCAATGACCTGTTACTGTGCCAGACATGCAAGTGCACCACGCACGATGACCCGGGCCGCTTTTGGCATGAACGGTAACCACGTTTAGAAGACCATCAGTATCACAGACTCCGAAAAGTCTGCCAATAGTCGCTTTTTTTGCAATTATATATAGCGCTTTACATGAGCGCCATTCACATTACAGAAGGAGGCATGGGGCGATTATGTGATTTGCCCAGAATCACAGGATGTTGAGCCGACGCCGAGACTCGAACTTGGTTCTCGAATTCTCAAGTCGGCAGCCCTGGCCGTTAGTCCACATCCTTTACTCACAAGTGTACAATGTACAGCCTCTGCGGCCCAACGTGGAGCGGATCCTGAAGACCGTCCAACACCGCCACTCACAGAGCAATGGATGGGGAGGGGGAGGGGCGAGGACTGTGCTTGAACGGACGTCTCACTTACTGCACTCTCAGTGCAGGCCCGAGGCGACGGTTGGAGTGGGGAACTGGAGCCGTGTAGGTAGGCGAGAGCGGGAGGTCTAGCTCCGTACCCGCACACCGAAGAAACACTGTGCGCAGAGTTACAGACCGAGGCTGTGAAGGCTCTCGGGCAGAGAAGAGAGGAAAGAACCGCAGGAAGTGATGCGCACGAAATCCAAGTAGAGGCCGGGTGGCTCTCGGTTGCGGCGCTCGAGACAGACTGTGCTGCAAAGTGGCTTCCATCCACCATCGAGGACTCGGTGACCGTTACCTACCAGTACTGTGGCTCGCACGTATGTCGGGTCGTCCGCTATCCTGAGGCTCGGCTCTGTACCCTACCTCACTGGAGTAGTACCGTGACGAGAAGGGACGATCAGAGGATAAATAAAGTTCATGGGCACGTACTCTCCTTGACCAGGACCACATGGTCAACAAGCGCGGCCGCGTGGCCGCGTGGCCGCGCGGCCGCGAAAGCAACTGCGCTAAGGCCATGCTAATTAGAAACAGATGGCCTCCCTAAAGATAAGAAATTGCTTCGCGACAGCCGCAAAGCAGACGATCCAGTCCGGATGGGCCGGACGAAAAGGGGAAAGGGCGGCAACAAAAAAGGCTTAGTTCCAATCCGAGGCCAGTGTTTTAAATAAACGATGACGCCAGCCAATGAAATTGAGGGGCGGGGCTTCAAGTCCCCTTCTGAAAACCCCTCATCCACAATAGATCTCCCAGAGCGAGCAGCGCATGCGCGCTGCAACGCTAGGCGAGACCTAAAAATTATTGAATTGAATTGTGCTCAAAAACTACAACTGAGGTAGAAAAAGATTTGATGTCCAGGAGTAGTGGTGCTAAGAGCCTTTCTACTATCTCTAGTGTTACTGTTTAAACTGAGGAAGAGGGCGTCATCAATGATATGTGAACACCAGGAGCAGAGAGATGGTACATAAGGAGAGGTCATCCTTATTACAGCAGTGCAGTTTTAGATAGTGTGAGTGAGCTGATGGGCATGCAGGATTGAATCACAAAAGAGAAAGTGGGTGGCCCAGTTTTAGGCTGGAAGGTGTAAAGGTAAGTGGCTGGATGTGCATAACTAAGCAAATAGGTGGATGGATAGTCTGTGGAGGAGTGGAAAACAAATTGGTTTATCTAAAAAAGGAAATTACAAGGACGTCTCACACATGTGGACAAAATAGAAATGCAAACATAGAAAGAAGGAGTATACCTTTTTCACAAAGGAAGGAAAAAGACAATGGAGAGAAAACTAGATGTTAAAATATCAAGAATAAAGCATTTCTATATTGAAGTTTAAACTTTTTATTAACGCAATCAAGGAGAATAAAGTCAGTCAGTCAGTCAAATCACTTTATTCAATACTTAAATTATTAAGATCATAAAAGTACAAGGTACACAATATAAAATACACATTAAAAAAATACAGCTTTCATAGTGCAAATAATAACAATAGTGTGATAAAAACATTGGATTTAAGAGCAAGATTAAAATGCACAATTCATAAGGCAAAGTTACCCAGCCGCCTAGTCTTCCATGAAAGAAGTAAAAACGAGGCCACAGAAAAGCATACTAATTCATCAGGTAATGTTTGTAAAAAATACAGAGCTGGGCGAAATTGGATAAAATGGTGTTTACGCATAAGTGGCCAGATAAATCTACTGCGGTGAGTCTTATAGAATTTACAAAAAAAGAAAATATGTGAATTTGTTTGAGAGGAAGAGCCATCACACGGGCAGGGCGGAAGGTTGGCAATAGAATAGATGCCAGCTGGATAGGAAAACATGCAAGGAATAAGGTTCAGACGGAACCTTACTAGGATAAATCGATTACGTGAATTAGTCACATTAGATAAATATCCTAGGGGGCCTTCCTGTTCAATTGGGCTCTCTCGATATAATTTTATAGACACTTTTGAGCAGTTCAGTTTGTATCGCTCCAATGCCCTTTGATTAAAAAATAATGTTTTGATTTCTTTTTTAGATACTGTAGTGCAAGTTGGAGGAGATGTAAATAGGTGACCTAAACCGAGAGAGGTTAGGCTATTTTTAATATATAATAACCACAGAATTCTTTGAGCGTGTTCCAAGATAAAGCAGTCTTCTATTAGCCTCTGTGTAAGGTTTACTGAAGCTCTTCTCCAGACTGAATGTCATAACAGTATGGGTGCCAACCTAATTGTATCGTGAATGTAAGGGACATCCAGCTCGGCATGGCATATGAAGTTAGAACAGCTAGCTGGAAGGCCGATGAGTCTTTTCCAAAAGGAATTTTCAATAGTCTGGAGGGTATGGGCGCTGGCGTATCCCCATATCCCTGCCTCATAGGTTGCCACTGATATTGATCTGGCAGAGTATACCTTTTTGATCATCTCAAGGGGCTTTGCACCCAATTTCTTTGTAAAGGAATTAAGTGCTGTTATACTTTTTCCAGTGCTAAGCCCCTAGTTGTGTTCATGTTGGATCAAGATAGTTGTCTCTCAAAAGTTATTGCAAGGTACGAGAAGGTGTCTGTATGAGCTAATTCACGCCCTTCTATGTAAAGGTGTGGAACCCTCCTCTCTCTACGCCCAGTTATTAGAATAAGAGACTTCGCCTCATTTGTTTTTAGATCTAAACCACTCATATAGCTTACATAAATCCCCAATAGTTGTTGTAAGGCTCGGCCAGTACGGGCAATCAGGACAGCATCGTCTGCGTATAGAAGAATTGGGGCGCACACATTCTTGATCGTTGGGACGTCCGGTGTGGAATTCAACAGGGGTGCTTCCACCCTATTCATGTAGATGGAAAAAAGGAATGGGGCAAGGATGCACCCCTGGCGGACTCCCCTCATGATTGGGAACGTCCTAGAGCACTCACCCTGGTTTCCATAGCGCACGGTTGCCGAAGCTGAAGAATAAAGCTGCCTGATAAAAGTAGTTATTGCATCGTCAATACCCATTTCTGCCATTATTTTCCAGAGATGGTGGTGGGCTATGCAGTGGAATGCTGCTGAGAGATCCATAAATGCCAGGTAGCGTTTCACCTGCTTTACTTTAGTATACTTGGCCATTAATAGGGTTAGGTTGAGGCTTTGGTCCTGGGTGCCACTCCCTTTTTTGAACCCGTATTGTACCGGTATTAGGATGTTATTATCAGTGGCCCATTCCTCTAGTCTGTTGAGTAAAACATGACCAATTTGGTGGTGCTATCCAGCAGAGAGATTGGCCGGTAGTTTTTCGCCTGGGATTTGTCTCCTTTCTTATAAATTGGAACTATAATAGACGTCTTCCACGAGTCGGGTGGGCTCACAGTGGCAATTACATTAAAAACATTAGTGAGCACCGGCCCCCATAAATCAAGGTGCTCCATAAAAAGATCTACTGGTGTGCCATCCGGGCCAGGGGCTCTATTAGTAGAGGACTGTGAGAGGGCCAGTCTTATTTCCTGTAAGTTAAAACATAAGAACGATTTAGTGGGTGAACTATTTGGTATCAGCTGACTAGCCAGTCCCTCTACATGAGATAGAGGAAAAATGTGTGATCCAGGAATCCTCGTCCACATGACACGCGGTACTTGCATCTTTGGAAGATTTAAGAAATGGGGCATTGATGACTCTCCAAAAATCCCTAGAGTTTTTTGAAAGAGCAGCTTGATGGAGTTTCTCCCAAGCATCTACCTTGAGAGTATTTGTTCTCCTCTTCCTAGCCTCTGAGTAGCGAAGCCGCAGGGTCTTAACTAGTGCTGCCTCCCTAGAAATAGATCTAAGAGCTTGGTGTAGATTTGATAGGGCCTTCGTACAGGACTGGTCGAACCATTTAGGGCCTGAGATATTAGAGGTTGTTCTTTCCCTGGTTAATAACTGTTTTGCCTCTGATAATATTCTGTCAAAGACTGTTATTACGGGTATTGGATCAGGGTTCACTGCCAGACAGGTCATAATGTCGTCGAGTCTATTACCGACCATCCCTGTGATCGTTTTCACTTTATCTATCATTTCCCATTTTAGAATTATCCCATTTTTCCTTGCTATCACGGGGTTAACATGTCTTGGCTGCTCCAGAACAGTTCCTCCCCAAACCAAATCACCAATTATAGCGTGGTGGTTGCTGAATCTATATGGTATGATTGCAGTATTAGAGATAGATTTCCTCAGGGGCGAAGAGATCAGTATATAGTCTAGGGTTGAACCCTGACTGGACAATCCAAAAGTATGTTGTAGAGAGCCGGAGCTAGGGTCAGTAGGATTCATAATTTCCAGGTCGTTAATAAAATATAGTCTATTCAGTGCATTGCCATGGGCGTCGTGCACAAAATGGGAGGTTGGATCGCCCGAGTCGTTAAGCATGCCGCATACTGTTTTATTTGAAAAAGGACAGCAGTGTGCATTAAAGTCACCCACCCATAGGATTTTTGGAAGCTGCTTAAGGCTATTAAAGAAGGTGTTAACGTCTCTTTCCAACATATCAATGACCTCTTTCATATTGGCATTAAAATTTTTGTTATAGTAGTTGATTAAAAGAATGGTGTCACCACTTGGTGCTTTTAGGTAAAGAAAATGATAATAAGGAGAATCATTAAAAAATGATAAGACTGCTATTTTTAAAGTATTTTTTAACAAAGTTAACATCCCTTCCCTGGTGCGTCCAGAAACAGAAGGACGGGTTGGAGTGTAAAAGGAACGATAGCCGTCTAAATCAGTTGCTCCCGTTTCCCATGTTTCCTGCAAACAAATCAGGTCATATTTATTGACAATTGCTAACCAATCTAAGTTGGACACTTTGGACCTTAGTCCAGCAATATTCCAGGAGACTAGTTTAACATGATCTCTGGAGATGAGTGTGTGATTGGGGATTACCGCAGCAGATTTAGGGGAATTGGGCCCTAGGTTCCTAGGACTTTGGGATTGATTGGTAGTGGTCCCATTCCCCGCCTGTCAATCACACCCATCCAAATCTGTTAAGGCACTAAAGTGGTTATTAATGGGGAGGGGAATAAAAGGGCGGCCTAGGGAGAGATGAAGGGGTGCCTGATAGTTTTTGCTGTGTGGGATCGAGGAAGTTTGGGCCCTATTAAAGGGTCTACCAGGTTTGCAAAAGAAACCAAGTGGCAGTGCAAACAACTGGGTTGAATGGAATATGATTTCAAACAATGCATGATTTGCACATAGATGCTCATATTGCGAGGTCATTGCTTCAGTTTACAAGCAAGTGTGTTGTACTCTAAAGTAGGGACTTCTTTAGAAGTTGGCAAACACATGATTTATGCTAAAAAGTGGCTGTTGTCCCACCCTCCCTATTTAGAGTACTTATTGCCTATATGCACTCTAAATTAGGTGGACGGGACATCAGCTGCTTGGCAGATGTACAGCATCTTTCAATCCCCAAGCAAGGTCCTTAATGTGGTCCTCAGGTGATTACCCACCTTAGGTGTCGACCTAAGGCAGGTAAAATAAATTCTAGGATCTTCAGAGGTATATTAGAAAACAGGTATTACAATAAGACACTGTCAACATTTTGATTTATCAGATTTTTGAGACATCACTCAACCTCTTTATCTGAACTCAAACCATAGGTTTCTTATAGAACTTCCGCCCTTCTGCTTATCTCACCAGCAAAGTATCTGACGGTACTGGTTACCTATTTGAAGAGCATGGTAGAATTGGTCCACCTGCTATTCATAATTAAGAAATGGCTCAGATTTCCTCCATTGATAATCAGGCCTGCATAATCACTAAATGGTTTTGCTTTTCCATCAACAGGAGAATATTAACATCAGGGTTTCTGCCAAACAGCAAGTATATTGACTGCATACTTAGAAATGATGGCTTTGTGCCTATATATTTGAATTTCATTATTCAGATTTTTTCCCTAATGACACAAGCCAAAGTTTGAAAGGTCAAGTCAAAACTAATGGGGACAGAGGCTGGTTCTTCTTGTCAGCTGGAATCCTTCAGAGGTCGCTTGCAGGATGCATATTTTGTGTGATGCTGAGCGACTGTATAGGTACTGTGACATGAATGTCAATTCCACTTTTCAAAATAAAATGAAATGGCCTTGGGACAAAATCAAATGCATTTTAATCTCTAGTTCGTCAATTTGAGATGATCTATTTGATTTAATATGGAATGCTGAGCTTTCTCAACCCGCATAATAGTAAAATTAAGATACATTTTCTACAGAATTTTCAGAATGGCTAGCCAAAACACAAATATCTTCACCAAAATTCATTATATGTAAATTTGCCTCACATGTTTTCAACCTGGATATCCTGAAAACCACATTGAATTTTAATATTCAATTATAGTCTGACCCAGTCTTAGTTGTATAGTAAAGGTTTTTGCAGGTTATGCTTAGTTGATCTTCAGGGGACAAATTGGATTGACATGCTCAAACTAATAAAGGGATATACAGTAACAAGTAATTGGATCCATTTGTGTTAAGAATTTGTTGCATTAGTGATAATATTTGATAGGGTTATGTATGAAGGACTCGTCCTACTCAAAATTTAAATGCCATTGCAAAGGAGAACCCTCAATGTTTTCGATTAAGTATATCTTTTGCAGACACTTTTCCTTATGCTTCATTAAGGGTATATGCATATAAAATGTTCCAAAAGTCACAATTGTCATGTGGATGTTCCAAAGCAATCAATATTGCAACCTACATACAGTTGCAAAGTCCTAGACCTTCACGAAGGTTGTAAAGGAAATACTTAACACATCTCTAGTCCTGGCCTCACTGTAGTAAGCAAGGTATGAGAGAAGGTAGTTACAGGCCAAATACAGGCCCCTCCTTCTCATGTTCAGCTTCTCAATATGACACAATTGAAATAACTTCTCATCATGTGCTATGTGTAAAAGGGAAAGGTAAACCTAGGAATTACCAGTATTTCCTGCACCTGGAGAATACCTAGAACTGGAAGCACAAAATTATGGAGGAGGGCGTGGGGAGTCCCAGTGATTCTTCAAATCTGTGGCAGTGCAAGTCAACAATCTGCCAAGCTGTTCAGCAAGGCTGCCTATCAGCAACAAAAGTATGGCTGTTCATGCTTAGGTTTAGCACCTTTGCCTCGAGCAAACTATCTACATGTAGATCATCACATAGCCCTGTGCTAAAACAGTTCCCCAAACAATACATTGTTGTGGCATTTGAATAGCCCTTTTCTACCCCTTAAAAGGCACAAAGTGCTTTCAGTGTGGTTACTTAGCCTCGCCATTTGTTATGTATGGTTGGGAGAGTGATAGTTAAGGTGTGGAGTATTTTTGTGTCATGTGCAAAGTTCAGACACAATTCCCCAACCAAGCTGAGGCAGGTATGAAGCTGTGCTTATGAATGGGTGAATGCGAAAGAGTGTTAGCGGTAGCCTTGGTATTTGCGTTATACAAACGGGTACCAACTTTCCTGTCGCCTAGAAGTGGTCACAGTGTAACTCAGAGAAACCTCAGTAGACCATAGACACCACAGGTAAATTGGTATGTGGACTCCCCCCAGAAGTTTTGTAAGCATAGCACCATTAATTACACAGTCCCCATCACTGGATAGATGAGGTCTGCCCAGAAGGGGTGAAAACATGACCCATGTAAAAGTAGTAAACAGTACCAGTAAACGTGTCTTTGGGGCACTCCCAGACATCTAACCTATGTAAACCACAAGCACCACCATTAGAATGACTCTGAGGAAATGAGTATGACCCACAGAAAACCACAGACACCACCAGTAGACGGGTTTTCGGGGTCTACCAAGAAGTGATTAAATCATAGTCACAGGTATGGGCTGCATTAGGAACTGAAGAACATGAGTGAATGTTGGTGGTTCTGTAGAAGTTAGTATGTTTAGACTGCTTGAGATGGCAACAGGGGTGCAGCGAGAGGTCTAGGGAAGGATATAAGGGTGAGAGGCTGACTTTTGGCGCTTTCAAGCTGTAACATGACCAACCAGGTTAACTCCACAGGAACACCCCCTTAATTTCTCCACCCTTGAGCTAGACAACCGGGCTGGACACCCTGAGAGGGGAGGGTAAGTAAGCGAAAAATCAATAGGACATAGCGGGTTGAGATGTTAACACTGGGGCTTGCGTAACTAGATAGTGGAGCGATTTGTCTGGTTCATTCCGAAAACGGGCAAGACTCCTCCATGCCAACTAGAAATTGGGAACTGGAGTTTGATAAAAGGACTCGTTTGCATGGGACACTTCTCTTTGTTATTTTTGTGTGGTAGATTGATTCTATGATGTGTACAATGGGCACTTTTGTATGTATATGTCTTTGTGATATTGTTGATAATTTCTTTAAGATTTAAGTCATTGTACTCTTTTTGTCACGTAAGTTTTGTTAATACATGGATGTTGTACACAGGCAATTTGATGCAAAAAAAGACTAAAAATAACAGGTCAATATGTGTAGTGCATGATTTATGATTTACTCAAGCACTGAATGAAGCAGAGTTAAATGAAGAAGAGCCCTGAGGCACCCCCTGCTGTAACGGAAAAACCTTGGATGAAAAAGGTTTTACTGCCACCGGAAATGTGCGGTTCTGTAGAAAGGAGGCAAGCCACCGAAGAGCCTTATGGCCGATACTGCAACGCCACAGAAGTTCAAGTAAAAGGCTGTGGGAGATGGTATCGAAAGCTGCACTGAGGTCCAGCATTAGTACAGCTGCAGTTTCACCTCCGTCAACAACTTGATGGATAGATTCAGATATAAACTATAACGTAGATTCTGTGCTATAATGGGGGCGGAAGCCTGACTGGGTCCGATGAAGGAGTTCTTTTGCCTCAATGAAAGTCGAAAGCTGTAAGTTTATATATTTCTCTACCATTTAAGAGAAAAAAGGGAGCAGTGAAATGGGCTGTAAAGAGGTGAAGGAGTCGGAAATATTGTAATAAAATAGGTTTAATTCATAAACCAATAAATGACCCACTGGTGCATCAAAATAACACGTCCAGCTTCTACCAACTCCAACCGCTTCTGCCCTCCCATTCCAACCCATGACATTAACACATTCCAAATGACATAACACATTCTACAGAACGAGGAGAAACCATGGTAACAATATACATGAATAAAACTTTATTGGAACCTAGTAGTGTGAACACACCACATGTCCCTTTTTTTTTTTTTTAAACAAAGAAAAACAAAAAGAAAACTACTCCATAACATAATCCTCAAATCTCTTAGGAACTTTAGCAATCCTTTTTTGCAAAGACAATTCCCTTTCAAGATCATTCCCCTCTTTAGCACACACAACCAAATGATCTCCAGTCTGCTCACTAGTCACAGAACCCATAAGACTCCCAGCAGAACACTCAGAATCATATCTTATGGAAGGACTCATCAAGGAATCACTCTTACCACCATTCTCACAAAACAAAGTACCATCACTCTCCAGTTTCTCCTTTTCAAAACAATTCTCCTGTCCAGGCTTAAGCACAATAATAGCACTTTTGTTCCACCACCCTTTGTTTTTCAATAAAACAGCAGAATCACTAACCCTTGCCACTAAAAAGGGTAAAGAAAATGTATAAGAACCTTTAAAATGTTGAGAAGGGGGTTTGATAACTCGTACCCAATCTCCAACTTCAACAAATTTGCATTCAACTTTCTGATAAGCATCATGGTACGTTTTACCAGATGTACGACACACACACAAGTTGTCTCTCGCTTTATCAATACAACCCTCAAAGGATTGATTCATACCAGTTTTGACAAAATCAGGTGTGAGAAAAGTTCTGCTCTGTCTACCCCTCATCAAAACATAAGAAGACACACCTGTACTCGAGTGAGGAGTAATATGATAACTCCAGATTTTTTCCTTTAAAAATTCAAAAACATCCAAATTACTTTCCAAAGCTGATAGAATTCCTTCTTTGAAAAATCTATTGGCCCTTTCCACTTGACCATTGGCCTTTGGCCAATACAACGGTGCCTTCTCCGAACGGACTCCAAATTTTTTTAAGAAAACTTTGCATTTTAGCTGAAACAAACTGCACCCATTATCAGACATGATAATCTTAGGTGCTCCTTCTTGCTGAAAAATGTTATCTAAAAAAAATACCACCTCATCAGTATTAGGATGCTCAACAAATGTGTAATACAACCACTTGGAGAAGTTATCAATGACCACAATTAAAAATCTATTCTCTCTACCCAAGCAATCATAAGGACCGGCATAATCTATAGAAATTTTCTCCCAGGGTTGCCGAGGTACCTCTTGAATGTTCAAAGGTTCAGTAGACACTTTCCAATGTTTGTCTGAACAAATACAAACTTTGCAATTATCCACAAAACGTTCCACAACAGCATCCATCCCTGGCCACCAATAATGCATTTTGAGTAATCTTTTAGTGCCCGAAACACCAGGATGTCCAGAATGAGCCAAATTGACAAGTTTGTTTCTAATTCCAGCAGGTGGGACAAGCAAATCATGCCTCAATAACATGTTGTTCTCAATAGTGAGTTCATTGGCCACTTGAGCAAAACTCTGAAAACAAGAATCCAAATTTTTACTTGGCGGCCAACCATTGACCACAAACTGTTTGACTTTGGTTAAAACTTGATCCTGATCAAGAAATTCACACCATTCTTTCTCAGAAATGTCCATATCACAAACACCAAGTGCATCCACAACAGCTACTACACATTCATGAAGATCAATAATCTTCTCCTCAGACACATCTACAGGAGGAAGACTAGACAAACAGTCAGCTGTCACATTCTTCCCTCCTGAAATATGCCTTATTTCAAAATTAAATTCCTGTAACCGTGCTATAAGTCTTACTAACCTAGAGGAAGCATTGCCGGACCTTACTCCATCCATCAAATATACCAGTGGTTTGTGGTCCGTAACAAGGACAAAAGGACGTCCCCACAAAAAGTTTTTCAATTTTTCCACAGCCCACACACACGCAAGGGCCTCTTTCTCAATTGTGCTGTAGTGTTCCTCAGCCCCTCTGATGCCTCTATAAATGAAAGAGATAACTCTTTCCTTGCCATTTACCAGCTGAGTAAAAACTGCCCCCAAGCCTATAGCTCTGGCATCGACCGTGACAAATGACTTGCCATTGGGATCAAAGGTATTGAGACCTGGTGCCTGCGCAATGAGTCTTTTGACCTGATTGAAAGCTTCATTATGCACTTGTGTCCAGACAAAACTCGTCCCTTTTTTTAGGAGTTGCCTCAATGGTCCCACCACCAAAGCATACCCCTTAACAAATCTCACGTAGCACTCCCCTAATCCTAAAAAAGAACGTAGGGAATCCTTATCATAGGGTTTACTTGCCTTATCCAAAGCACTAACCAAATCATCTTTGGGAAAAATACCATGACTTGAAATTTTATGACCCAAATAATCAATTTCTTCAACTAAAAATCTACATTTATCCTTACTAACTGTCATGCCCTTAGTTTCCAGAATATTTAATACAGCCTCCAAAATGTTATCATGTTCTTCACATGTTTTGGCAAAAATTAAAATGTCGTCTTGAAACGACTGCACACCTTTCATGTCTTGAAAAAGAGCCTCAATAAGTTTTTGAAAAACACTGGCCGCTGACTCCAGGCCAAACGGCATTCTTAAAATTCTATAAACCCCAAACGGCGTAACAAAAGCTGTGAGGTCTTTAGATGAATCATCAAGAAGCACCTGATGATAGGCTGATTTCAAGTCAATAATCGAAAAATACTTGGCATCATTGACAGCAGCTAATAATTCTTGAATTCTAGGCAGAGGATAGGTATCAACAACTATGTTCTTATTCAAAGACCTAAGATCCACACACAGCCTCAGATCATTATTTTTCTTAAGTGTGATCACAATTGCCGAAACCCATTCTGAACTATCAGTTGGTTCAATGATACCTTCTGCAACCAAAGCATCCAAATGAGATTTCAAATTCTGACGTACACTCAACGGAACCATACGTACTTTGTGTTGAATGGGAATGGCTCCTTCCTTAAGCTTAATCCTGTGAGTAAAGCCTTTTACTTGACCCACCTTGTTTTGAAAAACAGCACTATGTTTAGCAAGAATACATTCAACTTTGGAATCCTCAACATTGATTGAGTTAACAGAAATATCCCTCAATCTAATAGGACAATCTGTACCAGAACACAAAATAACACCCTACTTACCCAGATCATACCATCCTACAATGTTCTTTCCATCAATGGCTACATAAATTTTAGTTAGAACCTTTCGTCCTTTAAATTCTAAAATATCTTCAAAATACCCCAACATGTTGATGTCAAAGTTGCCAAAAGCTTTGGGGTTGAAATCTGTGTGTTTAAGTTTAACATCCGTCCACTTCTCCTTAAAACAAATATCGGATAAGACTGTTATAGGTGATCCAGAATCAGCCATGACATCTAGGCTTACTTTCCCAATGTGAACAACACCTAAAGGTGCTTTAAAAGGTACATTTACATTATTGATAGACCATTCCGAAATAGGGTCATACAATGTTAAAAGTAAATTGTCCAAATCCTCTTGAACACTTGAAACTGAATTTACAGAAACATTAGGAGAAGTTCTCATGAACTTGCACAAACTTTGAAAATGTCCAAACTTATTACATTTTAAACATTTTTTTTTTAAAGCAGGACAATCAGGAAAATTAGCAAGATGCGTCTTCGATCCACATCTAAAACAACTTAGTTTACTACCTTTAATAGCTCCTGTTTTAATTGGTCTTAGAACAGGTTGAATGGCACACACATGAGAAGAGGTTTTAACTTCCTCAGTAGAAATAGCTCTAGCAGATTGAATAGATCTCTCAATACCTTTAGCAAGATCTAACACTTCAGCTAATGTTGGGTTACGACAAGCTAGCAGTCTTTCTTGCACTTTCTTGGACTCGCAATTAAAAACAAATTGATCCCTTATGCAGCAATCAACATTAGCCCCAAACTCACAATTAGCTGCCAACACTCTAAGAGCTGCAACATAGTCTTCAATAGACTCATCAACATGTTGTTTGCTTTTATGAAAAGCATGTCGCTCTATCATTACATTAGGCTCATCTACAAATTGTTTTTGCAGTCTTGCTATTGCTTCTTTGTAGACGTCCCATCCCTCACCTTGACCAGCTATAGGAGCTAAATTTTTAAATATATCAATAGCCGCTGTACCTAAAAAACTAAGTAAAATTGCCTTCTTTCTTTCAGGTTAAAACTTGACTCCATCAATACCCAATAAATAGTTTTCAAATGTATCAAACCACTTTTTCCACATCAATTTAGGTTTTCCTGGAACTTGTAGAAAAATGGCAGGTTGATTGCAAAATTGTGAACCAGCCATAGTAGACTAACTTCTTGTAGATAAATAAGAAAAAGTGACAAAAAGTAAAATAGTGTGCACGTCACTGAAGTTCAGAACCCAGTATAAATTAATTGAACGTGCGTGAAGGAAAACAATGTAGAATAAATATCATTCCTTTTCAAAGTGTGCGCATCACTGAAACACACACACAACTTCCGAAGTAAATAGATGACACGTTGACATCATGCTTCAATAAACTGATAAGTGTGTGCATCACTGAAAAAAATGAACATGAAATTGACAAGTATAAAAGTGTGCACATCACTGAAATGCACGCAATAAAGCTGTATGATACACTGTAAGTAGTGTGCACATCACTGAAGTGCACCCGCATAAACTTAAAGCTGAACCGCAGAAATTAACACCAGAGAAACGCGACTTCATGTAGAGCAGAAATCATGAATAATCTCCGACAACCAGCTTCCGGGATATTCCAAGATGGCTGCTGCGTGACGTGGCTTGCGTGCAGATGACAACGTGCGTTCCCACGTATACGCCGCAGACGTCACAAGGAAAGCACCAGCCTGAGATTCTAGCAGGACACGAGATCCGCTCGAACACACTTTACAATTGAATAGACGCATGCGGAGCACTTCTCAACTGCCAACCGGTAAGAATATAGCAAAGACAGTACCTTGTCTCCGGTTTAAATGCAGGATATTACAATTTTCCGTAAACAGGAAGACGGATCAGGATACCGAGGTCTTCTTGAAAAATGCTGGCAAAAGTCGTTGAAATGCCACACAAACCAAGGTGGAAACAGCGCACTCCGATACAAAAGTAGAAAATTAATAAAAACAAAGACACACAGTGGATCAGCAGAAACAACTCGTCGCCATTGTAAAGAGGTGAAGGAGTCGGTAATATTGTAATAAAATAGGTTTAATTCATAAACCAATAAATGACCCACTGGTGCATCAAAATAACACGTCCCGCTTCTACCAACTCCAACCGCTTCTGCCCTCCCATTCCAACCCATGACATTAACACATTCCAAATGACATAACACATTCTACAGAACAAGGAGAAACCATGGTAACAATATACATGAATAAAACTTTATTGGAACCTAGTAGTGTGAACACACCACATGGGCCTGAAATTTTCCGGTTTAGTACGATCTAATAATGGCTTTGTTAAGAAGCGGTACTATGATGACATGTTTCCAGCACTGAGGGACCTGGCCCGTCTCAAAGGGCTATTAAATAGCTCACAGAGCACGGATAATATTACGGCCAACCCCTGTTCCAAAACAGCAGGAGATGCAGGGTAAACAGGGACCCTGATTTAACAGCTGTCACTAACAGGCGCAATGTTTCAGCTGTAATAGGTTTAAAAGTGGAAAGCCCCAGACTGTCACCAGAGGGTTCGAACCACACCTTGAGACAAGGAGTGTCTCTCACTCGCTCAGAGAAGTTAGAGTAAATGGAGGCCACTTTATCAAAGAACTGAGTAATGACATTGCAGCGTTTCTCTGACGGCGGAGTGGTTGCTGAAACTCGATAGAGAGACGACAATGACTTCACAATAGAGAAAAGTTCTCAAGAAGAATTCTGAGCCACCTCGATTTTACCAGCATGAAACGTGTGACGAGTGACCCTAAAGTGTCTGTGATATACCTTCAAGATCGCTCGATAGTTAACTTTATGAGTGCGGTCACAATTTCTCTGGTGACCAGAGCTGCAGTGCAAGCAGGGGTGTCAGTGACACAGCTCAGGCGGCAGCAATGGTGAGGCCAATGTTGCAGTGTTGTCGAAGTCGGTGTGACGAGGCGGTGCCCACGGCCATGGTGCAAGCAGCGGCATCGAGTTCAGTGAGATGCAGCGTCGCCGGTGAGACCAGGGCTGCGGTGCCGTTGAGGTCAGTGCTGCGCTCTCCAGCGAGATGTGACCATGGCATCGGTGCAGGCAGTGTCGTTGGTGACGGCGTCGAGGATGCTTTTCTTGCAGATTGCAGCCCAGCAAACACCTCCAGGGGCCGAAAATTTGGATAGGCACTACTTGGAAGGTTCAAGACTCCCAGCAAGGGAGTCCAGACGCTGTAGATGAAGTCTTTGATGACCCTGAGACTTCCAACAGGGGGCAAGCACACACAAGCCCTTGGAGAAACTTGAGAAGCAGGCTCAGAACAGCAAAGTCAAGTCCTTTCATTCCCCAAGACAGAACCAGCCGCTGCAGGCCAACACAGCAAAGCAATACCACAATCTGGCAGTCTCTCCTCACAGTTCTTCCAGCTCTTCTTCTTGGCAGAGTCCTCAGTCCAGAAGTGTTCTATAAATGTGGGGTTACAGGTCCAATACGTATACCCCTTTTAGCCTTTGAAGTAAGCATATTTAAAAAAAAAAAAGTCTTTGTAGTTCACAAGTTCCTGCCTTGGCTTTACACACACCATTGTGAGAGGACAGGCACAGCCCTGTTTAGGTGTCAGTGACAACTCCTCCCACCCCTCTAGCTCAGGAAGACCCATCAGCCTAGTGATGGGCAATCAGGATGTGCAGGGCACACCACAGCTCCCTTTGTGTGACTGTCAGGGGTGAATGAACAAACAGCCTCAATCAGTCCAAACCAGACGTTGATCCCACAAGCAGGCAGAGACACAGAATGGTTAAAGCAAGAAAAGGCCCACTTTCTAAAAGTTGCATTTTCAAACACAAAATTCAAAAACCAACTTCACTAAAAGATGTATTTCTAAATTGTGAGTTCAGGGAGCCCAAACTCCAAATCTCTCTCTGCACAATTGAAAGTTACACTTGTAAGATGTTGCAAGGCAGATCAATTGATGACCTATGGGAGAGATGGTCCTTGCAATAGTGTAAAATGAAATTGGCAGTATTTCACTATCAGGACATGTAAACACACCAGTACATGTCCAACCCTTCACATACACTGCACCCTACCCATGGGGCTGCAGTGGGCCTACTTGAGGGGTGCTTACATGTAGTGGAAGGGAAGGTTTGGGCCTGGCAAGTGGATGCACTTGCCAGGTCGACATGGCAGTTTAAAAGTGCACAGTCAGGCTCTACAATGGCAAGCCTGAGACAGGTTTAAGGGGCTACTGAGTGGGTGGCACAATCAGTGCTGCAGGCCCACTCGTAGCATTTAATTTACAGGCCCTGGGCACATACAGTGCACTTTACTAGGGACTTACAAGCAAATTAAATATGCCAATCATGAAGAAACCAATTGTTAATACAATTTATACAGAAAGCACTTGCACTTTAGCATGGTCAACAGTGGTACAGTGCCCAGAGACCTAAAACCAGCAAAAACGAAGTCCAGCACACAGTCAAAAATACAGGCGGTAGAGGCAAAAAGCCTGGGGAAACCACACCAAGGATGCCAGGTCTAACAATTTGTATTGTAACTTGTTTGCTCAACTAACTTATATACAAATCAATAAACATTTGTTTTGTTTCAAGGAAATGGTGGCCTTAAAGCGCTACTTACAACACGGATTGGCAAAGATTTATAGGTCTTGCCCTTGAGACCAGTTGGCTTTGCCAATGGTTTTTAGCCAGGTGCGCGCACCATGCATGACACAGGTGCTTTTTTTCTTCTTTTTAGTTATTGGTCCAAGTTGGATTGATAAAAAAAAAGAAAAAAATGTGCGAAAGCATTTTCTTTTGGTGTGGCGGGAGAACAGAAGCAATGGAACTGTCAAAAGCAGCATGGGGGTGAATGGGAGTGAAGAACGCATAAGCAACGTGTGGAGAGTGGGAGGGGCCAAACCCAAAAGCAATACTGGGGAGGGATGGGAGGCAATGGCGACAACACAGATGAGCACAACAGGGAGTGGCGCACAGAACAAAGAGACAAAAAGTGAAGCAGGAGAAGAAGAGTCTGCAAAGCAGACAGCTCATAAAAACATGCTCACCGATGGAGTGCTCAACACAAAAGAAAAAAGTAGTGCTTGAAAAGCAATCACTGGAAGCAGAGTTGCCAGCCAATCAAAGAGATTGTAAAGAGGCAATGCTCCTTGGGTGAGACCACAGGATTAACTATCTGGGGCACGAATAAGAAGCAGGCAAATGAGAGTGACAAGGAAAGCCAACCAGTGGTAAGCAATGGACAGACTTCAAGCCCCTCTATGCTGTTGGTAAGCCACAATATGCCTCTCAACAGGCAGCGCATGTATTGTCTTGTAGGCTCAAACTAAAATCTAAAAACAGCTCCCTTTCCTCCATGCTCATTCCCTCTCTTTCCCAGTTTCCTGTCTCTGTCCTTTAGTCTTCCCCTTGCTTTAGCTTTTCTCCTGGTTTTCCTATTACACTCCCTGTTAGGAAATGTTCCTCTCTGAACAGTCACCCCAAACGTGTTTGCCTTCCTCCTCTTCTTTTTGCTGATTCTTTTTGTTAGCCTTAGGACTCTGCGCACTTTTACCACTACTGACCAGTGCTAAAGTGCATGTGCTCTCTTATCTAAACATGGTATAATTGATTTACACCTGTTTGGCATATTTAGTTTACTTGTAAGTCCCTTGTAAAGTGGTATTCCATATACCCAGGGCCTGTAACCTAAATGCTACTAGTGGGCCTGCAGCACTGATGGTTCCACCCACTCAAGTAGCCTTTCAAACCTGCCGCAGGCCTGCCATTGCAAGGCCTGTGGGTGCAATTTACTGCCACTTCGACTTGGCATTTAAAAACACTTGCCAAGCCTTCAACTCCCCTTTTATTACACATGTCACCCCTTAGGTAGGCCCTAGGTATCCCTAAGGGCAGGGTGCTGTGTAACTAAAAGGTAGGCATGTATTTTTATGTTTTACATGTCCTGGTAGTGACAAACAGCTAAATTATTTTGCAATACTAAAAGGCCTGCTACTTTCATAGGCTAGCATTGGGAATTCCTTAAAACACTTTTAAGCTGTAATTCCTGATTAGAAAGGAGTAGCTGCCTCATGTTTCATATCTGTGGAATGGTAATGATAAATCCTCTTTACTGCTAAAGTTGGATTTAACATTGCTGTTTCAGAAATGCCACTTTTAGAAAGTGGACGTTTCTCTGTTCTTATCTCTCTGTGTGCCTGTCAACCTCTCTCCAATATACATCTGGGATCGATGACCTCTACACTTTGTGCATTCCCTCTAGACAGCCACAAACACAGGAAGGGTGGGTGTGACAAAGAACTCATATGCATTCACCTATATTCTGATAACTCTTCCTGGACAGGAAGAAGGAGGGGGAGCTGACACTTAAACCTGAATAAGCAGTGTCCTGTGTCCCACACAAATGGCTAATTACCCCCTACAGACAGCCTGGGATGGGCTGGGATAAAAGGGGACTTGTGCAGTTCAGGGGCCTGCTTTGGAGTCACCCCCACTTCAAAGGTACATGTGGGTATAAGTCCTGGGGCTCTGACCCTACAAGGACAGTACACTACTGGACCTGTGAGGACCTCTGCCAGGGGAAAGGACTGCTATGCTACAAGGGTTGCCACTCTGTCTGACTGCTGCTCTGCTTTCTGCTTTGCTGAGCTGCCCTGCTGCCAGCTGATCTCTGCCCTGGTGAGGACAAGGACTGGGCCCATCTCATTTGAACCCAGAGTGACTCCAAGGGCTTGCTGGCTTGCCCCCTGTTCTGAAGTCTCAGGGACATGAAAGACCAACTCTGCAACAGCACCTGGACTCTGCCATCTGTAAGTCCTGCCCTGCTAAGTGGTGTCAATCCAGTCCTGGGCCCTTGAAAGGTGATTTCTGCTGTCCAGAACCATCAGAATCTATGCAGTGCTTTCTTTGCACCGAGAGGAAACGACGCAGAGCCCTTCGATGCCGACGCAGTTCCCATCTGAGGACATCCCTGAGTGGCCGGACAATGACGCGGGACCCAACTGCGAGGTTCGCTGGCAACGCAACAACCCGACTGTGTCAAGCGGAACCGATGCATCGAGTCTTCGAGGCCGACATTTGCTCCATCCAAGGTACTTTTTCAGCAGACCCTGCGTGGGTGCTGTAGCTGGCCTGCCCTCCATCACGGTTGGTCTAAACTTTGGATTTACCCCGGATCCATGGTGACCTCAAGTAACCCCTAAGCGCTTTTGTCTCTAAGCATTACTTTTAGATTTATTCTTTAAAAATTCATAACTCAGGTTCTACTTATTGTTTTTTTTGTCATTTGGTCTTGTTGTATTCATTAAATTATTCTCTATCGTTCTAATCATGTGTGGAGTATTTCTATTTTGTTGGTGTTTTCATTGTGTTACTGTGTGTGAGTGTGTGTGTTGCACAAAAACTTTACTCATTGCGTCTTTAGATAAACCTGAATGCTGTGTGCCAAGCTACCAAAGGATGATCACAGGTTATCTTTTGGTGTATCTTGCTTACCCTGACTAGGATTGTGGCCCCTACTTGGACATGGTGCATACCTCTGCCAACTAGAGACCAATTTCCAACATAGATGATCAGCGGTGAGGATAGGACTTATGTTTATGCAATACCATATAGTAACTCATTGTTCACTACTACTCTATACTAAGGCCAATTTGAGCCTTTTCAATTCTCCCTAATTTACTTTGTGATTTTTCTGCTAAAACCATGTCTCACTCTGGAGAAGCAGCACTTGCACCTGCAATAATTGATTTTGAGCTGGCCACGTTAGAATCTTAGACTGTGCTCCAGCTGAAGGATTTCTGTAAGGACTGTCAAGTGTCTACAAGGGGTTTCACCAGGAAGGTGGAGCTATAGAAGACTTTGAGAGCCTGGGCGGAGACCCAGGTAGCCGGGGATGGCAAGCCAGGGGAGGAGGAGCAGGAAATTCCTGAGGGGGAGGATGACCTGATTCTGGATTCCAATGTGGATTTGGGACTGCCTGTGGAAGGGGCCAACAACTTGCCAGGAGCAGTAGTGGTTCCCAGACCAGGGAGCAGTGTCTCCTCCAGGACCCTGTCCACAGATTAGCTGGCAGACAGGAGGAAGGAAAGGCAATTAAAGCTGGAGCTTGCTAAGTTGGAGCAGGCTCAAGAAGAAGGGAGGCTGGCCATGGAGGAGAGGAAACTGACCCATGAGCTCAACCTGAAAGAGCTGGACATTAGAGCTCTACAAGTGGGGTCCAGCAACAGCAATGGTAGCAGCATACCTGCAGTGTCCACTGGTGAGTCCAGAGTCTAGATGCCCAAGAACTAGGTGCCCAGTTATATGGTTGGGGGTGACATCGACAAATGGTTTGCAGCCTATGAAGTGACTCTAAGAGTGCACAAGGTCCCAGAGGAGTTCTCTGGGTTGTAGTTTGTGGAGGTACATGCCCACGGTGGGGAGGGACACACTCCTCACACTAGAGGTAAAGGACCAGACATGCTACACTGCATTGAAGGCCATCTTAGTCAGCAAGTTTGGACTGACCCCTGAGAGGTATAGGCTCAGATTCAGGGGCAGCCACAAGCTCTCATCACAAACATGTGTGGCTTTCTTAGATTATGCCAGCAAGACACTGAAGGGCTGGGTGAGGGGCAGCAAGGTTGATGATTATTCAGGGCTGTACAACTTAATTTTAAAGGAGCACATACTTGGGGGAGGAAGGACTCACCCCTGAATCCTGTCCAGCCCAAGGGTACAGACCCTGGGTTGGAGGACAAGTTCCAGGATACCACCCCTGAACTGGTTGGTGGTGGAGTGGAAAAAGGGTGCAAGTCATCTGGAGCCTCTGCCCCCACTCTGAGAAACCACAGAGGCCCCTGGATCGTCTCTGGCCTGGCCCTTGACACTGACAGGTGTCAGTAGCCTCTGTTGGTTGCTGTCCTTGTGGACAGAGTTTTTCTTGGTTTGGGGACAGACGTCAGACCCTTGGGGTGGAATGGGCCACATCACTTTGTTGCCCATGGTAGTGCTGTTGGCCTACTGGGATGCCTACTGGGATACACCCCACTCAGACAGGATTTCGGCCCAAGCATAGTACTGAAACCACCCTCTTAGCTGTCGTGGAGGAGGCAAAAAGGAAACTTGATCAAGGAGGTACTGTTGCCTTCATTCTCCTTGATCTAAGTGCTGCCTTCAACACGGTCCATCATAGGATTCTCATTAAGAGGATTCAGAATGTAGGAGTGTCTGGCTTGGCCCACAAATGGCTCAGCTCATTCCTAAAGGGTAGATCCTTCCAGGTATGCGATAAAACCTGCCCCTCTCACTCATTCCCTCTAAAGTACGGAGTCACGCAGGCATCCTCTCTGAGTCCCACTTTGTTCAACCTACACATGCAACCTTTAACTGACATTGGACTACCTTTTGGGATCTCATTAGTTTCCTAAGTGGATGATAGCCAGCTGGTATTCTCACTTACTCCTGATCACGAATACGTGGCCTCCTCACTCAGACCATGCCTTGAGAGGATATTCTGCTGGATGGAATGATTCTGCTTTAATCTCAATGGCAGTAAAACCGAGCTGTTGTTAATAGGGAACACTGCAAATCTCCAAAAGTCCCTGGGCTGGACTGGTTGCTTAGGTTCGCCCCTTCCCCCAAAACAGCCTTAAAAAGTTTCGGGGTATGGCTGGATACAACACTATCCCTGGAGACTCAAGCAACTAAACTTGTGGCCTGCTGCCATGGGATCCTAAGAATGTTGCCACAATTCTTCACTTGATCGCCCCTCTCTCCAGGAGGCTGGTAGTCCAGGCACTAATTCTTTCCTGCCTGGACTACCAAAACTCCCTCCATCTGGGAGAGACAAAATCAGTAATTCACAAACTACAAGTGGTGCAGAACACAGCAGCTAAGATCCTGTTAAACATCCCTAGACACCTTTTAGCACGTCAGCACTAGATGATGTCCACTGGCTCACGGTTGTGCAAAGGATCAATTTCAAAGCAGTGTGTATTGCACACAGAGCTTTCCGAAATCAAGGCCCTGCCATCTTCCTGCATCGGATTGTTCTGTACAAACCTGGAAGATCTCTTAGATCTTCTAATACTCTGCGAGCTGTGATCCCACCTGTCAAAAGGGCTAGGAGTGGAGGAAGATCCTTCAGGTATAATGTAGCTAAACTCTGGAACACGCTGCCCCTTACCCTCCGGACAGTTGATAATGAATTGCCCTTTAGAAAACAACTTAAAACTCTGTTGTTTGAGAATTAACCCCCATGGAGTCTACTACTGCAGTCCACGTTGCTCAACTAGTGTTGGGAAGCCCACGGGTTGCCAAGCTTAACAAAGCTTTATAATAATAATAATAATCTGTGAGAAAATTAAGGTTAGATGCTGCACAGATGGGGTTCACAGGTAAGGAGGAGGATTCCACATGGGTTAGCTCAGTGGCCCCAGAGAGCATAGATAGAGGAATCCAACTGGGTTGAGGGAGGCTTAGAACTGGCAAGTGCCTCTGCACTAGTGGACCATTGTCCATGTTCTATCGCCATAAGCGGGGAAGTCCATCAAGGTATTGATTTGTCTACCCTGGCTTTACGCTGAAGGGGGGTCATGTTGAAAGATGGTCCGCTCTGAAGGGTCACACCAAATGTTTTTGCCTTCATCTAAAAACAGCTCCCTCGTCTCCCATTTTCCTCCATCCTCATTCCCTCTCTTTTCCACTGTTTTGTGTCTCTGTCCATTAGTCTTCTCCTCACTTCAGCTTTTCTCCTGATTTTCCTATTACACTCCCTGTTGGAAAATGTTCCTCTCTGAAGAGTCACCCCAAGCGTTTTTGCCTTCCTCCTCCTCCTCTTTTTGCTGATTCTTTTTGTTAGCCCTAGGACTCTGAGCCCTTTTACCACTGACCACCTGACCAGTGCTAAAGTGCATGTGCTCTCTTCTCTAAACATTGTATAATTGATGTACACCTGCTTGGCATATTTAGTTTACTTGTAAGTCCCTTATAAAGTGGTATACCATATACCCAGGGCCTGTAACCTAAATGCTACTAGTGGGCCTGCAGCACTGATTGTGCCACCCACACAAGCTGCCTTTCAAACCTGCCTCAGGCGTGCCATTGCAAGGCTTGAGGTGCAGTTTACTGCCACTGCGACTTGGCATTTAAAAACACTTGCCAAGCCTTAAACTCCCCCTTTATTACACATACGTCACCCCTTAGGTAGGCCCTAGGTGGCCCTAAGGGCAGTGTGCTGTGTGACTAAAAGATAGGACATGTACTTTTAAGTTTTACATGCCCTGGTAGTGACAAACATCTAAATGCGTTTTTCACTACTGTGAGGCCTACTCCTCTCATAGGCTAGCAGTGGGAATTCCTTAAAACACTTTTAAGCTGTAATTCCTGATTAGAAAGGAGTAGCTGCATCATGTTTCATATCTTTGTAATGGTAATGATAAATCCTCTTTACTGGTAAAGATGGATTTAGCATTACTGTTTTAGAAATGCCACTTCTAGAAAGTGCACTCCAAAAACGTACGCTATACCCAGACTGTAATTATTCAGTCAACACTTCTTTCATAAAATCAAGTAATTTAATTGCCTTAATACTGTTGTGATTTTTTAGACTTCATAATATTTTTATTTATTTCATAAACACCTAAACATTTTATTCAGACAACATTTCTGTGTAAGGCACATTATTTACAGCCCTCTATAAGTAAACATGTTGTTTACAAAAAAATAACATTAAACACAAAACTTTACAAAAAATGGAATCAAATGCATTTCATATCTAAAACATATATCAAACTTGAGCAAGACTCTACATATTTCTCAATGTAACTTGAACCTGTCAAATGATTTTTATGGTGTTGAGGTTTCAATTATTAGTCTTATTCTTAACCTCATTTTCAAATTCTCCTATAGGGGTTATCAAACGCACTGTTAGAGTAGGCTACCAATATCTCTTTCAGGATTGCCAACCTGTGGTTTTTGCAATAGCTGGAATAACTCCCCAATATTGGTCGCCGACGCGTTTGGAACATCTCACTTCTTTTGGGTTCTCATCAGGACCCTGACTGGTTGATTCTGTAAGATAATGAATAAAGTGGGTGTTGGATGCCCGTTTGGACTACTTTGCTACAAAGATTGCCTCTCTGTCTGACTGCTGCTCTGAAGGAACTGCTTTCTGCTTTGTTGAGCTGCCCCGCTGCCAGCTGATCTCTGCCCTGCAGAGGGCAGGGACTGAACCCCATCTCACTTAAACCCAGAGTGACTCCAAGGGCTTGCTGGCTTGCCTCCTGTTCTGAAGTCTCAGGACCATTAAAGACTTCCCGCAACTCTGCAACAGCACCTGGCCATCTGTGAGTACTGTCCTGCCAAGTGGTGCCAATCCAGTCCTGGGCCTGTGAAAGGTGATTTCTGCTGTCCAGAACCATCATAATCGACGCAGTGACGACTTTGCGCCGATTGGAACAAACGCAGTGCCCTTTGATGCCGACGCAGTGCCGATCTGAGGACATCCCTGCGTGGCTCGACGATGATGCAGGACCCAACTGCGAGGTTCAACAGCGACCTAGCACCTACACCATAAGGGGTTTGATGACTACGCGTGACTCGACTACGAGGCTCAACTTCAACTCATCGACCCAACTGCGTGAATCGGAACTGACACATCGAGTCTTCAACACTGGTGCTAGCTCTATCCAAGGTACTTTTTCAGTAGGCCATGCGTGGGTCCTGTAGCCGGCCTGCCCACCATCACGGTTAGCCTGAACTTTGGGTTTACCCTGGTCAGCGCGACCTCAAGAAACATCTAGTTCTTTTTGATTTATTCTTTAAAAATTCATAACTCCTGTTCTACTTATTAGATCTTCGTCATTTTGGTCTTGTTTATTCATAAAATTATTCTCTATTTTTCTAAACATGTGTGGAGCATTTTTGTGGTGTTTTCATTTAGTTACTTTGTGTGTGTGTGTTGCACAAATACTTTACACATTGCCTCTTTAGATAAGCCTGACTGCTCTGTGCCAAGCTACCGGAGGGCGAGCACAGGTTATCTTTTAGTGTGTATCTAGCTTACCCTGACTAGGATTGTGGTCTGTACTTGAACTGGCTGCATACCTCTGCCAACTAGAGACCCAATTTCTAACACTCCCTCTTCAGCCTTCCCCTCTGTTCACTCTCACTTTCTCTTTTCATCTCTCTATCCCTTTCTCTCTTCTCCACGTCTTTCTCCCCCTCTCTTCCTCTAATACTGTGGTACTCATAGTACGGCCCATGGGCCGCCAGCGGCCCGGCAGGCCTTCATTGGCGGCCCGCGGACCTTGCTTTGCCATTTCCATTGAGGCCGGCAGTAAACACAGAATGAGATCGCAGGAGCATAGGTAGTGAATACGTATTAAATACGTATTCACTGCCTATGCTCCTGCGGTCATCTTCTGTGTTTACTGCCAGCCTCTGTGACGTCACACACGGCACCGTCGGAAAGCTTCCCAAAAGGCCCTTTAAAAGTCAGCTGTAAGCGCTTTCACAGCTGACTTTTAAAGGGCCTTTTGGGAAGCTTTCTGTTTCATGTTGACGAAGACATCCTCTTCTCCAGCAGCAGCTTGATCTTCGAGTCACCATCCCTGAACAATAAATGTAAGCACATTCAGAATTTGGACAATTGCGCCTGGAGAGAGAGAGAGACTGAGACAGAGAGACAGACAGACAGTGACAGACAGAGAGACAGAGACAGACAGAGACACAGAGAGACACAGAGAGACAGAGACAGACAGACCCACACACTACCCACTCATTTTTTCTGCAACTCGCTACTACTACTCCTACTTTCGCTGTCTCTCCTTCTCCTCTTTATCTCCCCTCTCCATCATCTATATTACCCTATCACTGAACTTCCCAATCTCCCCCATTTTTCACTATTTGTCCATCTGTGTCTCTATCATTTCTTTCGCCCTCCTTTATTTCTTCCCTCTTCACCCCTCCTCCTCCGCTCTTTCACTCTCCTTTGCCCCAGTATTTGCCTCTCTGTTGCCGTCCCTCCCCTTCTCTCCCCCCCTCTTTCCATTCTTAATCCCCTGTTGCTCTTTCACTCTTTTCTGAGTACCTGCTATTCCACTCCCCTTCTCTACCAACTTGCGTCCATTTCCTTTCTTCTCTCCCCTCTCGCTTTCTCTCCTCTTCCTCTCTCCCACTTCGTCTCCCTCCTTTCCTTTATCCTCCTCTGACCTTTGCCATCCCAATGTTCTCCCTCTCCCTCGCTGTCCAACCTCCTCCTCTTTCATACCTTTGCCAGCCATCCTCTCGTTCCTGTCGTGCTATACCCTTTTTCTCCCCCCCACCCCTCCATTATGCTTTTCTTTTCTTCTCCGCTCTCTTATGCTTTTCTTTTCTTCTCCGCTCTCTTATGCTTTTCTTCTCCGCTTCTCCGTCGTTAGGTCTATTCCTTCCTCGATCACATCTCCGTTTCGCCGTCTGTCTCCACCTTTCCGTGGGGTTGGCGCTTTTACAAAAAGCTATTGAGCGACACTCTGTGGAAAATAATAACATTTTCAGGGACTTGCAAAAAACGTCACTGGAACATGCTTACCGAGATGATAAAAACGTAACAGGGTCGCGGCAGGCGAAACGCCGAAATATTCTCAAAACGTAGGGAATAGGGATTATATTTTGACAATCAGGACAGGTGGCGGCCCTGTCATCCATCCTGTGGACGCCCCCTCCCCTCCGCCTTTTTCTCTCCATCTTCCCATATTTCATTTCAGTCCCTCGCTTTCCCACCACTTGCGCTCTCGCCCTCAGCATCCCCGCTTCTATTTTCTTCTCTCTCGTCTCCACTCCTCCATCTCCCATACCAGTCAACCCCTCACTCCCACGCTCCCTCCCTTGACCTCTTTCCTTCTCCCCTCCCTTTTTAGACCCCCTCTCTTTATCTCTGACCCCGTTCGCTCTCTGTCTAGCCCTCTTTTCTCCATTCCTGCCTCTCCTCTGTTGCATCTATCGCTCTCTCTCCACCTCACCGCCTCCCGCCCCACACCCCCGCCTCTCCCCCTTCCCTGACTCCCACATGCCAGTGCTGACAGACAAAGCCGGATCGGATGAAGTTGTGCGAGTCCCCCGGGCGCGGCGCTCCCTCCCCGGGTGCTGGAGGAGACCCCTCAGACTCCCGTGGGCCCCTCCCGCAGGACTGGGGCTCCCCGTTATTGGTGCTGATGGGCTGGCCCCTAGGACCTCCCGGACCGTGGCTGGACCCCCATGGACAGGTTAAAATGTTCCTCTCCAGGGGGCTGGACTTCCAGAAGAGCAGATACGCCAGGTAGGACGCCTTTTCCCCTTCACTGACGGGGTACGGCAGGCAGCGTCCGGCAGGGGGCGGTGTGCGCAGCGAGAGGAATTCTAAAATACTCCCTCCCTTAGGAGTTCGACCCGGTGGATTCCCACAGGTGGCCCTGGGAGGGAAGGGGCCTGAAGGCTAAGCCCACTGCTCCCACGTGAAAAGGCTTTTAATTAAAATCCCAAATGCCCCTGTTTCTACGAGTATGTGATGGATTTGGGATAGAACCCCCAAGAGTATGGGGGTGTTAATAATGGAAGGGGGTGGGGGGTGCTTATTTGCATATGCCTAGGTTGTGACTGGCGAGTGTAGTGTACATTGTTTTGTTGGGGTCACTGGGCTTTGATGTCTGGACGTGGGAGGGGGCTTTGTAAGATCTGATTAGGTTTTCTCTCGGGAGGGGGGCGTGGGCTCTATCAAGGGTCTCAACGGAGGGGATGAGGGGTGTGATGGTGGACAGGAGAGGGGCGATCGCCTAGGGGCATGCGGCTAGGGGCTGCAGCCGGCTTCTAGGGGGACGGAGCAAGCAGGGCCTAAACTGTAACTGCGCCGCAGTTAAGGGACACACACACTCCAGTACAGTTCCACGGCGTCAGCCACGTGCGCTGACGTCGTCCTTTATTTATACCCCCCGGTCCGCGCCCGGCCCGGGGAGTTGCATGCTGCAACAATGTCGTGCAGTGGCCGGGTGGCTCACGACATCCCATCTAACCCACGGAAACATGTGAGAACATTATCAAATTCAAACACAACACATAACAATGTAAACAGTCCAGTCCATAGACTTGTGTTCCCCGCACCTCCCTTCTCGCCTGCCTCTTCAGCATAGGAAGTCTCTCAGTCTCGTGCTGGGTGTGGGGTTTCCCCTCAGTCCATAATGCTGACTGCCACGGCCCTCGGCCTCCACTTTCTCCTCCGGGTTTGGATGCACGCTGGTGTCGGCTGCCCGGTCACCTTGAACCTCCTCCCGGGCTTCTCTGGACTCATTTCGACCCTCCCCCCTCTCCTCGGATTGGGGGTTTTCCTCTGCTGCAAGATTTTCGTCCTCTAGCCATTCTTCCCTCTCTTGATCCGATGCTCCATGTTCAGGGGCCGGGGCCTTCTTGAACCACGACACGTTACGTGCTATCTGTTGAGTTCTTCTTTTCGCCGTTACCAACGACCCTTTGACCTGCACCACTTTCCACAGATCTCTTTCAAATGGAGTACGGAATTTCGATTCAGGATGCCGATCTTTTACCACTACGTAGTCTCCTTCCTGGATGGTTGACGGTTGGGCTCTTCGCTTCCGACTGGCCCTGTCGTTGTTGCGTTGCCGCCGAACCTGCGTGCCCTCCACATCAAGGGTTGCTGTTACCCCTAGCTCACTAGCAGGAATGCTGTCTCTCACCACTCTCTTCATGAGTAGGTCACTGGGGGCACACTTAGTGGTGCAGTGCGGGGTGTTGCGATACGCTCTGAGAAATCGGTGTAAGTAATTCTCCAGATTTTCCCCCTGATCCATGCCAATCCGTATGGTTTTATTCAAAGTCCGCATAAACCTCTCCACATCCCCATTGGCCTGCGGCCATTGTGGGGTCACTCTGCGATGTCGAATCCCATATCTGCCCAGGTACTCTTTGAAGTCTTGTCCCTGGAACGGCGGACCATTGTCTGTTCGTATCTCCTCTGGCATTCCTAGTAAGGCAAACACCTTCTCCAACACTGGCTGAATGCAGTCAAACGACGTGGATGTTACCACCTCCAATACTGGAAACTTTGAGTGACTGTCGACCATCACCACGGTATGTCTTCCCTCCGGAAAACTTCCAAAATCCAAGCTAATCTGACCCCATGGTACTTTGCTGGGTCCCTCCGTGATAACAGGTGCTAGGGGCGGATCCGACCCAGTTATCAAGCAGGCGTGGCACCCTCACACTTTTTCCTCCACCTTCTGATCCACGCCCGGAAACCACACTTTCGCCCGCAGCCGAGCTTTGGTTTTCTCTACTCCCTGGTGGCCTTGGTGGTCTCCGGAGCCTTTCAGGAATCACCAACCGGGTGCCTCTCAGAACGAACCCCTGACCAGATTCGCTGAGTTCTTCTCTGCACCTCCAGATGCTCTCCCAATACTCTCGGTCCTCCGCTGCCAATTGACCGGATCCATGTAGAAACCACTTCCACCGGTGGTCTTGAAGAGTTCGTTTCACCACCTGTAGACACCGATCTTGTCCTGTTGCCTCCACAAGCTCTTCTATCGTCACCGACTGCGGGCATGCTTCATCCACGATTTGTCGTATGAACGACTCGGTACCTTCGTCCACCTCACCCTTGCTCCCAGGACCCTGAGCCAGGGGATGCCTTGATAGATAGTCCGCCGGATTGTTGGCCCCAGGGCGATACTCCACGTTGAACCGGTAATGCTGGATTTGGACTGCCCATCGTTCTATCCTGGATGGCCCATTCCGCGCCGTGCCAGTGAACAGTGGTACCAGGGGCTTGTGATCCGTCACCACTGTGAAGGTATGCCCGCAGAGATAGATATCAAAATGTTGACACGCCCACCGGATTGCTAACGCCTCTCGTTCAATTTGTGCATACCTTGTCTCCACCGCGGTGAGCGCTCTGCTGGCGTATGCAATGGGCACCCAGTCGCCTTGTCCATTCTTTTGGAGAAACACCGCTCCCAGCCCCACGGGGCTAATGTCCACAATCAGCTCAGTGGCTGCTCCTGGCTTGAAATACGCCACCGTTGCCCCTTTTAGCAGGGCACTCTTAATGCCACTGAATGCTCGTGCTTCCTCATCGGTCCATTTCCAGGGCACCTCTTTCTTGGTCAATCTTCGGAGTGGCTCGGACAGTGTTGCTAACTGCGGAATGAAACGGCCACAATAGTTAGCCATTCCCAGGAAGCTTCTGACCTCAGATTGTGTTTGCGGAATGGCTGCTGCTCGAATCGCTTCCACCTTCCCTGGATCCACATGCAGGCCTTTTGCAGAAAACCTATACCCAAAGAATTCGACTTCCTTGGCATAAAAGTCACATTTGGCTCAGTGAAGTGTCAGGCCCTGCTCAACTAATCTCTTCAGTGTTGCTCGCAAACGGACATGGTGTTCTTCCAACGACTTAGAGAAAATTAGGATGTCGTCGCTGACATTAATCACTCCCACTAGCCCGGACAACACCTCCCTCACAGCGTCCTGAAATACTTCTGCCGCTGAGGACACTCCGAAACTCAGGCGCTTGAAACGTCGCAGGCCCACGTGGGTTGAGAACGTCATGATGTATCGACTCTTCTCCGCCAACACCAACTGATGGTACCCTGAGTTTAGATCCACCTTGGAGAACCACTGCGCCCCGTTGATGTCCGCTACTATTTCATCTATTGTCGGGGTTATGTGTCTCTCTCGTCGTATCGCTTTGTTGGGCAACCTCATGTCCACACACAGCCTGATGGCTCCCGGCTGTTTGGGTTTGGGCGCTATCACCAGCGGTGATACCCACGGGGTGGGTCCCAACACTTTTTCGATTACGCCATCTCTTTCCAGACGCTCCAATTCGGCTTCTACCAACGGCCGAAGGTGGAAGGGCACCCGCCGATGTCGGAGCGCTATTGGCTTGATGGTCTCGTCGATATGGAGTTGCACCTCTACTCCTTTCAGGCACCCCAGCCCTCTGAACAGTTCCAGGAATTCGCCTAACACCACCTCCACCTGCGTCTGGTGTATGTGTCGGGCAAACACCACCAACCCTAAGTCTTCAGCGGTGTGGCAACTCAACAGCGATCCTGCTCTGTCACACGTGACGTAAAATCTGGTGCACGTCGCTCTATCCCTGTGTTTGACTTCGACATCAATTACTCCTTTCAATGGAATTGGCGTATGGCCTCCATAGGTAAGTATTTTCGCCGTTGTTGACATCAAACGCGGGCGTGGATGTAACTCCCTATATTGTGCTGCGTCCAGTATATTCACAGACGCCCCTGTGTCAATGAGTGTCTGTATACAGTTGTTTCCGATCCATACTTGGCACAACGGTGGTGGCCTCCTGGTGGTGTTCTCTCCTCTAATATTCGATACCACAAACACGTTGTCCTCATCATCATCCTCCTCCACCGTCAATTGATGACACCTACTGTCTAGTTCTTCCACCTCCTGGACGTTCTTGGCACTTCTCTGGAATCGTGCCCCATTTGGCCGACTCGTTCCTACTTTCGCCGCTCCTTGGCATACTTTCGCAAAGTGTCCATACCTGTTGCATTTCAGGCACTGCCGACCTTGTGCCGGGCATCCTCTTTGGAAGTGCGTGGCCAGCCCACAGTTCCTGCACCCCTGCCTGTTTCGCCCTTCTTCCGCTCTGGGAGTAGCACTTGTCCCCCGGGTGTGCGTTTTCCGGATGGCATCCACCCTTTCCTCCTTGATGGGGGCGGGGTACAAGGGTCGAGTGGTCCCCGCCGTCTTGGCTAGCGCCACCTCCATCTCCCCGGCGCGGACATCCGCCAGCTCGTGCGACCGTCCCAGGACCAAGATGTCATCTAACGAGATCCCCGGCTGTCGTAGTATCAGTTTTCGCAACTCCAGCGACTTGCATCCCACGATGAGTTGTGCCCTTGTCTCAAACTGACGGTCTATCCCAGTGCATGTGCTCGCCAACTTTCGCAAACGTGTGAAAAACATGTCAACGGACTCCTCCTCCTTCTGTTTGGCCTGGCGCAACTTAAAGTGTTCGAAGTCTGGGTTGACCTGCGGATCAAAGTGTCGATTTAAGGCCCTCACCCCCTTTTCATAGTCATTGCCATCCCCTGTATCCGGCAGGTCTTGGAACAGGTCATAAAGTTCATCCCCTCCCATCAGGAGCATCGTCGATCTCTTGACGGCATTGTCTGTCTCTCTCGTGGCCACGAAGTAGTTCTCCAGCTGCCCCAACCACTTGCGCCACCTTGGCGCCGCCGTTGCAGGGTCCGCCAATTGGCTGAATTCCGGAAGAGCCTTAACTGCCATTCTCCCTGGCCTGTGGCCAACAGCCCCTGCGTCCTGGGGCGCTGCCGCCTCCGCCACAGCCTGGGGTGTGGTCATTCTGAAACAGAGGCCTCTGCTACCTCACACCCCCGTGGGAACTCCTGCGCACTGTCGCCTCTCTGGCGTCACGGGCTGCCGCCAACTGCCTGCCTGGTGTCTGTAGGCCCAAAACAATCCACCCCTACTCGATGGTCTCCTCAGGAACGCGCTGTCCCGCCCTCTGGTCTTCGTTTGCACGCTTTTATTCCTGTTAATGCACTCAGGCCCAGGAGCGCTCCAGCCCCTCAGATGCACTTCCTCGCGCACTGGCAGGCTCACTTGTCCCACTCGCACCCGTCCTGCCGCACTCGGGGGCTCTCAGGGCTGGCCGGAGTCACACGCGCTCTTCCCAGCGCTTCGGGCCTGTCTTCAGCCTCACGCGCCTGCGCGCCACCACTGCCGCCGCACACACGAGTCTTCACTCGGCGAGTCCTCTACAGGCCGCGCGGCCGTCTCCCACACACGCGGCCCCAACGGCGCCTCACCTTGCTGCCCACCGGATGCTCGCCTTACCGCTCCGTAGCCGGCGGGGATCGCCGCACCGCGATCCTGCGTCCTCGCTCTCCACCTCTCACGCCGCCACCGTCACCACAGTAAGATGCAGGCGGTGGGCGCGGAGCTACACGCGTGGCTCTTCCTCAGTCCTCATTGCCAGTGTGATGGTGGACAGGACAGGGGCGATCGCCTAGGGGCATGCGGCTAGGGGCTGCAGCCGGCTTCTAGGGGGACGGAGGAAGCAGGGCCTAAACTGTAACTGCGCCGCAGTTAAGGGACACACACACTCCAGTACAGTTCCACGGCGTCAGCCAAGTGCGCTGACGTCGTCCTTTATTTATACCCCCCGGTCCGCGCCCGGCCCGGGGAGTTGCATGCTGCAACAATGTCGTGCAGTGGCCGGGTGGCTAACCACAAGGGGGAGTGCTCATATAGGACTGCCCAGGATCTCACAGGGGTTATCTGTTCAGGGTCTCACAGAGGGAGGGATGGGAGGGGGGTGATGCTCAAAGGGATCAGTCCAGGATCTAACGTGGTGTCGGAGCGGAGTCTCAGACGGATCTGTCCATGGTTTCCCCTTAAAAGCAGAGAAAGGCGATCTCCCACGGAGCTGTCCAATGTTTCACTCCGAGGAGGGGAGGGGAGGGGAGGGGGCGCACGGATCTGCCGGAAGTGATGCCCTTACTAACTTCTTTATCTGCGTCCTGGGCCAACATCAATCGTGGTCAGGGTATCATCATCCTGAGATAGGGGCGGGGCCTCTAATGACCAGACGGGTCATATCGATTTTACAAGTAGACTGAGATGGACAGGGAGGAATTGATTTTCTTTTAACACAGTGGCATATATGTTTGATCTGATTATTGATCTTCCCTGAAAATGTCTAGTTTACTTTGAATTACTTTAGGTTATGTATTTTGCCAAATTGTCGAAAGCTTATGTGTTAAGATAACAGAATACAATTATTGTTAACTGTCCCCAAGTTTGTATCTTTCCAAGGTCTCACAGAAGGCGGGGGAGGGGATGCAATTCCAGGGAAAAGAGCTGGGATCAGGGGGGCAGAAATTACTGGCGGGTTAAGCAGCATCTGTGGGATAAAAAGATCAAGGAGCTCGTGTGTGTGGGTGTCCGGCCGCGCACGTGCAGTCGTCTGTGAGAGTGTGCGTGTGAAAGTAAGAAAAAGAATCTAAGAACCCATAAATTGGGGGTCAAGGTGTGGCAGAGGAAATGGGGTGGAGCAACGAGGGACAGACCTTGAAAAGCAGCCAGGCAGTCAACTTATACATTTACTTAAAAAAAAAATCTGCCACAAAGAAATTGGCAATAATAGCATATGCAACAGTAAATCTATTCTAGCTTACTTTATTGGGCACAAAGAGGGTGCATTTTAAAATGTGCTACAGGGGTAAGCCACCTGCTGCAGAGATCTTTGTGTGCCCAACAATTGTGAGGGGATTTTAATAGTGTTAAGAGAACTTAAGTGGTTAAAGTAGTTCTTGGAGAGTTTAGTGTTTTGTCCTGTCACAGTTTTGACTCATAAAATAGCATAGTGGGTTAATGCGCCTGATGTAAAGCACATTGTGTAACATGCAGATCACAGATTTGTATTTTATGTAGATAGATAAATGAATAGACACTCCTTTTGACACTGAGACCATTGTGTTACTTCTGGTTCATAAATTTCAATCCTTCTAATATAGCACAGTGATCTATTTACCAGCATCAAGGAGCTGCATGCAAACTGTAATTCATGGGTTTAGCCCCTTGTTGTCTTCTTTCTCAATTTGTTGTTATGCTAAGATTGCATAAAAGGGTTCCTTTGAAAAGTAATAAAGACTTGTTAGCACAGACAAACACAATCACTGTGTTACGTTTTACATCCTGACTTTGTGTTTCTCCCGACCATTCACTCTTAACATATAATGTCTACAAGTGTGGACAGTATGTGAATCCTACACCATATAACCCTCAATGCCTTATGTTACATTTTCTGGACTCTGATTTACACACTTGTAAGATTTTTTGTGCCTCTGTGTGTGATGTAAAGTGCTCTGACATCGTACACTGGGATGAGTAGAGCTATAAAAGAATTAAATAAAAAATAGGTGCCTTTTAAATCATTATTTGTGTAATTACTCATACACCCAGATATATCTTGCATTCTTACAGTGCATTCACGTCTCTCACACAGGGGGTTGAGTAAAGTCAAAAAATCTGCCTCCAAGTCAAAGTTTCTTTAAAGTACCAAGATACGGCGGGTTCCCCTTACTTTCTAGCACTGCTTCTCAGAGATCTTGAGTTTCCTAGGTTTATTTGTCTGAGGCTCATCTAATCAACAGTTTATCTTTCAACGCTTTTACTTTGTAGTTAGGGCTACTGGAATTATGTGACAGGGCGGACAAAAGGAGGAGGCAGGGTTGACTAAATTATGTGATAAGAAAAGGAAAATTATATGGCATAATGTGGCACGTCGTGTGACAGTATTACTGCATTATTTTGACCTTTTAGGACTCGCCTGATACAGCACATGTATGTTGCTTGTGAGACATTTTGTTAACTTACAGGAGGCTTAGAGCCCGCTCATTGCCGATCTTTGATTGGTTTCATCATCACTGTCATATCCATGCTTTTCTTTGGTCAGCGTATGCCGGCTTCACTTCCTGTTTGTGTGTTTGTCCCTTTCGTGGAGTAGTGCTTCCTTTTCAGGTAAGTGTCCTTCTGCTACTCGCTCTTTCATTGCAGGGTTACTTTTTTCTTTTTGTGCAGGCATTCTAAGAATGTTTGTGTTTGCAGGCCATCTTCTGCTGTCCTGCTCCTCCTAACTTCCACCGCCCATGCGCCACCATTTTTTTATAAAGCTCAAAATCGTCCAGAGGATAATGGGGTGCTTTACATGAGCACCGTATTAGATTACACATAGTAAGATAAATGTTTTTGCTGTTGTTGTTTTTTGGTTACGCTGTTGCTTGTACCCACCCCGCCCCCACGTTGTTGCTTTCAAACTTCCACCCTGCATTGTAGCTTGGCAGTGTTGTGTTTCTTCCCCCTCCCAGCGTCCCATCATTGGTTCTAGCCTTCTCTCCCACCCAGTAAAAAAAAAAGAAATTTGGCAAAGTCAATAGGTCCCACCTAATCGACCTTTTGGGTCTGTCAGGGTTTTTAGCCATGTTGCACAGCAGCACAGCTGCTGTGCAGAGTGGCTGAAAGTTTTATTTGAAAAAAAAGTGCTTTGATGTGGTCAGCACTAACCGGGTCTGGTGCTTTTTTTTTCAATTGCTAGCAGGAGGCATTCTGCGTTGCACGCCCTCTCTTCCTCCGGCATGCCTCCCACCCAGTCCTCTCCATCAATTTTTTAAAAAGCACTATGGCGCAGTTAGTGCTGGTTGCGTTATAGCTTTTAAAAAAATTTAAAACGTGCAACGTGGCTAAAACATTGACAAGGCTATTAGCTTGCATAGGTGAGACCTATTGGCTATACCAATGCTTGATTACATATGTTAACAGTGTCTGGACAAAGGTTCCACCACATTAGAACTGGTTTAACACGCAAATACAGCAGTAGGTATTTGAAGGGTGACCAGTCGACTCTTGCTGAGGGCCTACCACAGTGTGGCAACACGTTTCACTGTGTTTTTGATAACTTTTGATTCGTTTGACCTAGAAGCAATTTTTGGGGAGTAAAGTCTGCAAATTATGCAGTAGATGAATTATGTGGCAAATGTGGCAGATTCACAATTATGGGGGGCGTGCCGCAACCTCTGAATCGCATAATCTCATTGGCCATGCTAGCAGTCCTGCATTTAAAATGTAATAAGTAGAACTGCAGGGGCCAGTATGCAAATAAAAAACCCGTGCTAGATGAGCTAGTACAAAGATCTGGAAAACTTGAGAAACTCGAGTCCCTAGAAATCAGCAATTTAACGACCTAAGGTCTCTGGAACCATCATGAAATGGTGAAGTGATAATTTTGTAAATGATATTTAAGACACAATACTTTCATCAGATGATGTGTAGGCAATGAACTGATGGTTCTATGCCAGTTAAGAAGGAGAAGGTCAAGCGCTAGCACTATAAACTGCCACTCAAAGTCTTATTAAAAAGGATTATTTGGTCGCCATTAATCCATTTTTTATCAAGAAAATCTATTTGTACTCAACTTTCTTGTTCTCGAGATGTAGTTTTTGTACCACAATGAATTATCTCTATCATATTCTCCTCCTTTTTCTACACACCTCCGATATATTATTTTTCTTCTTTCAATTCTTTTCTAACTATAAATGTTTTTTTATACTTAAGAACATTTATATTTGATACAATTTCCTTTTCTCGTTTTCTTTTCTTTCTCCGTTTCTCTCTTCCTATTTATTTTGTATGTTCTTTCTTCCGTGTATCTTTTTTGTATTAGTGGCAATACATTCTCAATGATGTAATAACATTTTGTTGTTCCTTTTTGATTTAAATGTTTCATTTTCATTATTATTTAACTAGCAGGAGAATATAGAGCATGAAAGCATAGACTGAAAAACATTAACTGTCAACATTTCGTTCAGACATAAAGAAATTAACTATAGAAATGCTCTTATAATAATGCAAACATCACCTCAAAAGAATGTCGACCTGCCTCATAGCCTGCTATCAAGCATTTGTCCTAAACGTGCTAAGACTGGAATTAACATATTGGGCCAGATGTGCGACTTTAGTAAATTGCAACTCGCAATTTGCACTCGATTGCGAGTCGCAAATTGTAAGTCGCAATTTACTATGTACAACAGTGTCAGAGACACTGATTGCGATTCCCAACAGAGTCGCAAAATGCGAGGCTCATTAATATTAATGAGGCACTACATTTTGCAACCCCATTGGGAATGGCTGGCCCTCCCAGGGATTGTGGCCTGCTGTGCTCAGCAGACCACCATGTCTGGGACTGCTGTTTAATAAAGCAGCTTTTTTTTTTTTAAATGCAGCCTGTTTTCCTTAAAGGAAAACGGGATGCATTTAAAAAAATAAAAATGAAACGTTTTAAGGGCAGGCAGAGGTCCCTGGGACCACTGCCTGCCCTTAAAAAATATTTTCGCATGCATTTGCAAAGGGGAAGGGGTCCCCTGGGGACCCCTTCCCATTTGCGAATGCATTACCACCTACTTGAAGTAGGTGGTAATTGCGAGTGTTTTGCAACCGCAATTGCGGTCGCAAAACATTAGTACATGGGTTAGAGAGTCGCTATTTGGAAGGGAACGCCCCTTCCAAATAGCGAGTCTCTAAACACTTTTTTGTGAGTCGCAATTCATTTGCGACTCACAAAATTGTGTTAGTACATGGCCATACCAATTTTAGCATGCGCAAACGTGTCGCTAACCCGTTTGCGCATGCTAAAATTGGTCGTACATCTGGCCCAAAAACCTCTAGGCATCCCTATTTCTTTTTATAAACGGTACAAAAAGTGTCCTGAGACACCCTAATGATATGTGGGCATCAACCAAAAATGCAAAGAGTAGTGTAGCAGATATTTTGACCAATTTAAGATTTGAAATTATATTTGGCAATACTTTTGTTTTCCATTTTTGGCCTGATTTCCAAAACCATTTGCCCACGTACATGGAACTTAGGGACTTGAACAAATTGGTTCATGAGTGCAAATTCACTTTTGTAATTCACAAAATGTGAATTTGCACTCACAAATCGCTTTACTGATGGATAATTTACACCAGCAACTTTACATATGAGTAATCCTGTTCCCAGGGGTCCTAGAGGGTGGGAATGTCAGGAAATTTACCCGCAAACTCATCAGTTTGTTGACCTTGAATTTTTTTCATTAGCCCATTTTCACTCCCAAGATAAAGTGTGATCTACCCTTACAAAAACCAGGAGTAAATCCCTATCTATGGTGGGAGCAGAGAGGGAGACCCCTAAAATTGGTGGGATGCAGAGGAATTTATTTCTCCATCATAAAAAAAAATCAGATGAAGAAAAAGAAAAAATGGGAGCATCTGTAAATGCTCCCTAGGTAAGTATTTAGCCATGAGTAATTGTAGACCATATAAAATTCCACTCTTATAATAACATATGCTTGTGGGTACTCCTGAAAAGCTGCAACTGTTGCATCTTCTAAGGAGTACTCCTGGAATTCTTTGACTGTTGTAAAAATGTGATACTCTTGTGTGTAGAGGGTCCCAGTTTCTGCATGCTGCCAGGTGATTCTTCTTGATGGGCAAAGGCATCCACCGGTGGGCCACCAGTGTGCCACCGTGGAACAGCAGCCAACTATGGGGTCGATTCCGATGTCAGTCGGAAGGGCTCCGAATCGGATTCGGGTTTGCCTAATCCGATCCGGAGCCCTTGTTTCCGACCGATTCATTCCCAGTTCCGAACGACCAAGTACGATGCCTGGAAATGGTTAGGGCTGACCGAATCAGTTCCAAAAGGCATTCAGACAGGTCGAGCCTTTCCGGAGCTGATTCGTCCAGCTCTATGGACTCGATTTCCGAGCAAGCGAGTACAATGACCGATTCGAACAGCCTTTACGATTCGGTTTCCCCGGAACGAAACGGCTGCCGGAATCGGTCTTTGAGGGCCTGTAGCAGGCCCCCCTTCACCTGGGGCCCTCCGAATCTGGCCCGTAGCGGTACCCATCGGCCCCCTCTTCCCAACCATGCACAGTGTGGCAGGCACCATAGGGTGCCCGCCACAGGGTGCAAGGTTTTCCCCAACCACCCCTTTCTTCAATGGGAGTCCGATCGGATCCGGATGCATACGGATGTATCGTACTCGGTCAGACTCCCCCAATCTGAGTCGTACAGAAAGCATTCCAGAACCGTTTCGGTTGGTATGCTTTCCGAACCAGATCGGAATCGGGCCCTATGTCTGCATTTTTGCAGGTTCAGTAGATTCGCTCCCTGGTGCTGCTCACGTTGCAATCAATGAGTGTTTTTCGGATTCTGGCTTAGGTTATGCCATAGTATTATATGCCTGATCTTCCCCTTGATCCTCTTTACTTCAATCCTGTGGTCATTTCATAGAAGCAGGAGGATTCTCTGGAACATCCTGCTTGACACCTTGACCACTTGTCGTTTTCCTTCTCTAGAGTGGTGGCTAAATTTGATATATCTGTTAGTTTTTCTTAAAAATCATAAGTCTGATAAAAATTGTACATGTCAGCTTAGAGAACAGGGTCTGTTGTCCAGTGGCTTAAATGTCTAGCGTGGGAATAAGGGACTTGTGTTTTTTCTTATAATTCCTGGCTTCCACACTTAACCATATTGGTGAACATGCTCTTCTTCAAATGCTTAGTGCCAAATTTGGGAGCACTTACAACAGACTGAACATTGTATTAAGAAACTTGACATCAACATAGCCAGTTAAGCCAACATTGTTACAGCCATGTTTTGAGTCACTGTCAAACAGGTGAAGAGAAAGATGCTTGGGGCATCTATGGTCAGCACACTTTGTGTTCTCCACTTACAGACCAGCAGATAAATTGTAAGTATTGAGTGCTGGAGGTACGAGGCCAGGCTGCAGTGACCACATTCATCAAAGGCCTATCTTCTACACAAACGAATGACACTCCTGCTTCCCAGAGTGCTGTGACTCACCCTCTAATGGCCCTCCTTGGCCTCCTGCGATGACTCATTGAGTGGTCAAGAAAGGGAAAGAAACATATTACTGCTCATAGCTTCCAGCATCGGTTGGAAATTAGAACAGGGAGGGTGTACACCCCTGAGCATGGGCGGCCCTCAGCATTTGGAACAGATGCACCACAAAGGCTGGGATTGCACAGTGCCTGGTGTGTGTGCGTTCAAAACCTTTTCAAAGAAGCTGTCAACTATGTGCCTGTTTTGGGCAAGTTACTTAGGCAGTGGCTAGGCTGTTCTGATTAACAATGACCTATTAGGTAACTGCTACTTCTCAATACATGGAAAACCAAAGAATCAACGCCAACAGCAGGTCTAGGAGTGACAGCAGCATGACTTCCAGGTTTCTGATGTGGAGTATCGCCTAATTGAGAATGGTGTCAAAACTCATATTCACTCACTCTTCCCCCTATACATTCATTTCAATGAAGCGAACACTCATTCCAGAGCCTGTAAGCCACATGTCACTCATACCTTGTTCTGTGAGCAATGACAGCATATACTAGTCTGCCCTGCTGGATCTGTTCTTCGGGGAATGGAAGACTGCACATGCTGCCTTTTGTGAGAGAAGGAAGCTTGCTTTGCTATCGCCAAGCTGTACCAAGCTCTGTGAAGAAGCAAAGCTTGCACTTCTGCTGCCTGATATTTATGTGTCTTGAGGTGGGGAAAGATTTCACTACTGCTACTCTAGGTATAGCTGTCCTCTGAAGGAGGAAAGTTTGCACTGTTTCTTTCAAAGGCATATCTGAACTATTAAGAAGGAGTGTTTTCACAGCTGTTGCCCCATCTTCTGAAAAACACAAAGGATAAGTTGAATGCACTTGCAGAACATGGCCTATGAACCAGGGACTGTTTCACCATATTTGATGTGAGATACCTATTGTATTGAAGAAGGCGCCTGACCCTCTAGGTGAAATTTGAGGGCTGAAACATGTTGACGTAAAAGAAAAGCAGAGCCCATGGCTCGATCCTCCTGTTTTTAATCTTGAGATAGGGAGATAACAGAAAAAATTACATTTTAGCTCTCACACGATTTTAATATGGGTCTAAGTTGAAAAAAGGGATAGCATAAATGGTCACAAAATGGGGGACATAATCTTTCCTAAATTAGGACCCCATGACTAGGATGCTTCCTAAGGCAAATCTTTCTAGGTAGGTGAAGGTTCATCATCCTAAATGAGTACATGAATGAATGTTAATCCGATAGTAGGGTATTTCGTCCAGGAATTTTGTACTTCTTGTATGTTTATTTATTGGAGTGTACAACATCCTTTAAATCCTCTCTCTTTTTCTTTAGTTTGCTAACTACCTGTGTTGTACTTTACCTGTATGTGTGAGAGAATTGTGTGATCTTCCTCCTGCTATTGCCACCTGTCCTTTACTTATTCTTTGTTTCAGTAAAGGTGGCTCTGCTGATATCCATGTTGTAACTTTGTTGTGTAGTGAAGCTCGATATACAACTTTCCACTACACAAAAGAAAAAAAACATTTGCCTTCCAATGCTTGTTTTAATGCATGATGAGAATGAAAACATGAACCCTCACGAAAAATATGAGTAGAGTTTACTTTTGGCTTTAAATGCGAAACAACAGTGGTGGCTCCTCCCCAATGGCGGAGGAGCGTCGCCCCTCTGCCTGGCGCATAGCCAGCAAAGGAAAAATAAAACAATGCTCTAGCATCGTTTTATTTTTCGTCTGCCAGCTTGTGCATGGAGGGGCGGGCATGGGAGGGGGAGGAGGAGTGCTTGTGCACTCCCTAAGTGCTCATGTGTCTCTCAGGCCGACCAAAACACACATGCGCACTTAGGTTTCTCCAGCCCGGCTGCATTCGGCAGCCGGGCTGGAGAAACCCCCACAGACTCTGTGGTCTGAGCAGGGTGTCTTTTCCACCCATTTAGACCAATCCCTGTGCTGCTCTGCAGCACAGGGATTGGCTGGGAGTCTGTCCCAGGGGCTGCTGGGACCCAGGAAACGGCCAGCAGGAGCAACGCGACGCGGGAGGTGGCCGGTGGAGTCAGGTACGTTTTTAAAATTATTATTAATCCCGCCTTCCCCCCGCGCTCGCTCTCCCCCTCCACGCTCCCACCACCTGCCCCATCACCCTTTGTTACTGGCAGCCACCACTGCGAAACAAGCCTTTATTTACATCGAATTGAAGACTTAGTAACATTTTAAAACATAGCTGACACTTTGCTCCATATCATGCATGACACTTTCAGACAGTTCTGGCGCTTTAGCCACCCTCACTTTGCATTCTAGGGTTTGAACCCATAAGGGACGTGTTAAAAGCATAGCTACAAGTCCCACATTGCAGCATGCTATTGGCTGAAAAGCCAGGGACTGCTGATGGCTTCATAAGTCATAGTGCCACTTGGCAGCTTGCGGAATCCAAAATTAAATTTTGCTCCTGACTTTCTGCGTTTTTGCTAGTAGGTAATCAATATTTAAACAGTCCAAGGGATTAGAGAGCAGAGATAGCCAATCAAATGCAGATGCCAGAATCTCATTGCTTATGGGCAAACATTTGCACTTCTTTGAAAAACAAATTGACACTGAGAAAGGTGATATGCCTTAATTTGAACAAGTGAGGCACGTGCTACAGGTGATTCCCTCTGATGTCCTCCAGTGCCCCAGAGAGGGCTCACACACTTACAATAGGAGACCCTAGTCCTAGGCCCTACAAGATATACATCTGTAGTGGTACAGGAATTCACAGGTAGCCCCTTAACTGAGCTCAGTGTAGGAGAGGAGAGAAAGCACAGAAAAAACACGTTTTAACTTCCGTTTCCTCTCTGCAAAAAAGGTTTTAGTCCAACTTTGGCTTTGAGGTGGTATTAGGAGAAGCAGTAGTCCTCAGAAATGAAGTTTGACCAACTCACTACATGGTACATGTAAAAATTCTAATACACTGTTAGGCGTCAAAATTTCATTGATGGTAAGGAAGAGAAGGGCAGTGCTCAGGGCCAGATTTAGAGTTAGATGGTAATGAGAAATACTAAAACCGGAGCAATTCGGAAATCAGAGAAGACTCTACTGGGGGATATCCAGCGGCGGCCGGCACAGGTAAACGATGTGGGGCGGGGGCGGGGCATGGTGGTTCAGGGGGGAAGTCAACATACTACAGAATAGATATAATTAAATAAATGAATAATACCTATTCCGTCGTTCGTCGGCTTCCCCCCCCTGCCGCGCCCTGCCTCGCCTCACCGCGCTTACCTGAGCCGGCGGCCGCTCGGGATATCCCACCAACATACTACTGCTACAGTTTAGTAAATGTTACTGGCTGATTATGTGTCATATTCAGCGCTTCCTTTCACTGTCATTCAAATCTTTATCAGAGCAGTATGTGATGATTACTTTGAATATATGTAATAACGTTGAATTTTAAAATCTCGACTACATCAAAACTGAGTTAAAATTGTGGAGGTAGAGGGGCGTGGCCAAGACCCGGAGCGAGATGGCAGCTTAATCTCGTAGCTCCGTGAATCCTGTCCTCCTCACGGCAATCCTGACACCCCAATCCGCATCCCCAGAGCAGGGGAACATGCCGGAAACCAAGAGGAGTGTCCACCGCCGGCTCCTGTCATTGCGGGGGGCTTGCGCCCGGCGCTCCGGTCCGCCGAGCAGACGGGCCTGTGCAGGCGCGCGCAGCCGGGGACTCAATTTCTGCCACGGCCGCCGGACCTGATTGCGGCTGCCCGCGTGCTGCAACTTCTGTGATCCCGCGGCCCGCGGATCTCGGCACGGTCGCCTGCGGGGGCCCCCCTGGTGACGGCAAGTGGCCCCGGACGCCCAGAGGGAGCTGTGGCCCCAACGAGGAGCAAGCGCTAGAAAGCGCGAAGACGACTGCTGGCGGTGAGGAGAGGTGGTGGAGGGCTCCCAAGGAGGGCGCGGCACGGCGGGGGGCCCCCCCTCTGCCCCCTAATCCTGACAAAGAGCCTACGGGTCCCACGGGAGCTTGGCAGGGGCGAGGGACAGGCCCCTCCCCCACCTATCGATCCCGGGGCACGGAGGAGAGGCGGGCGGCGCCACTGGGCCACGGTGTCTCAGCCCTGCCGGCAGCCGATCGTTTTGGGGGCTCCCGTGCTACACTGAGATGCTCGCGGACCGCGGTGGCCGCCCGTGGATGTTCCTGGGGTGCCAGCCGGCCACGGGACACAGCAAGAGGCACCGGGGGCGGGTGGCGGCATCGTGGTTCTTCTGCGCCGCCCTGTCAGCGGCTCCACTGAGAGTAGTCAGAGGAAGGCCAGCTCCTGCCACCCAGCCGCGGGTAACGGCGACTGGACTTGAATACCACTCGGACGCAGTGGTGTGGATGCCCCGCGGGGCGGCAGGCCGCAATGGAGAAGGGCAAATCTGCAGGTGCGAAAGGGGCGAAAGCGGTGCAGTCCAACAGACTGGATCGCTATGCCCTTCCCAGGGACATGCTCCAGGGCCGACAATCGGGGGTGCTCCCACGGGCGAGCACGGAGGAGACGACCAAGACCCGTCCCTGAGAGACGTCATGAGCGCCATAACCAGTATCAAAACCTCTCTGGAGCACAAGATGGACACCATCGCTATCGATGTCAACCTCATCCGGGCCGATCTCACCAAACTTAATGAGAAGGTCCAACAGGTGGAAATCACCACGTCTAGCCTCGTGGGAGACGTTGGCCAGCTCCAAACCGAAATACGCGACCTACAAGCCTTTCGTACAACGACCGAGCTCAAACTAGATGATTATGGGGGTCGCCTACGTCGCAACAACCTACGCATCCTAGGAGTGCCGGAGAAATCCGAGGGGCAGGCTCCAGACCTTTTTGTGGAAGATCTTATCTTGCAACATCTACGACCCAAGGGCCTCAGTAAGTTCTTCGTCATAGAAAGGGCGCATCGGGTCCCTGGAGGCCGGCCTAAGCCGGGGGCCCCCCCACGCCCCATACTGGCCAGAGTACTGAACTTTCGGGACAGAGATATAATACTGCAGAACGCAAGATCGGGACCTGTCCTCCGCTACGAAAACGCGGACATCTCATTTTTCCCGGACTTCACCCAACGGGTGCAAAGACAGAGAAGGTCCTTCACCGCAGTGAAGGGGAGACTCAGGGAGAAGGTGATCAAGTACTCCATGCTGTTTCCGGCGCGCCTTCGGGTGGAGGCAGGGGGAAGACCTGGTTTTTCGAGCAACCTGAGGATGCGGCCGACTGGCTGGATCAGCACACAGAACAAGGTCAACGGGAAGCTGCTTCGCAGGCCCACGGTTGACGGGACTGACGAAGATACACTGCCCTTCCAGCATGCGACGCCTTCCGGAGGGGCCAAGACAGGTACTGAGCAGAAATTATGGCCGGACTTACTGAGGGGCAGGCTCCACCGGCGACTGGCACCCGGACCGGCGGTGTGTGACTCATTTGGGGTCTTATATGGTTTCTAATGTTGGGGGGGGAACAGGACAACGGGATGCCACGTCCCTACTTTTACTGCTTTTAGTTCTATAATAGGGCGACAGGCACTCTGCAAGTTAAGTATGGGCAGTTCTACGCCCAGAGTGCAGGAAGCAGGGTGGGGGGTAGTTGGGTGGGGGGTTTATGTTCAAGGATTTATTGGTATTGTTCATCGGTATGTTATTTTGCGTTTATTGCAGAGGAGGGTGACACCGGCAGACTCAACAATGTGCACAGTGGGAGACAAAAACGTTAAAATACTGAGCTGGAATGTAAACGGGCTTGGGGACAAGATCAAACGTGGGGTTGTTCTTCAATATGTTAAACGGCATGCGCCAGATGTCGACCTGCTTCAAGAGACGCATCTGGTCGGGAATCTCTGTAAAGCAATGCACAGAGGGGGTTATAAAATGGTGGCCCACGCAGGCTTCACTTCCGGATCCCGAGGGGTAGGAATCATGGTAAAAAAACACGCTCCCCTTGGCTGTGGGCTCTGTCTGGGCGGACGAAAGGGGCAGATATGTTGGGGTGTCGGGCACATGGGAGGGCCACACAATCACACTTATGTCCATATACGTGCCTCCAGGCCTGCAGGGCTCCACCTTCACGGACCTGGGATCGGTTCTACTCTCTCTCCCGGAGGGTCTCCTGGTCCTGGGGGGGGGGGGACTTCAATGCTGTAATCTCGGGGACACTGGACCGACATCCCCCACGGGAACTAGGACCCTCTTCCCGCTGGCTGCCCGACTTTCTAGACACTATGGGTTTGGTGGACGGGTGGAGTACCTACCATCCAGAACAAGTGCAACACACCTTCCACTCGGGAGCGCATGGCAGCCTTTCCCGTCTTGACTACTGTTTGGTCCCCGCGGCACAGGTCACCTATATACATGAAATTAGACACCTAGCCAGAGGCATCTCTGACCACTCACCGGTTTGGATACACATAGTCATAGACCAGGTTAGGGTGGGTAGATTAGCTCCAATCAACCCTTGGTACAGATTAGCTCCAATCAACCCTTGGTACCTCCGCGACCCGACGCTCCGCAAAAATCTTCTCCAAGCCATGGATGATTACTTCTCCGACAATGTGGGGTCGGTGTCCTCCTCCCAGTCCCTGTGGGAGGCCTTTAAGAGCATAATTCGAGGTCAGGCCCTGTCGTTGATCGCCCGGTCAAGGAAGGAAAAGCAAAAGGAAGTCCTTGAAATAGAAGCCGAAATCTATAGGTTGGAGGGTGAGCTGGAGGCCGGAGTGTTCCCTGCGAAGCTCTACGTACTGAGCCTGAAACAACAGGAGTACAAGGCCCTAGTTACTGACAAGGCTAAACTCTTGGGCAGGGAGCGACAGGGCAGAATTTACGACCTGGGAGACAAGGCAGGGAAACTAATAGCGTGGTTGGACAAAAAAGACTGGGCTAGTAGACTGGTCCCAGAACTCAAGATGGAGGGGACGCCTCTCTCACTGAGCCCCAGGCCATAGTAGACAGATTTGCCAGCCATTTCCAGAGAGTATACGCGACAGTCACCACAGACACCACGGAGGACTCCCAGGACCTACTCCGAGACATTATACTCCCCGGGCTATCCCCGGAGGACCGAGACTACATGGACAGCGACTTAACAACCGACGAGATAGCACAAGCAATCCGCACGTTGAAGCCGGGCAAGGCTCTCGGTCCCAACGGCATCCCCATTGAGATTTACAAACTACGTCCCGATAAATTAGCACCCTACCTAAAAGCTATGTTTGAGGAGTCCAGGGAGCTAGGGACACTGCCTAGGGAACAGAGAATAGCTACCATAGTGACCATACACAAAGAAGGAAATCCCAGGACAGACTGTGCCTCCTATAGACCAATATCTCTCCTAAATGCGGAGCCCAAGATTCTGGCCAAACTCCTAGCCAACCGGCTAATCAAAATAATAAGTGAATTGGTACACCCCGATCAATCCGGCTTTATGCCTCATAGAAACACGGCCCTGAACCTGCGCAGACTTCACGGAGTGTTGGGCAGAGCATCAACCATTAGCGAACCAGCCGTGGTGGTGTCTCTGGACGCCACCATGGCCTTCGACACGGTCGAATGGCCCTACCTCTGGGCGGTCTTAGCGAAGATGGGATTTGGCCCGAGATACATCCAATGGGTGCGGCTCCTATATACTGAACCACTGGCTCAGGTGGTGGTTAACAACAAACTGTTAGCTACGTTCCCACTCAGCCACGGGACCCGTCAGGGATGCCCACTTTCACCCCTCCTGTTTGCCTTGGCCCTAGAACCTCTTGCGGCATGGATCCGGCAAGACCCTAGGATTAGAGGACTGCGATGGTCCCCCAACTGGGAAGACCGTGTATCGCTCTACGCCGACGACATTTTGCTATACCTAGCCGCACCCAGCAAATCACTGACAGTGGTGCTGGACATCCTAGCGGTGTTCGGCCGATTCTCTGGCTTCACAGTGAATTGGAGCAAATCCTTACTATTCGTTCTCAAGGGAGACCCTCCGGTCCCCCCGAGAGGCTGCCCCATCCAGATTAACACGACCGGTTTCAAATACCTGGGGATCTTTATCTCTCTCGATCCCTCTCTTCGCTACACTCACAACCTTCTTCCACCTCTCTCCATACACTCAAAAAAGATATTGCCAGATGGAAATCACTTCCCCTGTCCCTCCTTTGCAGAGCCGCCCTATTTAAGATGATGTCCCTACCCAGATTCCTCTATGCCCTGCACAACACTCTGGACCCCGTACCCCGGAAATACTTCAAAGAAGTGGAGAGCCTCCAAAGAGACCTGTTATGGGACGGCAGGCCTCGCATCGCCCTGCCCAAGCTGACCTTGAACTGGTACAACGGTGGCATCAGCCTGCCAGACATTAAAAAATACTATTGGGCGGCGCATTTGTCGGCCGTCAACCACGGCACATACGGTCGGGGCGATGACCCTGGCTACGCCATGGACAAATGGCTTCTTCCCGGAGGCAACTACAATAGGGCACTATATTCACGACCCAGACGATACGCACTGACAGGCCCAACCAAACACACCGTTCAGATTTGGCACGACGCTACTAACTCACTGGGATGGGGACACAGACTGACATTGGCGACCCCACTCTGGGACTCCGAAAAACTGGGAAACCTGGGGAGGTCAAAGGGGTTTGACAAGTGGGACCTTATTGGACTCTCACACATTAGGGACATCTGGGGAGCAGAAGGTGTCAAGTCCTTCACCACACTACAAACGGAATACGAGCTCGCGGATGCTGAATACTTTAGATATGCGCAGGTCAGACACTCTCTCCAGTCACTCCTGACTGCCGGAGCGACCCCTCCCGACACTTCACCTTTAGAGGACAGAATACTGGACGGTCACCTGCCAGACAAAACGATCTCCTTGATTTACAAGAAATTAATAAACAACATGACGAATCACCTTCAGGCATTACGGGAGAAATGGACAGGAGATGGTATTGAGATTGATGATGAGGAATGGCAGGAGGCAGTGTCCTCCCCTAGAGTCGTTGCCATCCCGGCACGCCTCAGACTGGTACAGCTTAAAATCCTCCATAGAGTATACATCACTGGGCCCCGGCTGATGCATATGGGGTGGACCGATAGTGGGGAATGTAAGAGGGGATGTGGCCAACTGGGAACGTTCCTGCACATCATTTGGGAGTGTAAACACATCAGTTCCTTCTGGCACGACGTCCATGAGACAATCAGCACAGTGTTGCACGTTCGGCTCCACCCAGAGGTGAGACGGTGTCTCCTTCACATATGGGAACCCACAGACCTAAACACGCACCAGACGCAATGGGCCACGCTCGGATTCATGATCGCAAAAAGAAATATTGCTCAGCTGTGGGGGGCTACCAATTCACCCTTATTGGAGTCTTGGGAGGGGGACCTTGACTCGTGCATGTTTAAGGAGAAGACGGTATACATGGCCAGAGGCCGCCCCAGAAAGTGGTCACGGGTTTGGAGCCCATGGAACAGCTACTGTGGCGAGATCTGTACACCGCCTCGTTGTATTGAACATGATGTTCCCCTTTCCCCGTAGCATTCCCTCTTCTATGTACTGAAACTATTCTTCCCGCAGTGTTTGCTTGCTGTATGTACAATGTCTACTTCCTCTGTATTGCCAAATGAACCGATGTCTGTTTAATAAAAAGAATTAAAAAAAAAAAAATTGTGGAGGTAATAATGTTGCGTCCTTCATTAGTAACTATGACAATTCCAAAACATATTGAATATAAAATGTTGTTTTGCAAACATTGTTAAATGTATCTGACTGTACTCTCAAACCCCCTTACTACCCCTTATTGTGTCCCTTACTACCTCTATCATCACCAATCCTTGAGCCTTTAAAAAACTCTGGCTACACCTTAACACGACCTTTCCATGAAGTCAAAAAAATCATTATTATCCCTTAATGCTACCCTTCCATGAACACCAAAAATCCCCTACTGCCCCTTAACACTCCCCATCCCTAAACCCTAAAAAACTCCACTATACCCTCTAATGGCACAATTCCCTCAACCAGAAAAAAACCTTTACTATCCCTTAGCACTACCCATCCCTTAACTCTAAAAACTCTTTACTATCCCTAATGCTAACTTTCCCCAAAAAATCCCTTACTACCCTTTAATGCAACCCTTCCCTGAACCCTAAAAACTCCTTACTACCCTTTCTCTATTCTGCCCTAAACCCAAAAAAAACCTTACTATCCCTTAACGCTAGCCTTGCCTGAATCCTAAAGCCCCTTACTAGTTTTCCCACCCTGTTCCTCATCTCAGTGTAAATTCTCCTCTCTGCTCTAGCAGGGGGACGACCCCTTGCCTCTGCTGCCAGTATACCTACTTGTGTCCTGGAACACACAACATTTTAAATTTTTTATGCAGTGACATATTTTCATTCTATCTTTGCAGTAAATGGCATTTTTGATACAACTTTATTAAAGTCTACATTTTTTCCACATTTTTGTGTACTTCAAACCATTACTTCATCTTTTGGGCTGAGATTGTTGTCCCAGCGAATAGGTAATCATGTCCTTTTATTGCAGCCCAGTGATCAGAAATGATAAAAGTTGAATAGTTGTCTGAGTAACTCAGTTCTGTGCATTTTTCTAAAGAGAAGGTTGTTTTGGCTGTCAGTTGTGGTTTGGGAGCATTCCGGAGCCTTGATCCTAACACTCTGCAGACCCTACCTCTTTGATTCTGTTTCCTGACGTTTGGCTGGCTACTGCGCTTGCTTTTGTTGATCTGCAGTCTTATATGAGCACAGATTGTGGAGCTAGCTGCTGCAAATAGACTGTGCCCTTTTGCTTGGGGCAGAATTAGGGTTTTAAGTGGGATGAAAAAACAGGGGGGGGGTCTCTCAAAGGGACGTGACCACGTAAATTAAAAATCTCTGCTTAGCATTATGTGCTGCCCGACTGGTATTTTGCTGCTTCTTTCTGTCTTTGCATCCAGATATATAATACAACAAGTAACATTACACCTACAGCAAGCCAGTACTATTGGCTTTGTCAATGGTTGTTAGTTGTATAAGATAAATAAGCAACAACAGTGGCATCTTTGTATAAAATAGTTCAAATGATTCATTTCTGAAATGATGAGACTGTGAAAGAACTGTAACGAATCCCTTTAAAGATACATCAAAGGCAGTGCAGCGTAGTACTGCTGTCAAGTTAAGATTTTTTTTCACTTGGAGGGTGAGGGAAAACATGGAGAGCCGGATAGAGGCCCGTCTCAGTGCCAGCAGGACCCGGCCCACTTAAAGCCCTGGGCAGAACCTGATTGTAGCACTATCTGGCAGCCAACGATGAGCTTTTAGTGAAGGTTTTCGGTGCTCAAGTCTTTTTAGGCTAAAGCTCGGCTTCACTGCTTCGATTTGTACCCTTGACTTTCTGTTTGATGGATATTCTGTTGCACAGTGTTGGACTCTGTGCAGTTGGCAACGTTAAGAAACTTGGAGGAGCTTCAGGGAAGCAAGATGCCAGGGACCCTGATTAGTGAGGAGGAGGGATGGCAGAGCAGGCAGCACATTAGCATTTGGCAGCATGCATCTGTTTCTGAGAGCATTTGTAGCAGTACTTAATTTGTAAAAAAAATAAGTGCCAGAGCTCTCGTCAGAAGACCACTGCAGCTTGCACCACACATTGCCCCTGCCATACTGCCAATGATACTAACAACACAACTACTAACCATCACAGTCCTACAAGTGTGACAATTCAGACCATTACAGGCACCCAAAGCTATAAGAATGTTTTGGGCGGCGGTTAATAGTCATTTCTAATGTATATTGAATAAATAATTAACTGCTGTTGTGGTCATCTCTAAATTAGCTAGAAAGCGCCACCTTGTGGCAGACTTTCACAAGCGCTGGTGTTGACAATAAAATGCCGGTGCCAAGCACCGGAAACCAATGGCTCAAATTAAACACTGATTTGTAGTGGCCTGCAAAGCCCTGGCATTATTACTGCAAACCTGGAGAGGAGCATGCAGTAGACCAGTGGTGGGATACCCTCACTTCTTCTTGAACCAGCAATTCCAGGGGCAGGCTGGTCATTTATTCCATTGGACATTTCTCCAGAGGGCTGGAGCCATTGGAGGGTGGATTTGGAAGGCTTGGGTAGCCGCTGGCACCTCTGTCACTCACTTTCTTTAGCTCTTAGAGGTTAATTGCAGTATCACAGTGGGCTTCATGAGAGATAGAGAGGCAGAGAATTAATAGATGGATAGTGTCTCTAAAACCTAGCCAAAATGATATAACCTTCAAAATTAAACTATCTGTACCTAAAAAAATTTTTTTAAATATAACTTCTCCTCATCTTAATAATCCCCATTACGCTCATAAACAATTAAACAGCACTCATTCATACACCCATAAATTGGGTATCACATAAATAGCTTCCAAATCAGCCATTCTTTATACAAAAAAATCGTTAATATTACCAATAAAAAAGGCAATACTTATCTGCTCAGAAGCAGCAAACAAAAGAGGAAGAAGATGGTGGTTGCGTGCTATTTGTGATTCTGAAGATTCTTTCTTTGATTGTGATGTTATTGAATTCCATGAGCTTTTAATGGTGCTGCTCTGAAGTGGGAAATAAAAGTTTTATGCATAATGCTAGCCTCCAGTCTTGACATAAATTTAATAGATGGAAAGTGAGAGAGAGAGGAGAGGATGGGAGTGGGGCTGGTTTGATTTTTTTTTGCCGGGACAGCTTTTGGTTCCTAGTCTGGCCCTGAGCAGTTCCAGTGTAGATTTGTAATATCGAGTATAGGATGCCAAGTGGACAAAATATAGACTGGTAAGTGTATCTAGGTTCTCTATACCTAACTGCACGTCTTAGTACCTCAACACTATATTTTCAAGGTATGTAGATGTGGTATTTTGTCAAAGTATGCAGATTTGGCCTTCAAAATAGTAAATCTGTTTTTTCATATTTTGGTCATGTAATTGTGGAACCCAATATTGTATCCTCGATATTCCAGACTACAACCACAGTTCCTGGATAAGTAGTGAGAAAGGAGCCAATCTTAGCTTCCAGGCTATGCCCTAGACACAGAGCAGTGGCAAGTGGAAGTATATGTAGCCACCTACATTAAGAGTTTATCACCTGTAGCAGCATTGTTGGGGCCCCGTAAGGTGAAGTTGTAGATATTTGTGGTTGAACTGTAGTACTTTTCCAGTAACAGGACGGCTGGTGCACAAAGTGAAACTAGTCTGCACAGCACCAGCAATATCCATAATATGGTCCCTGTTCATAAAACATGTCTTCCGCCTGTGGGCCCAATGCACCAAGCCATAGGTAGGACTATCATCCATCAGGGCCATTGTTCCCATAAATGACTGCTTGGGAGATCTCAAGGTACATGTATTGTATTGTCAAAGCGCTTTTTGGGCGAGAAGCATGCTACTCCGGAACCCATAAAGGATTAGTGTTGAATTACTATAGTCAAATATGAAAGTAATTTGAGTGGTGGATATGTTAGTCAGTTATCTGGATTGAGAGGATAGAAGAGGGATAGAAGAGGGAAAAGGTTTGCATTTATATTTATATGTATGTGGGCAACTAACTTCCTCAAAGTAAGCCCCACACAGATAAATCAGCACAACAACTACTCCATGGTAAAGGTTTATACATTCGAACTGGCCTTGGTGAAAAAAGAAAAAAACCCTCTGTGACAACTTCCAGGATGCAGTGTAGTGTCTTTAATATAGTAGCAATGTGCGGCTCCAAATTCAAAGTTGAATTGTCTCCTCTTTTAAGCATTCTGCTGGAGTAGGGGGGGTCACCTATCCTTCACCTGGCATTAGGAGACAACCCTAGACCCCCTATAGCTTCTCTTTCTTCCTTGTAAACTATTCCTGGGACGCGCTGTCTGTTGCTCCCATTCATAAATGTATTAAAGAGCCCGTAAAAAGTGTACTACAGGAGAACTACGTCACATACTCCAAAATGCCTTTTGAATCGGGCACAATGTGTCCCTCAAAGCACAGGCGGGAAGGGCAGGAGAAGGACCTCTCTGGGCACCTAATGTTTTCACTTCTACAATGAACTCATCTGTTCCTGTTTACTACTTTCAAGGATGTGCCTGGAGACCGACTGCAGCTTTGTTTGTATTCCATGAAAACAATTAATGACATAAGATTGACAGAGTTCAGACTGAACTGCCAGGAGAAGTGTAGGGTTTATTAAAAAGTAATTTACTAGAACCCTTTCAGCCTCTGGTATTTATTATTTATTCGACCTCCCTAATGACCATCCAATATCCACTTGACTTCCGTGCTCTAATTGTAATTGTATTTATATAGCACTTACTACCCCTGACAAGGCATTGAAACGCTTTTCAGAGAGTAGCACGCTACTCTGGAACCCAAAGAATTAGTAATGGATTAGTATTCAGGAAATATAAGTTGTTAATTTGAGCGGTGGACATGTTAGTCTGTTAGTTTGATTGAACAGGATAAAGGAGGGATAGAGGAGGGAAGACTCTAGAAGGGGTTATTTTGGAGATCATAGTTGTAGAATGAGGTTTGGGGTGAGTCAAAGGAGGGATAAAGGAGGGAAGAGTCTAGAAGGTGTTATTTTGGAGATCAAAGTGGTAAAATTAGGCTTGGGGTGAGTCAAGGAGGGATAATCCTCTGATAGCAGATCTCAGTGGGTTATTGCACCTCCTGTGGAGATGTGTATGCACTCTGCATGTCACAGATTTGAATCCTGTGGTTTGACTCAGCCCATTTTAGTCTTCCAAGATCGGTTCCATAGGCATTAGAACCAATGATACTAAAGGTGTGTAATGTTCTACACTTAAACCTGCTCACACTTGGACTTCTCAGTGTATAAAACAAACAGTAGGTGCCAAGGCCATATATTGACTCTTGCCTCCAACCCACGCATCCTCACCTATGTTTCTTTATGCCTCACAAATACAGGCTACTGAGGCCACCCCAAGCATCTTGGTCTAAGCTTCAGGCCTGTCATGAAACCACTTCTCCTTTACAGTTGAAGGGGTGTACAACTGTAGTTTGAGGACTTACTGAAAGTTAACTAAGAGTGCAACATGTGTTTTCCAGTTTCTAGCTTTCCCAGTACACTTTGGGATTGCAGAAGGGGTCGCTGTTGTCAGTGGCGGCCCCCACAAACAAAGGGTACCGTGGCGGGTGGAGGGAACGCGGAAGGGGGGCAAGGGGGTGTTAGTAATAATATATCATTTAAAAAAAGAACTTACCTGAAGCCGCCGGCCACCTCCCGGGTCACATCATGCCTCCTATCTTCTTCCTGGTCCCACCCAACAGCCCCTGGGACAGACTCCTAACCAATCCCTGTGCTACTCTCATGCTATGAGAGCAGCGCAGGTATTGGCCTGAGCAGGCTGGAAAGACGCTCTGCTCAGACCAGGGAGACTGTGGGGTTTCTCCAGCCTGGCTGTTCAATGCAGCCGGGTTGGAGAAACTTAAGTGAGCATGTGTGTTTGGCCGGCCTGAGACAGCCAGCCAAACACATATGCGCAATTAGGGAGTGCACATAGTTCCCCACCTCCCCCCTCCCATGCCTCGGCCCCGCCCCTCCCTACAGCGCTGGCTTAGAGCCGGCAACTGAAAAATAAAACGAAGCTGGAACATCGTTTGATTTTTCATTTGCTGGCTCTTAACAAGGCAGTGGGGAGACGCTCCTCCGCCATTGCAGAGGAGCCGCCGTTAGCTGTTGTGCCGCACATTCTTAAAAAGCGTTTGTGTAAGGTCACTAGTGCTTTAAATGGGCAGGTGCTATCAGGTACTAGGTACCTGCACTTCTTAAATTTGGAGGGGATAGTACCGGCACTTCATAGCACTGCTCCAGTGCTTAGAATGGGAGAGAACCAGCACTTCTCTGCAGCAGATAAGTACTCTGGGAAAAGCACTGATTGGCACAAAAGTATTTTCCACACAGAGGGTGCTCGCTGTTTTGCATGAGAGCATAGCCCTATGCGAATGAGAAAATTTTGAACCCCTGCACGTGCTCCATATTGCTAAAGTGCGTGCACAGAGCGGAAGGACCACGAATTGGGCTTTACCACTGGGGAGGAGGTCCACGTTTAGCACATCTCCTCAGGGCGCTCCATGTGCGAGGACACAGAAGGAGCCAGTGACACCCCACTGTCAGGGGGCTGTGCTACTCCCCACACCCAAAGGCTGGCTGGGAGCCCCTGCAGACACCCAGTCATTGCATGAGGGGTCGTGCTTCCAGTCTCTGCTCAGGTACTCCCTGGCCCTTGCTTGGGAGGTACCATGATTTCCTAAAGTTGGGGAAAGGGGGGTGGGGGTGCAGTCAGTAACTACACCCACCATGCGGGGCTTTCTGGGCACTTCGGAGTGCTCCAGGGTCCAGCAGAAGATGGGCACATAGCAGGAGGTAATAATTAATTTGATTAGTCCGCGAGAGGTCAGATATAGCAGCGTAACGTAAAATGATGCCCTTCAAAACAAAGGAAGTGATGAGGCGCCCTTGAGTCTCCCGTACCTCACAGATATTCATTGGACTTCATCTGAATTCCCCCCATATTCCTAAGTGTTTGGGGTTGCCCCTGGAGGGAATCTCCCCCTCCGTGACCCCCATGCATTTGGGGGAGTGGACTGCAGTGGGACTGCATTATGCGGCCTATGTGGCCGGGTCACACTAAAATATGTAAACTCACTCCACGAAAAATGCAGGGTGCTTTTCGAGTAAAAAGAAATGGGAATTTGAGGAGAGGAACAGGACCCAGATCACTGTGGTGAAAGCTGCAGCTTGGAAGGGCCCCTCACTCGCGCCCCGAGCCTGCAGGGACAGGGTAACTATAAGGCCAAGACGTGCAAGTCATGTGAAGTACTGTCCACCGGCTCACCACTGCGGGCCAGGAGGACGCGCATTGTCCCTCGTGCCACGCGAGCCCCTGACTGGAATTTCAGCCTCTTTGTGAACCGTTTAAGCAATTAGAAGCAAGGGCGCGTGGGGGAGATTCGATTACATGTACATAGGAAGGGGCGGAGGCCGGGGCAGGAGTGCCAGGCAGTGCACAGCTACCTGTTATGGAAGTCTAAAGGTTTCATGCCAGGCCATGCTTGTAAAAGGCAGGTAGGGCTGGAACAGGGTCATGCAGCACGTTCTGCATTACTGCATTGTGCGTCGACGGCACGCTGGCAGCCGTCAACGCGCGCGTATAGTACATTGATGAAACGTACATGGGGGGTGGGGGGCAGGAGTGCCAGGCAGTGCACAGCTACCTCTTAGGGAACTCTCAAGGTTTCATGCCAGGCGTTGCTTGTGAAAGGCAGGTAGGGCTGGAACAGGGTCATGCAGCGCGTTCTGCAACACTGTATTGTGCGTCAACGTCACGCTGGCAGCCGTCAACGCGCGCTCATAGTACACTGATGAAACGTGCATGGGGGGGGGGGCAGGAGTGCCAGGCAGTGCACAGCTACCTCTTAGGGAACTCTCAAGGTTTCATGCCAGGCGTTGCTTGTAAAAGGCAGGTAGGGCTGGAACAGGGTCATGCAGCGCGTTCTGCATTACTGTATTGTGCGTCACGGCACGCTGCCAGCCATCAACGCGCGCTAGTACATTGATGAAACGTGCATAGTTGTGGGTAGGGGAGGTGATAGGCCATGCCGCGCTTATTTTGTGACGTTTTATCTATCTTGATTCCACGCGTTCAGAAGACTGTGTACAGAAGTCTGCACAGGCTGCAGGATTTTTGGTCGCTGGTGACTGACTGTACTGTATGTAACAAAGTTTGAATTGTACTTTCACTGTCTGAATCGCCGATAGCATTGTGCGGCGGCGGGTAGGGACTAGGGAGGGAGACGCAGAGAAGGCGTGATGGAGCAGCAGTTTGTTGCAGGCAGTGAAAGAGAAGCGGGAGCAGGGCCAAAACAAGCATTGGCATAGCCAATAGGTCTCGCCTTTGGAACCTTATAAGTGTTTAGCCAGAGTTATTGGCTTTGCCAATGTTTTTAAGCTATGTTCAGGGTTGGATTGGGATTAAAAATCGGCCCGGGCAAGCTAAAAAAAAGTGGCCCACATTTGCATATTGCCTTTCCGCAAAACACTGCTTCCGTGAAATTTTATAAAAAAGGAGGGGGGGAGGGGTTTAAAAAAATGCACGGATTAGTTTACACTGGTGAAACACCTGAAAACAAGTGAGGCCACTTTTGCTCAGGCCCCCTGCCCCCGCTCAATATGCATATATTAATGGGCCGGCCCAGCGAGAGAAAGGGAGTGACACCTCTGCCCATTGATAAAAGTGAGGTAATGGGCCCATCTACCTCCAGAATGGCCACTCAGGCACCCCCCTGGGCCGCTGGCGGCATCGAACAACGCGGAAACCGCCAAATCTGCCCCCCAGGCTGCTCAAAAAAGCAGTCCACAGCTGGAATTCGGATACCGGCCCCTCGGGCATTGCCCGAGTGCCTGCGTTACCAATCCGACGCTGGCTATGTTGGCTGATGTTGGAACGGGAAAGTACCCTGCATGGACTACAGTTGCGTTCCACTGCCTTGAGTGTAAGGTGTACAGAAGCTGCAGTATGGCAGGCATGTCCCACAGTGATAAACAGCCAAAAGTTAATAGAGCAGCATGATGTGTAGGTGTTGCTGTAACAGCAAATGTTGTGTAATTAAAATGCTTATGCCCAGGGCTTTAAGTGGGCCGGGTCTCACCGGGTCTGAGCACCGGCAGTTTTTTAAAGGGGGCCTCGAAACGGGTCTCTTTCGGGCTCTGTTTATGCCTGCTGTCACTGCAGTCCGTTTTTTTTCCGGACTGCAGTGACCGCAGGCACATCGATGTGCGCTGCTCACACTGCTCACTTCTCACTATGGAGAAGTTACGGCATGACCTCATGCCAGGTGAGCGTTGTAGGGGAAGGGAAATCTATTAAAGAGAGTCATTTTCTCTCTGGATTTCCCTTCTCTTTTTGAAACTCAGGAGCAGCAACATTGTCATGGTGTCAGCAGGGCTTTAATTGGAAGCTTTTTCAATATTATATACAAGCCATAGTTGCTGCTTATTTATCGTATGCAACTAACAACCATTGACAAAGCCAATAGTCCTGACTTGTTGTAGGTATGATGTTACTTGTTGTATTATATCTAGATGCAATGTCAGAAACAGCAAAATACAAGTCGGGCGGCACACTATGCTAAGCACAGATTTTTAGTTTAAGTGTTTTTAAGCCACGCCCTTAATTGCATTGGCCACGCCCCTTTGAGAGACCCTCCAGTTTTTTCATCCCACTTAAAGCCCTGCTTATGCCTGCTTTGCCCCTCCAAACACACCCAAGAGAAGTAATGTTAATTCGCTGCTGGAAGCGAGGGGACATACATCCGTTGTCAAGTGTCTTTTCCAGCGATATCATGCGTTTACTGTAAAGAAGGACAACTGGACAGCGACCCAGCTCTGACCTTAAGGCTGCTGTGGATGACCACAAGGTTAAGCTTAGCACCAACTCGCAGCCTTTGTGTTAATTGTGTCACACAGCAGAGCCAAGGCAGACCTAAGTCCTAAGTCCAGCTCCCTCTGAAGCGGCCAGTTATGCTCACAGGTTTTGGGAGTAACATGCCCCGGTGCACTCTGGAACATGTAGTCATGAAATGAGTATTTGCACCGTTATCACAGTGATTGTGGATAATACAAACCCAGCAGGTGGCCGGCTCTGTGAATCGATAGGCAATTATGTAATTACAGATATTTATAAAACCATGTGCAGACTGTGCTCTACGCTGTGTGAGAGGGCTGGAGGGGGCCTGCCAGGACAGAGCTGCAGGGGCATTGGAGGAAGGGACCCTTGGGCAGGAAGCAATGTAGGGAGGTGGGTGTCCGACACCAGAGCCGGGTGAGGGATATGGAACAGCTTCAGAAGATCGAGACCAGGGAGAGCAGCTTCAGAGGAGGGAGATCTGGGTCAGGGAGAGCAGCTCTGGAGGGAGACCTCAGTCAGGGAGAGCAGCTCTAGAGGGAGACCTGGCTCTGGGAGAGCAGCTCTAGAAAGAGATATGAGTCAGGGAGAGCAGCTTTAGAGGAGTGACACCTGAGCCAAGGAGAGCAGCTCTACAGGGAGACCTGGGTCTGGGAGAGCAGCTCTGGAGGAGACCTCAGTCAGGGAGAGCAGCTCTAGAGGGAGACCTGGGTCTGGGAGAGCAGCTCTAGAAGGAGATATGAGTCAGGGAGAGCAGCTTTAGAGGAGTGAGACCAGGGCCAGGAGAGCAGCTCTACAGGGGCGAGACCTGGGTCATAAACCGGCTCATGGAGAGAGTAGCAAGAACAGGGTCAGCGTAAGTAAGTCCAGTGCAGTGTGTATGGAGGCAGGTTCAGTGTGTCCAGAAGTGGGCGACTAGGGCACGGAAAAGAGCACCAGAAAAAGCCACCAGATCCAGACCAGGTTTAGCAGGTTTTCCTGAGCAGGGAGATGGCTCGATTCAAAATCAGAATGAGGGAGCCAGAACCGGGCCAGCGCAGACCATCCACAGAGCAGGGTGTGCCGAATCAGGGCTCCCTGGCCAGGATGAGAGGCACGCGGCATCGAGAGCAGGGGCTGGACCGGAGGAGGGAAGAGGGAGAAATTGGAGAGGATAGAGTGATCGAGGGAGGGGAGAAAGACTGAGCAAGGAGGGGCATGAAGAAAGGACGGCTGGAGGAGGGAAGAGGGTGAAACTGAAGAGGAGGGCGGGACCTGGGAGGGGAGAAATACTGAGCAAGGTGTGCCTAGCAGGAGGGACCATGTGAGGAGGAGGAAGGAGGGAGGAACAGTAGAGGAGGGAGCAGAGGTTGGATGTGTCATAACGGCCAGAGTGGCCAACCTTGAAGCTGGGGAACTAGGTTCAGTCTCGGAGTCGGCTCAAGCATTCTGTGATTCTGCGCAAATCACCTAATCTCCCCTGCTGAAGATTGAATGTGTCCCTCTGTAATGCAACTGATGGTCATGTAAATCACTCGGATACCTTTGGGTTGAGTTTGCACTATATAAAACTGCAAAAATATAAAACAAAAACATAAAAAGTAGTGTTGTGGGAGGGGTGAGGGTGGCACAGGGAGATTAAGTGGCAGTAAAGCTGAAACACTGAAGACGGGTGCAAAAAACAAAAATAAAAAAGCAGTGTTGTAGGATTGGTGAGGGGAGGCGAGTGGTGGGGCAGCATGGGAAGATCAAGTGGCGGCGAAGCTTAAACACCGAAGATGGGCAAACAGCACAGCAAATGAAGCCGCGGCCATGAACGTTTCATGAAGCCCGTGCACGAAGTAAACAGAACACTTACAGCTCACCGCCTCCCTCAGCCAGAACACACCCACCAACACAACGGACCCAAACGAAGCAGCCAGCAACCTCGCCAAGTGGCTGACCGCCTGCGCCGACAACCTCGCACCACTAAAAAACCCTCCCAGCAGACCCGGAAGCAAGAAAACCCCTTGGTTCACCAACGAACTCAAGGAATCCAAGAAGAACTGCCGCACTCTCGAGAAAACCTGGCGACTCGACCAGACCACAGACAACAGGACCGCCCTCAAGCACGCCACCCGCAAACACCACCAGCTGATCCGTGCCACCAAGAAGTCGGCACTCAAAGAACGACTGGACAACAACGCCCATGACAGCAAGGAACTTTTCAGCATCGTCAAAGAGTTCTCCAACCCCAGCGCCGGAAACAACGACATCACCCCTCGCAAGACCTCTGCAACTCACTCTCCGCGTTCTTCCACCGCAAGATCACCGACATACACAACAGCTTCGACGCACAAACAACGCACCCTACCGCCGAACCAACGCCCGCCACCACCACCCTCTGCAACTGGACCCCGATCAGCACCGAAGACACCACCCGCACGATGAACTCCATCCACTCCGGATCACCAACCGACCCCTGCCCACACCACGTCTTCAACAAAGCCGACGCCACCATCGCACCCCATCTCCGGGACATCATCAACTCCTCCTTCCACACCGCCACCTTCCCGGAGAGCTGGAAGCACGCCCGAGCTTACCGCCCTCCTGAAGAAACCAACGGCGGACCCCACCGACCTCAAGAACTACCGCCCCATCTCGCTCCTTCCGTTTCCGGCCAAAGTCATCGAGAAGACCGTCAACAGACAGCTTGCCGCCTTCCTCGAGACGAATGGATCCCTCGACCCCTCGCAGTCCGGGTTTCGGGCCAACCACAGCACCGAGACCGCCCTTATCGCAGCCACCGACGACATCAGAACCCTAACCGACAACGGGGAAACAGCTGCCCTCATCCTCTTGGACCTCTCCGCGGCGTTCGACACCGTCTGCCACCGCACCCTAGTGAAGCGCCTCAGCAACATCGGAATCCGAGAGAAAGCACTGGAATGGATCATCTCGTTCCTCGCCGGAAGAACCCAGAGAGTCCGCCTCTCCCGTTCAGATCCGAAGCCACCGAAGTCATCTGCGGCGTTCCACAAGGATCCTCACTCAGCCCGACCCTCTTCAACGTCTACATGAGCCCCCTCGCAGCCATCGCACGCCGACACAACCTCAACATCATCTCCTACGCCGACGACACCCAGCTGATCCTCTCCCTCACCAACGACCCCACCACCGCCAGAGCCAACCTACACGACGGGATGAGAGACGTCGCCGACTGGATGAGGAACAGCCGCCTTAAACTGAACTCAGATAAGACGGAAGTCCTCATCCTGGGCTCATCACCCTCCGCCTGGGACGACTCCTGGTGGCCCCCGGCCCCTGGGCACCGCGCCCAAGCCAACGGACCACGCACGCAACCTGGGCTTCATCCTGGACTCCTCCCTGTCGATGACCAGACAAGTCAACGCCGTCTCATCTTCATGCTTCAACACCCTGCGCATGCTCCGCAAGATCTTCAGATGGATCCCCACTGAAACCAGGAAGACCGTCACCCAGGCACTCGTCACCAGCCGACTGGACTATGGGAACACCCTCTACGCCGGAACCACAGCCAAACTTCAAAAGAGACTCCAGCGCATCCAGAACGCCTCCGCACGACTCATCCTGGACATCCCCGACACAGCCACATCACCGTACACCTGAAAGACCTGCACTGGCTCCCCGTCAGCAAGAGAATCACGTTCAGACTCCTCACCCACGCACACAAGGCCCTCCACGACCTGGGCCCAAAGTACCTCAACGACCGCATGACCTTCTACACGCCCACACGCCAGCTACGATCAACCAGCCACGCCCTCGCCACCGTACCACGCATCCGCAGAACCACCGCCGGAGGAAGATCCTTCTCCTACCTGGCGGCCAAGACCTGGAACTCCCTCCCCACTCACCTTCGGCGAACCCAGGACCATCTCTCCTTCAGGAAGCAGCTCAAGACCTGGCTGTTCGAGCAGTAACTTACCCCCTCCCCCAGCGCCTTGAGACCCTCCCGGGTGAGTAGCGCGCTCTATAAATGCCGTGATTGATTGACTTAAAATGAGCAGAGGCAGGCCAACAAAAAAAAGAGTGCTTTCAAAGTATCCTAAATAACCTGAAGAGCAAGACCACATGTAACAGAGGCAGTCCTCATGGGAGGATACAAAAGTCCAAAAAGAGGGACTACTAAGCCTATTCACCAATCAAAAGCCAGCATTTACAAAGGACAGTAAGAGGAGCCAATTGAAAAAATGGCCGGTGCTTAAAGTCCCTTTTGTAGGAACAGCATGTCTCCAAGAGACAGGCAAGACCTAAACAGAGATGGCGAGCTGTGATGAGGAGACGGGCACGGGTAGATACCATGATGGAGAGTTAGGTACAGGCCAGTTTTTGGGAGGGGAGCAGGGCCAGAAACAGTGATGGGGACCACGTAGAAGATGATGTATATGTTTATATACAATAAATTCATGATGCCGTCCTATTGATCGGCATCCATCATATCCCACCCATGTATGCACGTATCCAACCACAACTGCTTCTGAGTTAATATTGCAATGTAAGCATTCCTTGCAAAATGTGTTGTTGTGGGTAAATAAATAAATACATACATAAATAAAATGATGGGTAGAGGGGCGTTTCCCGAAACAATGATGGAGGATGAAGCGATGACGTTGCTGCAGAGCAAAGCAATGCCAGAAACTCTTTTAGGGCGCGGCCAGAGGATAATGTATATATCTATATATGATAAATGTATGTACTATGTGCTGTTATTGTTCAACACACATCACACCCGATGCCATTTCTAAGTATCCCCCCAACAGCTATATGTCCAAAGTACTATTGCTATTTGTTGTTGCTGTGTACAGCATTTCCTGTTCAAATACATTGTTGTGTGTGAATAAATAAACAAATAGGAAAGGGGCGGGGCCAGATACAATGACGGGTGGGTGACCAGGAGTGGGGCATGATCATATATAATGATTGGGAATTGAGCATGTCAATTGAGATCAAAGGTTGTAGTGCATAAAAGAAGCACTGGAACTGACATCCTAAGTGCCATAGGGACGGTGTCAGTGAGCGTGGTTGCGGGGTCAAAGACTTGCCTATAAGAACAAAATATTTTGTAACTGCTTTGTTGGTCTTTCACCTTCAGGTAACAATGTATAAATTAACACACACCTTAACTGAAAAATAAATACATGTTAAACTAATCAGTAGGGAATATACTCTTTTTCGTTATAAACTTTAGTTAGATGATGCAATTAGAGGTGGGTGAGCCCCTTAAGACTCGAATCAGACGCCTGGCTCTGGCTAAAGCTCAGGGTCCTCCTGAACCCTCAGGCCCAAAACAAGATGAACTTGTTTTGTGGTTTATGCCTGCCAACCACCGTCTACCACCATGCACCAATAATTAAAAGCAAATCATAAACCTTTGGTGTTAACAAGTAGGGAAAGAGGTAGCCATCTAGCTTGTGAATTACATAATATGAAACCAGAAAACCTGGACACTTGACCAAATTGTATGATCCTAGCCAAATATTTAATTTCATAAAGTCTCCTTTTTCTTCGTTTTCACATATAAGAGCACCTTCCAATATGTAAGTGCATGGTGTGCACTACACAATAATATTCTGATGTATTATGGTTAAATGCTGCTTCATGTTAAAGAAATACCTCTTTATACATTTTAAACAAGCTATCCTATTTACACATGATGTTTGCTGCATGATTTAGATGCCAACTATTTTCAGAGCTAGGCTTGTGCACAGGCTCCTAGAGCCAGCCAGACCCTTGGCTCGGGCTTGACTCTACCGGTTAATTTGTTGACTCACCCACCTCTAGATGCAATCACTGCAGATGACTGTGTGAATAACCAGAAAGTCACATCATTAAATACAGATTGGCCCAGTGTGGCATAATGACTTGTGTATTTATAGTGCTGCGAGGTCCCAGCCTGTGACGGAAATGTTCAATCACAAAGAATAAAAGTGGTGTTTAGGCATTGTTATTGTAAGGCGCTTAAACACCTAGGTATGCATTTGATGACGCGCATACTTTTGGGTTGAGGCGGTGATACGACTATGCTGCGCGTTCTTTATGACGTTTTATCTATCTTGTTGTTTCAACGTGTTCGGAAGGCTGTGTACAGAAGTCTGCACAGGCTCAAGGAATTTTGTTCACTGGTGAGTCTGTACTGTAACAAAGTTTGAATTGTACTTTCTGAGCATACACTGTGTATGATTCCGCTGATTGAATTGTGTCGCAGGCAGGAGGCAGTGAAGGAAAGGTTGGAGCAGGGCCAAAACAAGCATTGGCAAAGCCAGTCGGTCTCACCAATGCAAGAGCTATTCCCTTTGCTAACATGTTTTAGCCATGTTGTACACCAGTGTGGCTGCTGTTCAGCATAGCTAAAAGTTAGTGGTATAGAGGAGAGTGGTGTTAAGTGGAGTGGAATGGCAAAGAGTGGAGCAGAGTGTCGTGGAGTGGCATAGAGTGTCATGTATTGGAGTAGCATGGAGTGGAGTCACGTAGAATGGCGTGGAGTGGGCTGATGCAGAGTGAGTTGTGTGTGGAGTATAGTGGTGTAGATTGCAGTGGTGTAGAGTGAAGCTGCACAGAACTCAGCGACGTTTAATAACCATTGTAGCATGCAGTGACGTAGATCAGAATGTTGTATAGTAGAGTGCACTATTGTCAGATACAGTGGTGCAAAGTGGAGTGGTGCAGAGTAACATAGAGTGGCGTAGATTACAGTGGCATAGAGTGCAGTGCTGCAGAGTAGAGTAGAGTGGCATAGAGTACAGTGGCGCAGAGTGGTGCAGAGTAGAGTATAGTCTAGTGGAATGCAGTGACAGAGTGCCGAGCCTTAGAATCGAGTGCTGCAGAGTGCAGTGGCATAGAGTGGAGTGATGCATTGTAGAGTGACAAAAAGTTTGGTGGCGTATAGTGCATTAGCATAGAATGTAGAGTGGCGTAGAGTTCAGTGTCATGGAGTGCAGTGTTGCAGAGTCGAGTGTCATAGAATGCCATGGTGAAGAGTGGCGTAGAGTGCATTGGTGTAGAGCGCAGTGGCATACAGTAGAGTGGTGTTGATTAGAGTGGCATAGAGTGCGGTGGCGTGGAGAACAGTGGTGCAGAGTAGAGTGAAGTGGCGTAGAGTGCAGTGGTACAGAGTAGAGTGCAGAGGCGTAGACTGTCGTGGAGTGGCGTAGAGCAGAGAAGAGTGGACTGGTTAAGAGTGCATTGGCGTACAGTGATGCAGAGTACAATGGCTTAGAGTGCGGTAGTGTAGAGTGCTGTGGTGCAGAGTGGTGTGGTGCAGATTAGAATGGCATGGAGTGAAGTGGCATAGAGTACAGTTGTGTAGAGTGCAGTGATGCAGAGTACAGTGGCTTACAGTACACTGGCACAGAGTGCAGTAATTTCAGAGTAGAGTGGCATATAGGTCAGTGGCGGAGAGTGCAGTGCTGCAGAGTACAGCGTCATAGAGTGCAGTGGTGAGAAGTGGCATAGAGTGCAGTGATGTAGAGTGACATAGAGTGGCGTACGGCACAGTGGGCGTTGAGTGACAGAGTAGAGTGGCATAAAGTACAGTGGTGCAGAGTGGAGTGCAGTGACGTAGAGTGCAGTGGCATAGAGTGCATTAGCATAGAGTGCAGTGGCGTAGAGTGCAGTGGTTTAAAGTAGAGTGACTTAGAGTGGAGTGGCGCAGAGTGGAGTAGAGTGGTGTAGAGTGCAGTGGTGGGGAGTAGATTGTTTCAAAGTAGAGTGAAGTGGCACAGAGTGGCATGGTTCAGGGTAGAGTGCAGTGGCATTAGAGTATAGTGGTGTATAGTGTAATGGCCTAGAGTAAAGTGTTGTAGAGTGCAGTGTTGCAGAGTAGATAAGAGTGGCATACAGTGGATTAGCATAGAGTGCGGGGGGATACAGTTGAGTCATACAGAGTAGAGTGCATTGACATAGAATTCAGTGACGTAGAATGCAGAGTAGAGTGAAGTGGCCTAGACTGGAGTGGTGTAGATTGCAGTGTGTAAGATTGCTGTGGTGTAGAGTAGAGTAGAGTGGTGCAGAGTAGAGTAGAGATGCAAAAAGAGCAATTGATGGACAGAATGCAGAACAATGTCATACATTCACCCCAGTGCAGAGATCAATCAATCAATCAATCACGGCATTTATAGAGCGCGCTACTCACCCGGGAGGGTCTCAAGGCGCTGGGGGAGGGGGTAAGTTACTGCTCGAACAGCCAGGTCTTGAGCTGCTTCCTGAAGGAGAGATGGTCCTGGGTTCGCCGAAGGTGAGTGGGGAGGGAGTTCCAGGTCTTGGCTGCCAGGTAGGAGAAGGATCTTCCTCCGGCGGTGGTTCTGCGGATGCGTGGTACGGTGGCGAGGGCGTGGCTGGTTGATCGTAGCTGGCGTGTGGGCGTGTAGAAGGTCATGCGGTCGTTGAGGTACTTTGGGCCCAGGTCGTGGAGGGCCTTGTGTGCGTGGGTGAGGAGTCTGAACGTGATTCTCTTGCTGACGGGGAGCCAGTGCAGGTCTTTCAGGTGCACGGTGATGTGGCTGTGTCGGGGGATGTCCAGGATGAGTCGTGCGGAGGCGTTCTGGATGCGCTGGAGTCTCTTTTGAAGTTTGGCTGTGGTTCCTGCGTAGAGGGTGTTCCCATAGTCCAGTCGGCTGGTGACGAGTGCCTGGGTGACGGTCTTCCTGGTTTCAGTGGGGATCCATCTGAAGATCTTGCGGAGCATGCGCAGGGTGTTGAAGCATGAAGATGAGACGGCGTTGACTTGTCTGGTCATCGACAGGGAGGAGTCCAGGATGAAGCCCAGGTTGCGTGCGTGGTCCGTTGGCTTGGGCGCGGTGCCCAGGGCCGGGGGCCACCAGGAGTCGTCCCAGGCGGAGGGTGATGAGCCCAGGATGAGGACTTCCGTCTTATCTGAGTTCAGTTTAAGGCGGCTGTTCCTCATCCAGTCGGCGACGTCTCTCATCCCGTCGTGTAGGTTGGCTCTGGCGGTGGTGGGGTCGTTGGTGAGGGAGAGGATCAGCTGGGTGTCGTCGGCGTAGGAGATGATGTTGAGGTTGTGTCGGCGTGCGATGGCTGCGAGGGGGCTCATGTAGACGTTGAAGAGGGTTGGGCTGAGTGAGGATCCTTGTGGAACGCCGCAGATGACTTCGGTGGCTTCGGATCTGAACGGGGGAGGCGGACTCTCTGGGTTCTTCCGGCGAGGAACGAGATGATCCATTCCAGTGCTTTCTCTCGGATTCCGATGTTGCTGAGGCGCTTCACTAGGGTGCGGTGGCAGACGGTGTCGAACGCCGCGGAGAGGTCCAAGAGGATGAGGGCAGCTGTTTCCCCGTTGTCGGTTAGGGTTCTGATGTCGTCGGTGGCTGCGATAAGGGCGGTCTCGGTGCTGTGGTTGGCCCGAAACCCGGACTGCGAGGGGTCGAGGATCCATTCGTCTCGAGGAAGGCGGCAAGCTGTCTGTTGACGGTCTTCTCGATGACTTTGGCCGGAAACGGAAGGAGCGAGATGGGGCGGTAGTTCTTGAGGTCGGTGGGGTCCGCCGTTGGTTTCTTCAGGAGGGCGGTAAGCTCGGCGTGCTTCCAGCTCTCCGGGAAGGTGGCGGTGTGGAAGGAGGAGTTGATGATGTCCCGGAGATGGGGTGCGATGGTGGCGTCGGCTTTGTTGAAGACGTGGTGTGGGCAGGGGTCGGTTGGTGATCCGGAGTGGATGGAGTTCATCGTGCGGGTGGTGTCTTCGGTGCTGATCGGGGTCCAGTTGCAGAGGGTGGTGGTGGCGGGCGTTGGTTCGGCGGTAGGGTGCGTTGTTTGTGCGTCGAAGCTGTTGTGTATGTCGGTGATCTTGCGGTGGAAGAACGCGGAGAGTGAGTTGCAGAGGTCTTGCGAGGGGGTGATGTCGTTGTTTCCGGCGCTGGGGTTGGAGAACTCTTTGACGATGCTGAAAAGTTCCTTGCTGTCATGGGCGTTGTTGTCCAGTCGTTCTTTGAGTGCCGACTTCTTGGTGGCACGGATCAGCTGGTGGTGTTTGCGGGTGGCGTGCTTGAGGGCGGTCCTGTTGTCTGTGGTCTGGTCGAGTCGCCAGGTTTTCTCGAGAGTGCGGCAGTTCTTCTTGGATTCCTTGAGTTCGTTGGTGAACCAAGGGGTTTTCTTGCTTCCGGGTCTGCTGGGAGGGTTTTTTAGTGGTGCGAGGTTGTCGGCGCAGGCGGTCAGCCACTTGGCGAGGTTGCTGGCTGCTTCGTTTGGGTCCGTTGTGTTGGTGGGTGTGTTCTGGCTGAGGGAGGCGGTGAGCTGTAAGTGTTCTGTTTACTTCGTGCACGGGCTTCATGAAACGTTCATGGCCGCGGCTTCATTTGCTGTGCTGTTTGCCCATCTTCGGTGTTTAAGCTTCGCCGCCACTTGATCTTCCCATGCTGCCCCACCACTCGCCTCCCCTCACCAATCCTACAACACTGCTTTTTTTATTTTTGTTTTTTGCACCCGTCTTCAGTGTTTCAGCTTTACTGCCACTTAATCTCCCTGTGCCACCCCTCACCCCTCCCACAACACTACTTTTTATGTTTTTGTTTTATATTTTTGCAGTTTTATATAGTGCAAACTCAACCCAAAGGTATCCGAGTGATTTACATGACCATCAGTTGCATTACAGAGGGACACATTCAATCTTCAGCAGGGGAGATTAGGTGATTTGCGCAGAATCACAGAATGCTTGAGCCGACTCCGAGACTGAACCTAGTTCCCCAGCTTCAAGGTTGGCCACTCTGGCCGTTATGACACATCCAACCTCTGCTCCCTCCTCTACTGTTCCTCCCTCCTTCCTCCTCCTCACATGGTCCCTCCTGCTAGGCACACCTTGCTCAGTATTTCTCCCCTCCCAGGTCCCGCCCTCCTCTTCAGTTTCACCCTCTTCCCTCCTCCAGCCGTCCTTTCTTCATGCCCCTCCTTGCTCAGTCTTTCTCCCCTCCCTCGATCACTCTATCCTCTCCAATTTCTCCCTCTTCCCTCCTCCGGTCCAGCCCCTGCTCTCGATGCCGCGTGCCTCTCATCCTGGCCAGGGGAGCCCTGATTCGGCACACCCTGCTCTGTGGATGGTCTGCGCTGGCCCGGTTCTGGCTCCCTCATTCTGATTTTGAATCGAGCCATCTCCCTGCTCAGGAAAACCTGCTAAACCTGGTCTGGATCTGGTGGCTTTTTTCTGGTGCTCTTTTCCGTGCCCTAGTCGCCCACTTCTGGACACACTGAACCTGCCTCCATACACACTGCACTGGACTTACTTACGCTGACCCTGTTCTTGCTACTCTCTCCATGAGCCGGTTTATGACCCAGGTCTCGCCCCTGTAGAGCTGCTCTCCCTGGCCCTGGTCTCACTCCTCTAAAGCTGCTCTCCCTGACTCATATCTCCTTCTAGAGCTGCTCTCCCAGACCCAGGTCTCCCTCTAGAGCTGCTCTCCCTGACTGAGGTCTCCCTCCAGAGCTGCTCTCCCAGACCCAGGTCTCCCTGTAGAGCTGCTCTCCTTGGCTCAGGTGTCACTCCTCTAAAGCTGCTCTCCCTGACTCATATCTCTTTCTAGAGCTGCTCTCCCAGAGCCAGGTCTCCCTCTAGAGCTGCTCTCCCTGACTGAGGTCTCCCTCCAGAGCTGCTCTCCCTGACCCAGATCTCCCTCCTCTGAAGCTGCTCTCCCTGGTCTCGATCTTCTGAAGCTGTTCCATATCCCTCACCCGGCTCTGGTGTCGGACACCCACCTCCCTACATTGCTTCCTGCCCAAGGGTCCCTTCCTCCAATGCCCCTGCAGCTCTGTCCTGGCAGGCCCCCTCCAGCCCTCTCACACAGCGTAGAGCACAGTCTGCACATGGTTTTATAAATATCTGTAATTACATAATTGCCTATCGATTCACAGAGCCGGCCACCTGCTGGGTTTGTATTATCCACAATCACTGTGATAACGGTGCAAATACTCATTTCATGACTACATGTTCCAGAGTGCACCGGGGGCATGTTACTCCCAAAACCTGTGAGCATAACTGGCCGCTTCAGAGGGAGCTGGACTTAGGACTTAGGTCTGCCTTGGCTCTGCTGTGTGACACAATTAACACAAAGGCTGCGAGTTGGTGCTAAGCTTAACCTTGTGGTCATCCACAGCAGCCTTAAGGTCAGAGCTGGGTCGCTGTCCAGTTGTCCTTCTTTACAGTAAACGCATGATATCGCTGGAAAAGACACTTGACAACGGATGTATGTCCCCTCGCTTCCAGCAGCGAATTAACATTACTTCTCTTGGGTGTGTTTGGAGGGGCAAAGCAGGCATAAGCAGGGCTTTAAGTGGGATGAAAAAACTGGAGGGTCTCTCAAAGGGTTCTGATGTCGTCGGTGGCTGCGATAAGGGCGGTCTCGGTGCTGTGGTTGGCCCGAAACCCGGACTGCGAGGGGTCGAGGGATCCATTCGTCTCGAGGAAGGCGGCAAGCTGTCTGTTGACGGTCTTCTCGATGACTTTGGCCGGAAACGGAAGGAGCGAGATGGGGCGGTAGTTCTTGAGGTCGGTGGGGTCCGCCGTTGGTTTCTTCAGGAGGGCGGTAAGCTCGGCGTGCTTCCAGCTCTCCGGGAAGGTGGCGGTGTGGAAGGAGGAGTTGATGATGTCCCGGAGATGGGGTGCGATGGTGGCGTCGGCTTTGTTGAAGACGTGGTGTGGGCAGGGGTCGGTTGGTGATCCGGAGTGGATGGAGTTCATCGTGCGGGTGGTGTCTTCGGTGCTGATCGGGGTCCAGTTGCAGAGGGTGGTGGTGGCGGGCGTTGGTTCGGCGGTAGGGTGCGTTGTTTGTGCGTCGAAGCTGTTGTGTATGTCGGTGATCTTGCGGTGGAAGAACGCGGAGAGTGAGTTGCAGAGGTCTTGCGAGGGGGTGATGTCGTTGTTTCCGGCGCTGGGGTTGGAGAACTCTTTGACGATGCTGAAAAGTTCCTTGCTGTCTTGGGCGTTGTTGTCCAGTCGTTCTTTGAGTGCCGACTTCTTGGTGGCACGGATCAGCTGGTGGTGTTTGCGGGTGGCGTGCTTGAGAGCGGTCCTGTTGTCTGTGGTCTGGTCGAGTCGCCAGGTTTTCTCGAGAGTGCGGCAGTTCTTCTTGGATTCCTTGAGTTCGTTGGTGAACCAAGGGGTTTTCTTGCTTCCGGGTCTGCTGGGAGGGTTTTTAGTGGTGCGAGGTCGTCGGCGCAGGCGGTCAGCCACTTGGCGAGGTTGCTGGCTGCTTCGTTTGGGTCTGTTGTGTTGGTGGGTGTGTTCTGGCTGAGGGAGGCGGTGAGCTGCTCGGCGGTGATCTTGCTCCAGCTCCGGCGGGGAGCCTGTTGCGGGTGGTGGTGGGTCGCAGTCTTTCTGAAGCTGAAGTGGACGCAGCTGTGGTCGGTCCAGTGGAGTCCGGTGGCGTGGCTGAAGGCGATGTGCTTGCTGGACGAGAAGACGGGGTCAAGCGTGTGGCCGGCGTAGTGGGTGGGCGTGTTCACCAGTTGCTTGAGTCCGAGGTTGGCGAGGTTGTCCAGCAGGGCGGTGGTGTTTCTGTCGTTGTTGTTCTCCAGGTGGAAGTTGAGGTCCCCTAGGAGGATGTAGTCGGCTGAGGGCATGGCGTGCGGGCTGATGAAGTCTGCGATGTCTTCGCTGAATAGTGTGCGTGGTCCCGGGGTCTGTAGATGAGGGTGCCTCGGAGGGTGGTCTTGGGGTCAGTGTGTATCTGGAAGTGTAGGTGTTCGGCGGCGGAGAAGGTCTCGTCGGAGTTAGTCGAGATGCGGATGGTGTTCTTGTGTACGATGGCGATGCCTCCTCCCGTCTGGTTGACGCGGTCCTTCCGGGTGATCTTGTATCCATCCGGGATGGCTATGGCGATGTCGGGCGCTGAGGAGGCGTTCATCCAGGTCTCGGTGAGGAAGGCGACGTCCGGTGCTGTTGCGTCGAGCAGGTCCCAGAGTTCCACGGCGTGCCTGTGGACGGAGCGGGTGTTCAGCAGGATGCATTTCAGGTGGTTGCTGCTGTTGCTCGGCTTGGCGGAGGTGGTGCACGTCCGGGGGCAGGTGAATCGGCAGGCTTGGCAGGCGAAGGGTCCGTGGGTGCGTCTCGGTGAGGCTCGGTAGCAGGCAGGGTTCCGGCCGGCATTGAGTGCGGTGGGTGTGGCGGCGTCGTAGGTCCGTCGAGTAGTGTTGCGTTGGTGGGTTCCAGGGGTTCTGGCGCTGGGCGCGGTCCAGTCGCGGACGGGCGCAGACGGGCTTGCCTTAGGCGCGCCTTAGGCGCGCCAGCGGCGCGCCCGCTGCGCACGTCCGCTGCGCGGCCGTGCAGCGGCCGCCATTTATGGGGAGGTGGGAGGGAGGAGCAGCGAATGGGCAGTCAGGGGGGCGGGGCCGCAGGGAACGCAGCGGCGGGAGTGGCGAGAGGCAGCGGGGGCACAGAAAGGAAAGACAGGGGGAGAGCAGGCAAAATCACGGGCACAACAACAGTGGGGCAGCGAGGGGCACAGAAAGGAAAAACAGGGGGACAGCAGGCAAAATCACGGGCACAACAACAGTGGGGCAGCGAGGGGCACAGAAAGGAAAAACAGGGGGACAGCAGGCAAAATCACGGGCACAACAACAGTGGGGCAGCGAGGGGCACAGAAAGGAAAAACAGGGGGACAGCAGGCAAAATCACGGGCACAACAACAGTGGGGCAGCGAGGGGCACAGAAAGGAAAAACAGGGGGACAGCAGGCAAAATCACGGGCACAACAACAGTGGGGCAGCGAGGGGCACAGAAAGGAAAAACAGGGGGACAGCAGGCAAAATCACGGGCACAACAACAGTGGGGCAGCGAGGGGCACAGAAAGGAAAAACAGGGGGACAGCAGGCAAAATCACGGGCACAACAACAGTGGGGCAGCGAGGGGCACAAAAAGGAAAAACAGGGGGACAGCAGGCAAAATCACGGGCACAACAACAGTGGGGCAGCGAGGGGCACAGAAAGGAAAAACAGGGGGACAGCAGGCAAAATCACGGGCACAACAACAGTGGGGCAGCGAGGGGCACAGAAAGGAAAAACAGGGGGACAGCAGGCAAAATCACGGGCACAACAACAGTGGGGCAGCGAGGGGCACAGAAAGGAAAAACAGGGGGACAGCAGGCAAAATCACGGGCACAACAACAGTGGGGCAGCGAGGGGCACAGAAAGGAAAAACAGGGGGACAGCAGGCAAAATCACGGGCACAACAACAGTGGGGCAGCGAGGGGCACAGAAAGGAAAAACAGGGGGACAGCAGGCAAAATCACGGGCACAACAACAGTGGGGCAGCGAGGGGCACAGAAAGGAAAAACAGGGGGACAGCAGGCAAAATCACGGGCACAACAACAGTGGGGCAGCGAGGGGCAAAGAAAGGAAAAACAGGGGGACAGCAGGCAAAATCACGGGCACAACAACAGTGGGGCAGCGAGGGGCACAGAAAGGAAAAACAGGGGGACAGCAGGCAAAATCACGGGCACAACAACAGTGGGGCAGCGAGGGGCACAGAAAGGAAAAACAGGGGGACAGCAGGCAAAATCACGGGCACAACAACAGTGGGGCAGCGAGGGGCACAGAAAGGAAAAACAGGGGGACAGCATGCAAAATCACGGGCACAACAACAGTGGGGCAGCGAGGGGCACAGAAAGGAAAAACAGGGGGAGAGCAGACAAAAACGGGCACCGGGGCCACAAGCGGAGATCTGGGCCCGCTCGGGGTGACAAATGCAAAAAGAACAATTGATGGACAGAATGCAAAACAATGTCATACATTACCCTGGTTCAGAGATCTGGGCCTAAATCCATCGTTTTTTTGCTTGCCATGCCATTCCAGTTTGAACCTAGAGAAAAGTAGAGTCAAAGAGTGAAGTGAAATAGATTGCAGTGGCTTAGAGTGGAGTGGTGTACAGTAGAGTGGCTCAGAGTAGAGTGGCACAGAGTACAGTGGTTTAGAGTAGAGTGCAGTGGCTTAGAGTGCAGTGGTTTAGAGTAGAGTGTCGTAGAGTGCAGTGGCATAGAGTGGAGTGGCGCATAATAGAGTAGAGTGGCATAGAGTGCAGTGACGTAGAGTGCAGTGGCATAGAGTGCAGTGGTTTAGAGTAGAGTGTCGTAGAGTGCAGTGGCATAGAGTGGAGTGGTGCATAATAGAGTAGAGTGGCATAGAGTGCAGTGAGGTAGAGTTCAGTGGCATAGAGTACAGTGGTGTAGAGTAGAGTGGCATAAGAGTACAGTGGTGCAGAGTAGAGTGCAGTTGCGTAGAGTGCATTGACGTAGAGTGCAGTGGCATAGAGTGCAGTGGTTTAAAGTAGAGTGGTGTAGCATGCAGTGGCATAGAGTGTAGTTGCACAGAGTGAAGTAGAGTAGCATAGAGTGCAATGGCATTTAGTGCAGTGGCATAGAGTAGATTGTGTCAGAGCAGAGTGAAGTGGCGTATAGTGGAGTGGTGCAGGGTAGAGTGCGGTGGCGGGTAGAGTGGCATAGAGTGTAATGGCATAAAGTAAATGGTGTACAGTGCAGGGGCATAGAGTAGAGTGGTACAGAGTAGAGTGCATTGGCATAGAGTGCAGTGGCGTAGAGTGCAGAGTAGAGTGAAGTAGCCCAGACTGGAGTGGTGTAGAGTGCTGTGATGAAGAGTGCAATGGTGTAGAGTAGAGTGGTGTAGAATGCCTCGGAATAGAGTGGTGCAGAGTAGAGTAGAGAGGTGTAAAGTGAAGTGGCGCAGAGCGAAATGGTGTAGAGTGCAGATGCTTAGAGTGAAGTGGTGCAGAGTAGAGTGGCGCAGAGTAGAGTGGCGCAGAGTAGAGCGGCGTACAGTGGAGTGGCATACAGCGCATTGGCACAGAGTGCAGTGGTGCAAAGTAGAGTGGTGCAGAGTAGAGTGCAGTGGCGTAGAGTACAGTGACATAGACCAGAGTTGAATGGACTGGTGTAGAGTGCATTGGCGTAGTGTTGCAGAGTATAGTGGCATAGAGTGCAGTGGTGTAGAGTGCAGTGGCGTAGAGTAGAATGGACTGATGTAGAGTGCATTGGCGTAGTGTTGCAGAGTATAGTGGCATAGAGTGCAGTGGTGTAGAGTGCAGTGTTTAAGATTGGAGTGGTGCCGAGTAGAGTGCAGTGTTGAAGATTGGAGTGGTGCCGAGTAGAGTGGCATAGTGTGGCACAGTGGTGTACAGTACAGTGGCGTAGAGTGCAATGGTGCAGAGTAGAGTGATGTACAGTAGAGTGGCAGAGAGTGCAGTTGCTTAGAATGGTAGAGTACAGTGGTGCAGAGTAGAGCACAGCATGCCACATCATTCCTCATAGACCCAGCCTACTTCAACGTCCGTTTGAGATACCTTTGAAGAGTAAGACAGGCAGATACATTAATTGGGATCCAGGCAGGGATAGTAATGATGAGAGAGCCATCTCCTGATACAGTGATAGGGAGTAGGACAAGTGCCAGGAATGGTCAGTGGCATAACAAAACGTGAGCCCCCCCCCCCCCTGCAAGATATGCTGAAGGAGCCCCACACTCACATCAGTAGGGGCTCTCCTCCAGTATGGCTATGCCTGGGGTCCCCCGCACCACGGGAGCTGCGTGGGCCTTTGTTTTGCCCCTGGGAATGGTGCGCTGCTGATCACAGAGAGCTAAGCGGGATATACAACGGTGATGGGGAGTTGGAACAGAGATTCTGATTGGACCATAGACATACCATAGAGTGGACCATAGACAGAGATTTTAAGTGGACCATATACAGACACAGCCATGGGCGTGAGTGGGAACAGTGAAGTGGGTCAATGAATGGCCAGAAAGGCAATGCAGAAGATCCGAGAACTGAAGATGACATTGACTAGGATCCTTCGGGACAGAGCCAGCAATGGGGAATGGGCAGCTACAATGCGACAGGAACTTGCAGAGATCCACCTCTTGTTTCTGGTTACCCATTGTTTTTTTCATACAGTTGCGACTGCGACTATAAGTCGTTGTAAGGTTGCCCGAATCCAATAAACCCTGAGCTTTTATATAAGTGCTCACAATAATAAGCACTGCAGAATAGTTCTCATTTTCAGCAAAACACAAACAAATCACTAGTTTGCAAAAGTGATACATTTACAGAATTTTTAAAAATTATTGAATCTGCTTCTTGGAACTGGCCACACAGAAACCACCTTGTAGAAGCAACTGTGTTTCAAGGACTGGAGTGCTAGGGAACACCATCAGTTTCATGAGGAAATGTCAAAGCAGAAAACAAAGAAAAAAGAAACATGTACAAATGTGCCATTTGGCTTGCCTTCATCATCAGGTAGAACTACTGGAAGTCTAGGGCTGTCATGTATTTTCAAGGCTACTCCTGTTGATGTTTATAAATCGACCAAAAAGCTGGATTTTTTAACCCACTAGAAAATGGCAAAGAATCTTCTGATGCTGAAATTTGGACACATGACTAACTAAGGGAAGACCAATACCCCCTGAGATTCGCAGCTGACAAACCAGGTTTTGAGGATGATTTATGTGTATGATAATTCGATGTTATTTATATAGCTCTTTTTTCCCCAAGTACCTTGCATAGAGCACCTTTACATACAATTATTATTATCTTGTTGAAATATATTCATTTTGCCAATCTTGGAAGGCTGAGTTGACCATGCCAGGATTTAAACCTGCAACTTAAAGCTCAAACTGGTGTGTTCAACTTTTTCAGATATCTTACTGGCCACAAGAGTGAATCAATATCCTTAAAAAGCATTGTCTACCGAAACATCCAATGGGGGTTGCATAGAATGGGTGTAACGCAATCAAACTTACAAGTACCAAATTTAAGTCTAGCATTGGAATGTATAATGGCTTTGAAGGGCAAGAGATGCCTCTGGATTCTCGTTCAAGTCGAGCTACCGCCTTGCAGGCTAGATAGCCAAAGGACACTGAAAGTAGTCCATAAACCATCTGCTGGACTGAAGAGCCTAATTGTCTTCGAAAGATGGAGACTGGCAGGCATTCTTACTGTGTTCCTGCACAGTGTACTTATAGTCTAGATTAACCACCAAATGGTTTGTTTGGGGATTGATGCACTGAGCCCAATTCTCCATCAAACTTCAGTGAAGCCAGAGTTGCAGAGCCAGAGTTGGGCCGAAACAGCAAAAATGTGGTCATCCGGGCACTGAATTGTAGGCAACGTTGTGCCATTTAGTTCTTGATACTCATTCATTCACTCACCTAGTTAGAGCTCATGGGGAATATGCTTCAGGAAATGCACACCTTTATGCAGTCAGCCTGGGAAGAGCTTTGCTTTGGCACTTTCATGTTTGAGGAAGCTGCAAATTGTTTACGAAAATTTCACCTCACAATAATATAGAAACGCGCTAAATATTAACATGAAAAATGCATAGTAAGTTAAATGTTAGAAAATGTCCCTCTATTTACGTGCAAAGGTGAAAAATGTTTTTTTTCTGCAGAAGCTTTCATTTCTGTCGTTCTCCACTTACTAGGTCGCACTATTTTTTTATTCTACTCTATCCCTTTAAGAAAATAAATGTTTTTAATAAAATAGTGATTTAACGTTATTATTGAACTCTAGGACTTGAATTTTTGTGAAATGTGCTGTTTCCTGAAAAATGAATTCCTTCTTTCCTCACACCATATGACTTCACTGTATTTAGATTGCATTCTTTGCCACATATACATCATGAACAAGAGTCGTAATGAAAAAAAAATGCTTGCTGCAGCTTACATTTTGTGATCAAACCAGGACACACCAGAATTTAAATGTTTCATTTCATAGAGTAGCTCATTGTTATGCGATGGGACACCAGACACCTAACAGAGTAGGCTTAAAAAAGTTCTCATGAGAACCTTCATAGATGAAACTTTTTGTAATATGCTGTAGCCATCTCTAACTGACTTCATGCTGACATGAACGTTTACCATGGGAATCGAGATCGAAGTTGACGGACCATCGAATGATCTCTCACCATTGGATGTCGATGACACATTCATCTGTTTTTGCAACATGTTTAGTTGCTTGTTATATAGTAGGTGTTCCTAGCTAGAAAGGCACTCATCTCGAGGCATTCAATGCATCTCTACCCTTCCATGCCCCTTAGCACTTTGCTGTGCTAGCTCGAATTGACATAAGCTACTACTTATGGTGATTTCTTTGTTTTCCTTATGCTTTGTGAGGAGACTTTCTGTTTTTATGCTCATCATAGCTACAGCTGTGATTCTTTTTTGCATAGAAGGTTGCTACTGCAGTTGTCTGGAGAAATCGGCTGAGTCTCCAGAACTACCCTTTATGGGGAGTTTGATCTTTTCCCTAGTTATCTGACTTTGCTCCAAAATCGACTTGCTCTTTTCCATAAGGAACTCTTTATGGGTTCTTGTTAGGATAGGTCCTTCAGTTTAGAATAAAGACTATACTCTGAATGGAACATGCTGTTTTTTAATTTCTCTATGCTTGTTCTAGCCAGTCCTATTTTTTATTATTTCTGTAATCGATTTGCCACTAATTCAAATAAAAAGAACAAAAATAGCGACTAATCTACTAAAAAGAGAAAATAAACTTTTAAAACTTCACCAAACCTCTCTTTATTTGACTGAATGTCAAATGCAGTTATTAATGTCTTTGTTGTGTAAAGCTTCATTCTAAAATAGTGGGAAAGATTAATCGATCTAGAGAAGCGCAGAACTTGCAGGTTCTCTAAGTAAGTTTTTAAGTGACATAATTTGGGAAACATTGTATAAGATTTCCGTGCTCCCATGTTGGCAAGGGTAAACATCGTTTACCACGCATGTGATACAACGCATGCCATTTCAACGCGGTCGTTACATTGCATACCATTACAATGCAAGTCGAGACAACGACTTGCTGTAGGGGGCAGAAGGTGTTGGATTTAAAATCCAACACCTTCCCTACTGTTGCACAAACTGGAGTTGGAATAGTTAATTATACTATCCCAAAATCCAGTGCCCCCCCTACAGCAAGTCGTTGTTCCGACTTGCGTTGTAATGGTATGCGATGTAACAACGCGATCGTTGTAACGATCTCGTTGTAATGGCATGTTTTGTAAACGTATGCGAAGTAACAGGCCTATTGATTGGCAAGACATCTCAATGAGGTAACAACTGATCACTGAAATGTGTGTCCATTTGCTCGGTACACATTTTGGTTGCGGTAATGCAGCCTTCACCTCCCTTCTTCATCAGTCGGTACAGTGAGTACCTTTACGTTGGGTAATTCTAACGCCTGTTCTTTGTAGCATTTACATATGAAGAGCATCATAGAAAAACAAGTTGTTGATATCACCCTAAGCTTCGCTGGGGTAGGCGCTGTTCTTTCAGCACCTTGGAGGTCAGAGGCACGGTTGTATGTCAGACTATCGTGTACAGACATATCCCCTTACGTAAATGTCTTGTCCCAAATAATATTTATAAAACATGCCCCTTGTGGTGTAGATGTTCTTTTGCTATCTTCAATGGAGCAAGATTTCAGTAGGCAAAATTTAGGCAGCATTTCGGTAAAATTCAGGCAAAATTCTAACCACAATATTCTGGTGCCCTACTCTGAAGCACGTCCAGTTATCAACGAAGAACAACACCCCAGGGTCGAGGTCACTGATACATGTTTCTAAAATACAACAGTTGATTGGTGAGAATGAGCCAGGACATGTGTTACAGACCCAGCCTAGGTCTTTCTATAGATTTGTTTACCTACAGATTTTTAAATGTATTTAGTTGCAGTTTATTTTCATGTTTCTATACAGTATATAGTTTGTTTTCAATACTAAATGGCATATATCCCTGTGTGAAGAAGGTACAGTCTTCCAGGAGAAGTCCTCTCAGGGTCCTGGATAATCACAACTGGTCAAAAATTCTAGAAAACTTGTAATAAAGTAATTTTGAATAACTCCACTTGCAGGTGTATGGGTTTTGGAAGTATAATCAAGTGCTGGTCGATTCTATTTTCAGTGTTGTTACTGGCTGTTCTGGTTGTTAGTACAATTTGGTGCCTGTTTGCTTTAGTTGATCATTTTCAATTTGTGAAAAAGTTTCTGCTGTTTTTTCTGCTAGAACCATATTCAGTGGGTTTGGAATTTAAAAAAACAGTGATAGAAACATACTTTGAACCAACTGTGACACCTCCCCAATAAGCATCAGTCCTTACAAGAAGACAGAAGTATTTCCATGAGAGTAAATCAGTGAGTATTATTGGTGTTATTGTTACAGTAATTTTGTTGTTGTTGCCACACAAGATGGCTGCTTTGAGGCCTTGTAAACAGCAATATTACAGGCAAAGCAAGCATTGGCAAAACCAATTGGTCTGGCATTGACTTCAAGCCTTTTGGCTTTTTCAGTGCTTGTTTTATTTTCTCATTGTTTTAGTAAAAAATTATTGTCGGCCAGATGCTATACACTCAGCAATATGAACAAGCATTTGCAATGCAATCGGTATCGCCTTTGGGACCTTATATGTATTTAGCTATGCAGCACATTATCCTGGGTGCTGAAACATCTACTGTTCTTTAACATGGAGGAAAAGTAAGCACCAATCTGCGTGACACGCCAGGTATGGGAACACATGGAGAAAAATATTGCCTTTCAGCGGGAAATGGTATAGTCCAAAGCTCTGTTTTTAATATAAAATCAGGGCCTTCGGTGGTCATATCACTGAAAGTACAAGATTTGAAAAAAATATTATTGTCTACGGGTGCTCTTGGAAGACAATTTCTATGGACTGGAATCTAGAGAATGCTAAAGTGATTCTGGTATTTTACTGACCTCTGCTGGTCATTGTCTATCAAGAAAGTTAAATAGAGGCAGTTGCCAGAAAAATAAAAAACAATAAAGTCCTTCAGCAGAAAGCAATTCTGGTATTTTACTGACCTCTGCTGGTTGTTTTCTATGAAGACAGTTAAATAGAGGCAGTTGAACAGAAAAAAAGTCCCTAAGCGGAAGCAGACAAGTCCTAGGGCTGATCTCCAGAGCCCACTAAGTACATACACATTGAAGTATATAATAAGTATATACTAAAGTATATACAAGAGGTCGCGAATACTCGACCTAAAAAGGAAGACATTGAGTGAAATCAAAACTATTTTTAGGTCTCAAAATCCACATATTACCATAGCAGTTTCTTGTATTAAAGAGAACTATTTCTTGTGGAAGTGATGCGTGTTAAAGGGCAGAATGCCATCACTGACAGTAAAGTTAGCAATCGTCTGAAGTGGGCTAAACAACTGCATCAAAAAAACAAAAGGTGATGGGAGGAATGCTTGTAGGAATAGCGTAACCACTGGCAATCGCTCGGGGTAGCTTTCCAACCGATTGTTTTTCTGCCCACCTTGCCACCTTATATAAGACCCAGCCATGTGCAAATCAGCGTTGGTACTGCTCCAAAAGGAACAATCCTACCTGAACTGCCAAGACAGGACCACTCTCAGCCGGAGCACAAGCAACAGAATATCGGTTTTGGCCTATTTGGGCCTCTTCAGTCAATAGCAGCTTGATTCCAGTGGCAGGCCTTAAGTGGCCATGGTAATGCCCAGACATCAGTCTCTTGCTCACTGTGCCACAGGAACCCAGATACACCCACTGAAGAGGCCCAATCAGGGCAAAACAGGTCTTGGGTTGCTTGTGTTTTGGTTCGGGGAAGACCTGCCTGGCAATTTGGGATGGACTGCTCCTATTGGAGCAAGACCAAGACTGTAGGAGAGTAGGATCTGCCTCTTATGGTTACCCCCACTTTTTGCTGATGTATCACTGTTTTTGACTTAGACTGGGGTCCTGAATAGCAGGATCCCAGTCAGTCTATCTGCTTTCTCCTGTAAATTGATTGCATGTACTTTAGGTACACTCCAGATTGGATTCTGGGGTGCCCTTATCAGTCCCTAGTATATGGTACACCATGTACCCAGGGCATAGGTACCCCAGAGGCCTCCCAGGGGCTGAAGCATGTATTGTGCCACCCCTGAGAGGCCATTCAAAATGACACCACAGGTCTGCTACTGCAGCCTGTGTAAGGAGGTGCATGCACCCCTTACTTAGATATAGGTTACTTATATCTATTCTAAATCACTGCACATATAAACCTATCAGTCACCCCTATGGCAGGCCTTATCAATCCTGAAGGCAGGGTGCTGGGTGTTGTGTGAGAGGGTGCCCCTGCATGAGCAGAGCCCCTCTGCAGCCTTCGGAACCTATTCTCCGGGGTTGTCTGTGATGCAGCCAACCATATATATTTAGGTAAATGCTAACTTTAAAGCGGCTGCTTAGAAACATGTTGTGTTTGGTGTCAAACACCTGGGAATCATACCTCCACACCAGTAACTGGTGTGGGAGGTATGATTCCTCCCTTATAGAACCACTACTATGGGTCACCGGTATACCCGGTACCAGCTTTCTCGACCTGGGCAGCACAAAATGGATGCTGCCAGCCACAGACACGAGTCTGCCCTCCTGCTGCTGAGCCAAGCTCGAGCAGAGGAAGGCCTGACACTAGGTTTCCTGTCACAGGGAGGTGTGACCACCTCCCAGACAGGCTTTAGTGTATTGGGGCTGGGTGGGTGCACTCTTAGAGTGCCAGAAAGTCTGCACTGGGGGCACATTTGGTGTCCCCATGCATAGTCCGGCTCAAACCAGTTGCAGGAGCCATTTGCTCCTGCTCTGGCGCGAAACTGGACAAAGGACATGGGTGTAGCCACCCCTTTGTCCTGCCCCTCCCCTAGGAGGGTCCCCAGAGTCAGTCCAACCCCTTCCCTGGGTATAAAGTGGGAAACCTGATTACAGGACTTTGGATTTTACCTGGACTAAACTCTGCAACAGAAACCAAGTACTTCGACGGTCTACACTTCACTGGACGACAGAAGAATCTCCCTTGGAGTAAAGGAGTTACTCCCCTGCAGCAGCAGGCACCTAAACGCATCTGACCGGTTTGCATCTCCTGAGCTCCTGAGGACTCCGAAGATTTCTGCAACACAGGAGGTGGGTTCCTGAGCGTCCCTGAGGTCGATCTACTCTCTCAGCAACTCTGAGACCAGTATCCCTCCTGGGGACCGTGCAACCCGAACCCCTGTGCACTGTGTACTTTTGCAGCAGCATGTGCTTCTTGGCAATCCCTGAGGCTGTGCTTTGGACTACGTGTAGTCCCGACCCCGAGCAGCATTTCCACCGAAGATCTCTGGCCTCCACTCCACGAGTGCTCTGTGGGCTGGTGATTTGGGAACTCGCTTGAGGTCCCCTTGCGATCCCTGGTCCGTTGGCCTGTGGGTCCTGGCGAGGGTCACTTTGATTTTCCTTGGGCTTACCTGGTGGCTCCAGACGTGCCCTGACTCCCCATAGCTTGGAGAGTCTCCTGGACCTTGCTGGTCCACACCGTAACCTGTTTCCTCTGCCCGCGTGGGTTGCCTTTGCCAAGGCTTGTTGGTGTTCAATCCGGACACTGACCCCTCAGCACTCGACATCCATTGTGGGACAGCTCACCTCCGGACTTTGGTCATCGTCGACATCTCCTGGTCCCCGTGGCTGCAGAGTCAAGCATCCTATCTCCACACCTGAAGCACCTGACATCGGTGGGCATTCGTCTATCGAGCCCCTGGTCACCCTGAAGTGATCCAGACTCTGTCCCCTCTGCTTTCAGGTTCTTCTCACCTCGGATCCAGGCTTGGATTCCACCGGACACTTTTCATCTTCCCGGCAGCAGCACTTCTTCGCATCACACCATTGAAAACAACGAGGGTTTCCGACACCACTTGACCCCTCTGCACCCAGCTCCTCTGGGATAGGTAACACGGGTACCTCGGTACTCACAAGGGTGCTGGCCTTAGAACCTTCTATGTTCCAAAGGGTTTGCTTGAAGTCCTCTCCGAAGTGTCCTTAAACACTAATTTTCCATCTGCGACTTTCCCATAGAGTTGTACGGAGCACGCGTCTGTGTTCCCACACTGCACCCGTCCTCCGTGGGCTCCCTGTGTCACTCCTTTGGGTGGTTCCTTGGGGTCCCAGCGATTCTACGTGCTCTAGGTACTGTGTCTAGTGAAGTCGTGGTTTTTATACCATATTTTTAGTATATGGTTCGGTCTCCCCCCTGGAGCCCGCTGTGTATTGTGCTATTTACTGCCGTTCTATTGATCAAGTATTGTGTGCTTTATGTTCTAATCTCACATAGAGATTAGTAGAGAGTGTTTAGTAATAAATACATATTTTTTATATAACACTTGTGTGGTTCTCCTTTCATTGGCCACTCAGGAGGTTCTGTTCTGGTAAAACAAGCTGCTTTACATTCCTTCAAGATTAGGCCTGAAGGCTGCTCTCCACAGCTACCACTAGGATAGCTTTCTAAAGGTTATCTTTGACCTCATACATCATAAGGGTCGTCTGGACTGGTTCAAGGTGCCCACTTTAATTAGTGGACAGTATATACCAGGCCAACTTCTCACATTGGTGTGCAGCGGTTGGGATTCAAGCTTGCTATTGTTTTACCAGATAAATCTCATTGAGTGATTAACTGACAACCACTAAAAGTATTAGGTACATATAATACATCAAGATTAGAATAAAGTAAGTTCTACTGAACTTGGAGTTGGGTAAGTCAAGGGTCTAGCACACCCTTTCTCCAACTCAAGAGAGTTTAATCTCCACTAGGTTAGGTAGGTGCCTACAGCACATAACACTAGTATGTCTTCTAGAGGAGAAGCCAGTGGCTCTCTGCCAACTAGGTATGACCATCTCTCCTTCCAAGAATTGAGAAATATGTGTACATCTAGGAAGCTGAGGACAGGGAGAAGTGCAAGCACCCAACGTCTAATAGAGATGTTGCTCTTAGATGACCTCAGAAAGACCCCAGGGTCTGATGAAGTAGAAAGAGTGGGTGGGACAGGAGATGAGGAAAGAGCAGGAAGTGAACACTTCTTTGATCTGGACTCAAACCCTGGCCAGGAGGATCAAAATGATTCTAACCTGGAAAATCCAACTCTTCCTTCAGGTGGGGGAGAAGGCCCCAGTGGCCCTCTCTTTACTCCACCAGGAAGAGTACACAGGCAAATACGGGAGCCACGTGTCTTGAGAATTCGCTAACTCCAGCAAATCTAATATTCACTCAGCCGGACAACTTTGTTAACCCCGGTAATCTTGATAAGCCAGATACTATTGGGAAACCCTATCCGGTTACAGATGAGTCAGAGCTATATGAAACCGGCATTTCCACATCTAGCGAAGGCGATGATAATGGTAAGAAGCAGGATTGGGGAACTAATACTGACTCAGGGACCTCAGGGCAAATAGTTGTGCAAAAGAAGAAGCCGGGACTAAGATTGAAAAAAAAGAAAAAAAAGCAAAGTAGACACAAAGGTGTGGAGATCACGGAACAAGGAAGTAGTACTGAGCTTAGATGGGATTATTCCTCCTCCCAGTTTGCGACTCCATCAGATTGTACAATTCGTTCAGGCGGCAACCTCTCGGCTATGGGAGATTTGGGCAGCGAGAATTCTAGAATCCCAAGAAGTAAAGAAGAAAAAGAACCTACCCTCACTGAAGTCCTACAGTCAATCAAGGGCTTCCAAGAAGAGGTAAAGCTGGACAATCGTAAAAGTCGACAAGCTACACAGAAACTGCAGGGCCCAATTAGGAAAGTGGGTCGCACCTGCACTGAAATCGCTGACAGAATGTCGTCTGTCGAAGTGCGCACTGAGAATCTGGAGAAAGATGTCTCTTCACTAAAGGTACAAGGAGACGCACATGATGGTATAGTCAAGGATCTAATGGCAAAGGTTGAGGAGCAGGAGAACAGATTACGGAGGAATAATCTTCGCATTCTTGGTGTTCCAGAAGGAGTGGAGGGGAGCGATCCTAGGGCTTATATAATCTCACTTTTCAAAGGAGCATTTCCTGAGTTGCAATCTTGGGACTGGGACAAGGAGATTCAACGGGCTCATCGCCACCCGCTAACACTTTCTAAATGGTCTTCGTCTCCAGCGCAATTCCCCCGCGCTTTGCTAGTATATTTTGGTAATTTTCTTTTACGCCAGGCAATTTTTGATTTAGCAAGACCTACAAGTAAGAGGGAGTTTAAGGGCCTTACTTTTTTCAGTAGGCCTGACTTTGCCCATGCCACAGTGGAGCGACGATGGAGGTTGAGGCAGCTATTTGCTCCTTTCCAACAAATAGGGGCAACGATTTATCTGCAGAACCCAGCGCGCCTTGAATGGAGTTACATGTAGCTTTATTTCGGAAGTGCAAGCTCAAGCCTATTTGAAAGAAGCTACAGAAACAAGAAGAGATAGAACCAAGGTTTAAATAATTAGACATTTACGGACATAAAGGCTGTGTTTATACTAACAAATATTGCTATACTGGTTATTATAATTTGTAATCACACTGTTAGGGTGGTTAGCCTAGGAAGGGGTTGGACCGGGGAGGGGCACGGGGTTTTGATTGCTTAAGATGTCCACACCCTGGTTCTCTGTGAACCAGGTTGCCCGAATGGGTGGTGGTGGGTGGGGGGAGGGATCCATCTGGGTTGGGGTAGGGTGGGGGAAGGGGTTGGCATTGAGAGAGTTGACTCGAACTCTTGTCTTTCACTATTTGTTTTATTTGTACAGGAGGAGTTTGTTAATCTTTAATGAGTAATCTACGTATAGCAACAATTAATGTTTGTGGACTTAATGATCCCAAGAAACGACGGAATACCGCAGTGGCTCTTCGGCTACTTAAAGCCGATATTCTATGTTTACAAGAAACACATATAGAGAGAACACAGATTAATCTTTTAGATTCACTGGGTTATACAGTAGTAGGCGCCACAACACAAGATGCTAGGGTTCGGGGGGTGGCAGTATTATCCGCAAAGCGCTCAATTCAATTTAACCGAACATTAGTTGATCAACATGGGAGGTGGGTTATTGTTAATTTTCAGAGGGAAAATGGGGACTCACTTACGATATGTTCTTTATATGGTAGCACCGCAGATGACCCAGCAATTTTTGATCTTATGAATAATGAGTTGGCTAAGTGGCCGCTCCCATTAATCATTTGTGGTGACCTTAATATAAATCTGCCTGCTAACAAGAATATAGTTCTAGATAAAGATTGGATTTATTGTGGGCGAAAACCGAAGGTTTTAAAGCCTTGAGGACATTATGTTCCGAACAGGCATTGACCGATATTTGGCATGCACAGCACCCCACCGACGCCGGCCATACTTTTTATTCTTTTCCGCATAATAGGTTGGTAAGATTAGATTTTATGTTTGCATCTCACTCAATTCTCCAATTATGCTCAATCGAAAAGACTCCACGTATCGTTTCGGATCATAATCCTCTGGTGGTGGAAATAAAGGGGGTCATAGGTGGTATCAGAGAGCTGCCTAACTGGACCTTTGAACGATCCCTTCTCTTAAATGACGATTACTGTAAGCGTATGAAGTACTGGATCCCGCAATTTATCAAGGATAATTTAGGCAGTACAGGGATTGAAATGGTATGGGACGCATTAAAAGCGGCAATCAGGGGAGAAACATTGAGTTTTTCTCTCACCCTAAATAGGGATAAGCGTCAGCTCTTGGCCAATTTGCAAGCCCAACTGGCAGCTGCAGAGGAGAATTTAATTATTGCTATTAGAGATGGTAAGGAGCCAGCAGAAGCACTTGCCAAAATAATGTCTGCAAAATCATCTGTGCTAGAGCAAATCACCAAAAAAGCTGCAGATAGATTATCAACCTGGGGGAAGGAAGCATATGAATGCAGCGAACAGGTCGGGCACCACCTTGCGGTTAGAGCAAGGCAAAAAAGCACCAGGAATACCATTACAGAAATTAAAGACACTACTTATAAAACAATTGTAGACCCCGAGGGTATTCGGAAGGTATTTCTTACTTATTATCAAGATTTATATCATGAAACTAATGCGACACAGTTACAAGATATTAATACATACCTCAACCAAATTCCAGCGGTACAGTTAGCGCAAGATGACCGGGTGCTACTTGATGAGCCTCCCCAATGGATAGATGCCCTATTATGTATTAATAGCCTTCCCAATGGTAAAGCTACTGGGCTGGACAATATTCCTGTGGAATTTTATAAAAAGTTCTCTACTGAACTAAAAGAGGTTATGCTCCATTTGCTCATTCATGTATTTAAGGGGGTAAGCCACCAGAATCATGGTCTCAAGCAAAAATTATTATTCTTCTGAAAAAGCATAAATCTCCTTTAGAACCAGCCTCCTATCGACCTATTACACTAATTAATGCAGACAGCAAAGTTTATTCTAAAATTTTAGCGGTTCTGTCTAGCGGGGTTATACATAAAGTAATATCACCTTGGCAACATGGTTTTATCCCTGGCCGTGGCACCACGGACCACATTAGGAGAGTTATAGCATTGCTTGATGCTGCCCATATATCTAAAGACCCAATAGCACTTATTCTATTGGATGCGGAAAAGGCCTTTGACAGGGTTTCCTGATCCTTTTTGTGGGAGACCCTGTCAAGGGCTGGGATTGGGCAGGGATTTATACAGGCCTTCAAAATGCTGTATGTTCAGCCTACTGCAAAATTACTTATAAATGGTAGGTTGACGGATACGTTTAAAATTACCAGAGGTACCCGGCAGGGATGCCCGAGTTCACCACTTTTGTTTGCTTTATATATAGATCCTTTTTTGCGACTGCTTGAAATTAATCAAAAAATTAGACCTATTATTTATCACGGTTGGGAAACGAAAGTTCTGGCCTATGCCGACGACATAGCTCTAGTAACAACTAACCCAAGAATATCGATGGTTGAGTTAGAAAAAGAGGCGGAAAGATTCGGAATCTTATCGGGATATTCTCTTAATAGATCAAAGACCCAGATTATCTGCAAGAACGCCAGCATGGGTGATGATACACGCCAGGTAGAAAAGGCTACATATTTGAGAGTTGACATCTTGGCCAACGTTGATCGGATAGTTGAGTGTAACATAGACCCCTTGATTAACAAAATTAAACCCGAATTAATCGGACTACATAACTTACATCGCTCAATAATTGGTAGATGCAATTTAATTAAAATGCTCTTTTTACCCAAATTCTTGTATTTCATAAGAGCTATCCCGTTAGAATTTAGCACCACCTGTTTTAAAAAGATCGAAGACTTATTTTCTCGTTTTATATGGGCATATGAAAAGCCCCGAAGAGCCTATAGGTTTCTTTCCCTATCAAGGGAAAGGGGTGGGTTGGCACTCCCAAATATAAAACTTTATTATTGGGCAACAACTATACTGTATAATCTAACTTTTTTTCAACAAGCCTACAGACAACTGCTTGGGAGATATACCCACCCCAATAGAACTTATAATGGGCAGAGATGCATGGGGATGGATTTGAAGATTTTTGAATGATTCTCACTACAAGAAAGTCCGCTTTAAGACGCTCGCTGCTGGGTTTAAAACTATGAAATCGGTCCGTAAAATGTTAGGACTGGGTCGTTTGAACCATTATACCCCAATTTATAATAATCCTAATTTGCCAGACATTTTTAATGACTTAATAATTAAAAAATGGCAAGATAAAGGCCTGTCGAAACTTGGTGATTTCTATTCCCTATCCGAGATAGCTTCATTTGAAAATCTCAAAGAAAGATATGAATTGGACTGGAGAGATTTCTATAAATATCTACAAGTACGCGATTTTTTGAGGAAAAAATGTGGCGGCCCAGCAGGATTTATAAGCAATACCTTAGTAGATAACTTGGGAAAGAAACATCTAACTATTGGGTTTCTATATAACTCTCTCAACTTATTAATGCCGGATGATTTGATACTGCGTGCCAGGAAGTGGGAAGACGAAATTGGCATCTCGGAAGACTTATTTTTCCACTCAACCGCATTAGCACAAAGTCTGTTAATTCCGGCGCGGTTACAAGCCCAATATTATAAATCCTGCTTTTTGCTGTATTATACCCCGAAAAGGATCGCGAAATGGGGGACAGGGAAGGGGACCCTTTGCCCTCGGTGCTCCTTGTATCAGGCAGATCTTAGTCACATGTTTGCTTCATGTAGTAAATTAAGTAGCCTGAAATTAGAGATTGCAAATTTTATAAAAGAAGTGCTTGGGAGGGACTTTGATCTCTCACCCTCCTTGATCTGCCTTGGGGTGGATAAGGAGACCCAAGGGAAATCAGGAGAGCAATTGGTCTTTATTTGCATGGCAATATATCGGCTCTGTCTAGCTTCAGCTTGGTTAGATCCATCCCCACCAGGATATCATCAATGGCTAGTACGACTAGTATCAAACTATAACTTTGAAAAAGCTATCTACGGGAATAGAGGGATGCATGCCCGAAGGAAAGGCCTAAGGATATGGGAACCATTGGCTAAATGGCTTGAGAGGTAATCTAAGTTAATTTATCGAGTCAGATCTGTTATTGTTAAATATATCCAATTTCATGTCCAACCCCGGGGACGGGTGGGTTGGGAGAGGGGGTAAAATTAACTTAAAACTGTGAATGTTGTATAGCGTGAGATTTAATTTATATTTACTGTACTAATATATGTTCTAATGTATGTATGTTTGTAATACAGTTTTCTAATAGTAAACATGCACTAATAATAAAAAAATTTAAAAAAAGGAAGAGTACACAGTTTGCCTAGAAGATCCAGCACTCCCTCTGTGGAGTCTAATCATTCAGGTACTTCTGTAAGGACCTCTGTATCTAATAGGAGAGAATCCTCTTATGATAACAAGTGCCAATTACTGGAGATTGAGAGAATCAAGCTCAGGCTCAAAAAAGAGCAATTGACCCTAGACAGGGAATTCCTAGAGCTCCAGAGAGCAACCAGAAGATTGGGACTAGAGTCCCATGGTGGCAGCAACAGTGTCCCTAGAACTAGAGAGTATTCCCATGATCATAGGAACCTGAACAAGATAGTCCCTCCCTATCAGAGTGGGGATGACATCCACAAATGGATAACTGCACTCGAGAGGGCCTGTAAAGTACACAGGGTCCCTCAGGAGCATTGGGCAGCTATCTTGTGGCTCTCCTTTGCTGACAAAGATAGAGATAAGCTCCTCACTGTTAGAGAAGAGGATGCTGACAATTACACAGTCTTGAAGAGTGCTCTCATTGATGGGTTTGGTTTAACCACTGAGCAACACAGAATTAAGTTCAGAGACACCCAGAAAGCACAGACTCAGGACTGGGTTGGCTTTGTAGATTGTGCTACTAAGGCTCTGGAAGGCTGGTTACTTGGCAGTAAGGTGTGTGATTTTAAAGGATTGTACAATTTAATTATGAGGGAGCAGATCCTTAATAATTTCCAAAATCAGTTGTTGCATCAGTACCTGGTTGATTCTGATCTGACCTCTCCCCAAGAATTGGGAAAGAAGGCAGACAAATGGGTCAGAACCAGGGTGAAGCAGAAAGCTCAGAACCAAGGTGGTGACTCTAAGAAGCAAGATTCTAAAACCTCAGATAAGGGTGGGGAGAAGGGTAAAGACCAGAAGTCTTCACAAGGGCCCCAAAAGTCTTCATCTGGGGGAGTCACAATCAAACAAGGGAAAAGGCAAAAGAAACCTTGGTGTCATATCTGTAAAGAGAAGACCCATTGGACAAAAGATGCCAGTTGTCCAAGGGCCAAGGAATCTACTCCAGCCACCACTGCCCCTAAGGCAACTGTTCCCCCTAGCTCAGTTCCAAGTGGTGGTACACAGAATAAGGGTGTAGTAGGTTTGACCCTGGGATCTGAGATGGATTCTGGCCTAGTCAGAATTCCAACTCAGGCTGTGTTAGTCTGTGATGGAGGCATGGATATTGCCTCCTTATTTGTCAGTCCCAGTAATCTGGGCAAGTACAGACAACAGCCTTTGATCAATGGTAAGGAGGCCATGGCATATAGGGATACAGGTGCAAGTGTCACCATGGTGACAAAAGAACTTGTGGGCCCTGACCAGATCATACTTGGTGAGATGTACCAAGTGACCAATGCAAGCAACGTCAGGACAGACCATTCCTTGGCAGTTGTGAATTTCACCTGGGGAGGGGTAACTGGCCCTAAGAAGGTTGTGGTAAGTGCAGACCTCCCTGTAGAATGCTTTTTGGGCAATGATTTGGAGACTTCAGCATGGGCTGAAGTGGAACTCAGGACACATGCAGAAATGCTGGGCATCCCTGCAGATGTTTGCCATGACTAGGTCACAGGCAAAAATGTCTTCCACTGAACAGGCCCTGGATCCTGGAATAATGGACCAGGTGCCTTCCAAGAGAAGGAGCAGTAGGGGTAAGCCAGTGTCTTCCCCCCTGCCTCAGAGTGAGGATCAGTCTCTTGAGGGAGATGATCTTAGTCCTGAAGAAGGAACTGTCTCAGAGGAACTTGAACCTGATCAGGTTGAGTTCTTGGGGTCAGGGGCCCTTCCAGGGCAGATCTGAGCCAGGAGCAGCTGAGCTGCCCCTCTCTTGAACCCCTCAGACAGCAAGCTGCTGCTGAGGCTGCTGGGAGTGCCAGTGGGTCCCACAAAATTTACTGGGATGATGGACTCTTATACTCAGAGGGTAGAGACCCCAAACCTGGTGCCACCAGGAGGTTGGTTATACCTCTGAAGTTTAGGGGCTTCCTATTGACACTGGCACATGATATCCCATTAGCAGGACACTTAGGCCAAAACAAGACCTGGGACAGACTTGTTCCTCACTTTCATTGGCCTCATATGTCAGAGGACACAAAGGAGTTTTGTCGCTCCTGTATCACTTGCCAAGCCAGTGGTAAGGCAGGTGGTACTACAAAGGCCCCCCTGATACCACTACCTGTGGTGGGGGTTCCCTTTGAGAGGGTTGGGATTGACATAGTTGGTCCCATGGATCCTCAGACTGCATCTGGGCACAGATTCATATTAGTGGTGGTGGACCATGCCACTAGGTATCCAGAAGCAATTCCACTTAGGACTACCACAGCTCCTGTTGTGGCTAGAGCCCTCCTGGGAGTCTTTTCCAGAGTGGGTTTTCCTAAGGAGGTAGTATCAGACCGAGATGCAAACTTTATGTCTGGTTACTTGACTGCTATGTGGAAGGAGTGTGGAGTAAATTACAAATTTACCACCCCTTATCACCCACAATGCAATGGGTTAGTTGAGAGATTCAACAAAACCCTCAAGGGCATGATTAAAGGTCTCCCTGAAAAGCTCAGGCGTAGATGGGACATCCTTTTGCCCTGCCTTCTTTTTGCCTACAGAGAGGTTCCTCAGAAGGGGGTTGGTTACAGCCCTTTTGAACTTCTGTTTGGACATCCAGTTAGGGGTCATTTATGTCTAGTGAAGGAGGGTTGGGAGTTACCTCTCAAACCCCCTAAACAGGATATTGTGGACTATGTACTTGGTCTCCGCTCCAGGATGGCTGAGTACATGAAGAAGGCATCCAAAAACCTTGAGGCTAGCCAGGAATTGCAAAAGGCCTGGCATGGCCAAAAGGCTGTTGTGACTGTTTATCAGCCAGGACAGAAAGTATGGGTGTTGGAGCCTGTGGCCCCAGCAGCCCTCCAAGACAAGTGGAGTGGACCTCATACTATCATTGAGCAAAAGGGAGAGGTTACCTACCTGGTGGACCTTGGAACTCCCAGGAGCCCCCACAGGGTGCTCCATGTGAACAGTCTCAAGCCATATGTGGACAGGGCAGACATGGGCTTGCTCATGGCTACTGATGAGGGACAGGAGGAAGAGAGTGATCCACTCCCTGACCTGCTCTCACAGAACCCTGATGATGGTTCAGTTGATGGTGTAGCCTTGGCAGCAGCCTCACTGGCCAGCAGCAAACTGATTGTAGGCAAGTCCTGAATCAGTTCAGACATATGTTTTCACTGACTCCAAGTCAGACTACCTGGTGCACTCATGAAGTGGACACAGGTGACAGTCTGCTTGTTAAAAATAAGATTTACAGGCAACCTGACCATGTCAGGGACTGTATCAGGACTGAAGTCCAGAAAATGTTGGAACTGGGAGTAATTGAACCCTCAGATAGCCCTTGGGCTAGTCCAGTAGTCCTTGTACCAAAACCTCACACCCAGGATGGTAAGAGAGAGATGAGGTTCTGTGTTGACTACAGGGGTCTCAATGCAGTCACTAGGACTGATGCCCATCCAATACCCAGGGCAGATGAACTTATAGATACTTTGGCCTCTGCCAAGTTTCTGAGTACATTTGACCTGACAGCTGGTTACTGGCAAATCAGATTAGCTGAGGATGCAAAACCAAAAACAGCATTTTCAACCCCTAGTGGGCACTACCAATTTGTGGTGATGCCCTTTGGCTTGAAGAATGCACCTGCCACTTTTCAAAGGTTGGTGAACAAAGTCCTTACAGGTCTGGAAGCCTTTAGTGCAGCTTATCTAGATTATATTGCTGTCTTTAGCTCCACCTGGGAGGATCACCTGGTCCACCTGAGAAATGTTTTAGAGGCCCTGCAGAAAGCAGGCCTCACTATCAAGGCCACCAAGTGCCAGATAGGGCAGAGTAAGGTTGTGTACCTAGGCCACCTTGTAGGTGGAGGTCAGGTTCAACCATTGGAGAGCAAAATCCAGACCACCATGGACTGGGTTGCTCCCACTACCCAAACTCAGGTCAGAGCTTTCTTGGGCCTGACTGGGTATTACAGGAGGTTTGTCAAAGGATATGGATCTATAGTGACCCCTTTGAATGATCTAACTTCCAAAAGAATGCCTAAGAAAGTTCAGTGGACAGTTAGCTGTCAAAAGGCATTTGATGACCTGAAGCAGGCCATGTGCACTGCTCCCATTCTGCAAAGTCCTGACTATTCCAAACAATTCATTGTTCAAACTGATGCATCTGAGTTGGGGGTAGGGGCTGTGTTATCACAACTGAATGAAGAGGGTCAGGATCAGCCAGTAGCTTTTATTAGCAGAAGGCTGACCACCAGAGAGAAAAGTTGGTCAGCTATTGAGAGGGAAGCCTTTGCTGTGGTTTGGGCCTTGAAGAAGCTGAGGCCATACTTGTTTGGCACTCACTTCATTGTTCAGACAGACCACAAGCCCCTCTTATGGCTAAAACAGATGAAGGGTCAAAACTCCAAGCTTTTGAGGTGGCCCATTTCCCTACAGGGGATGGACTATACAGTGGAACATAGACCTGGGAGTAACCATGCCAATGCAGATGGACTCTCAAGATATTTCCACTTAGAACATGAAAACTCAACTGGTCAAGGTTAGTTTAATGTCCCTGCATTTGGGGGGGGGGGGTTGTGTAGGAGAGTAGGATCTGCCTCTTATGGTTACCCCCACTTTTTACTGATGTATCACTGTTTTTGACTTAGACTGACTGGGATCCTGCTTTTCAGGACCACAGTCTATCTGCTTTCTCCTGTAAATTGATTGCATGTACTTTAGGTACACTCCAGATTGGATTCTGGGGTACCCTTATCAGTCCCTAGTATATGGTACACCATGTACCCAGGGCATAGGTACCCCAGAGGCCTCCCAGGGGCTGAAGCATGTATTGTGCCACCCCTGAGAGGCCATTTAAAATCACACCACAGGTCTGCTACTGCAGCCTGTGTAAGGAGGTGCATGCACCCCTTACTTAGATATAGGTTACCTATATCTATTCTAAATCACTGTACATATAAACCTATCAGTCACCCCTATGGCAGGCCTTATCAATCCTGAAGGCAGGGTGCTGGGTTTTGTGTGAGAGGGTGCCCCTGCATGAGCAGAGCCCCTCTGCAGCCTTCGGAACCTATTCTCCGGGGTTGTCTGTGATGCAGCCAACCATATATATTTAAGTGCATTATAACCTTGCGGTAAATGCTAACTTTAAAATGGCTGCTTAGAAACATGTCGTGTTTGGTGTCAAACACCTGGGAATCATACCTCCACACCCGTAACTGGTGTGGGAGCTATGATTCCTCCCTTGTAGAACCACTACTATTGGTCACTGGTATACCCGGTACCAGCTTTCTCGACCTGGGCAGCACAAAATGGATGCTGCCCGCCACAGACACGAGTCTGCCCTCCTGCTGCTGAGCCAAGCTCGAGCAGAGGAAGGCCTGACAATAGGTTTCCTGTCACAGGGAGGTGTGACCACCTCCCAGACAGGCTTTAGTGTATTGGTGCTGGGTGGGTGCACTCTTAGAGTGCCAGAAAGTCTGCACTGGGGGCACATTTGGTGTCCCCATGCATAGTCCGGCTCAAACCAGTTGCAGGAGCCATTTGCTCCTTCTCTGGCGCGAAACAGGACAAAGGAATTGGGTGTAACCACCCCTCTGTCCTGCCCCTCCCCTAGGAGGGTCCCCAGAGTCAGTCCAACCCCTTCCCTGGGTATCAAGTGGGAAACCTGATTACAGGACTTTGGATTTTACCTGGACTAAACTCTGCAACACAAACCAAGTACTTCGACAGTCTACACTTCGCTGGACGACAGAAGAATCTCCCTTGGAGTAAAGGAGTTAATCCCCTGCAGCAGCAGGCACCTAAACGCATCTGACCGGTTTGCATCTCCTGAGCTCCTGAGGACTCTAAAGATTTCTACAACACAGGAGGTCGGTTCCTGAGCGTCCCTGAGGTCGATCTACTCTCTCAGCAACTCTGAGACCAGTATCCCTCGTGGGGACCGTGCAACCCGAACCCCTGTGCACCGTGTACTTTTGCAGCAGCATATGCTTCTTGGCGATCCCTCAGGCTGTGCTTTGGACTACGTGTAGTTCCGACCCCGAGCAGCATTTCCATCGAAGATCTCCGGCCTCCACTCCACGAGTGCTCTGTGGGCTGGTGCTTTGGGAACTCGCTCGAGGTCCCCTCGCGATCCCTGGTCTGTTGGCCTGTGGGTCCTGGCGAGGGTCACTTTGATTTTCCTTGGGCTTCCCTGGTGGCTCCAGACGTGCCCTGACTCCCCATAGCTTGGAGAGTCTCCTGGACCTTGCTGGTCCACACCGTAACCTGTTTCCTCTGCCCGCATGGGTTGCCTTTGCCAAGACTTGTTGGTGTTCAATCCAGACACTGACCCCTCAGCACTCGACATCCGTCGTGGGACAGCTCACCTCCGGACTTTGGTTGTCGTCGATGTCTCCTGGTCCCCGTGGCTGCAGAGCCAAGCATCTTATCTCCACACCTGAAGCACCCGACATCGGTGGGCATTCGTCTATCGAGCCCCTGGTCACCCTGAAGTGATCCAGACTCTGTCCCCTCTGCTTTCAGGTTCTTCTCACCTCGGATCCAGGCTTGGATTCCACCGGACACTTTTCATCTTCCCGGCAGCAGCACTTCTTCGCATCACGCCATTGAAAATGACGAGGGTTTCCGACACCTCTTGACCCCTATGCACCCGGCTCCTCTGGGATAGGTAACACGGGTACCTCGGTACTCACAAGGGTGCTGGCCTTAGAACCTTCTATGTTCCAAAGGGTTTGCTTGAAGTCCTCTCCGAAGTGTCCTTAAACAGTAATTTTCCAACCGCGACTTTCCCATAGAGTTGTACGGAGCACGCGTCTGTGTTCCCACACTGCACCCGTCCTCCGTGGGATCCCTGTGTCACTCCTTTGGGTGGTTCCTTGGGGTCCCTGCGATTCTACGTGCTCTAGGCACTGTGTCCAGTGAAGTCGTGGTTCTTATACCATTTTTTTAGTTTATTGTTCGGTCTCCCCCTGGAGCCCGCTGTGTATTGTGCTATTTACTGCCGTTCTATTGATTAAGTATTGTGTGCTTTATGTTCTAATCTCACATAGAGATTAGTAAACTTTTTAGTAATAAATACATCTTTTTTATATAACACTTGTGTGGTTCTCCTTTCATTTGGTCACTCAGGAGGTTCTGTTCTGGTAAAACAAGCTGCTTTACATTCCTTCGAGACTTAGCCTGAAGGCTGCTCTCCACAGCTACCACTAGGATAGCCTTCTAAAGGTTATCTTTGACCTCATACATCATAAGGGTCGTCTGGACTGGTGCAAGGTGCCCACTTTAATTAGTAGACAGCATATACCAGGCCAACTTCTCACCAAGACAGATTTGCATTCTGGCTGGGTCTAATCTGAGGTGGCATGGCGGGCAAAAGAAAAATGTTTTGAAATACTACCCGAGCGAATACCATTGGTTAGACTATTTGCAAGCATTTTTCTTTGCCCCTGTAAATCATATTTGTACATTTAGACTCTGATCTACGATGTGGTTGTGGGGGTGTTTGCATGACATAAAGCAGCACTGCATGACACAAAGTGGTGCAAACGGCAGGGTCTATCAACTTTCCCATTCCAAATATATCTTCCCCCAAATGGCTCAAACCCTACGCCAACTGGCTTTACATTGCAAGGCGTCAAACCCTCATTAATCAAACCAAAGGCGGTATAATGGGGCGGGAACAGTGTAAACATTACTAAGATTTCATGTAAAGCAAGACCCACTAAAGTAGCATAACCTGTCTCAGCCTGAAATACTAATGCCAGGTGCAAACAATGAGCATGTGGAATATCGCGTGATATTTCCTCGCTAAACGTACTATTTCTATAAAATTCCACATTTTACACAAGTTACCCATGGGCAGTTGTCTTTGTTTACAAATTTGTAATCAAAGAACCCTCTGTCGGGCCTCGGCGCATTACTTAGCGTTATGGTAAAACAAAATGTTTTATGCAACCCACAACATAATCAGCACATCAATGTTTGTAAATATGGTATGGCTCTTTTTTTTTACCATTCATAAAATGCAGCGCTGCAGATTTTTGCACAGCGCAGCACTGCATGTCTTTCAGGAATCTGGGCCACAGTTCCTTTCTTATTTAATGTGTGGTAATTTGATTTTTATTTATTGTTCATACAGGTTAAAAAGACGATGATAGACCGGTACATATCTCTCTCTATATATAACTCTATATATATCTATATGTCTATATATCTATATCTATATCTATAGATAGATAGATAGATGTGTATATTTACATACATATATATATATTTTTTTAAACAAAGCATCCTGCATTTGAAAGCGCACTCCAGAGTGGATAATTAAGGGCAACCGGCATTCCTCCTTCATTAAAATTCAAACAGCCTTACGCGTTTCGAAGTAACAACTTCTTGATCACAGGCAACTCTGAGACTGCGCAGCATTACAAGCAAGAACACTCCCCTTTTAGGCTGCATTTTATTCATTTTGCCCTCCAGTGGGCCGGTCAGTAAATCACAAAGTGTGGTGCATTCTGGGGTGTATAGTACAAAGTGCCTCCTTAATTATTACCCAAGTGGGTTCTACGCAGTCACAGTTCAGTAAAGTTAATTTCTCTTCGCCCTCCTGGAGTGCGCTTTCGAATGCAGGATGCTTTGTTTAAAAAAATGTCATTGCGGCTGTCCAGCCGTGAAAGCGCACCACCCGGGACTTCAAAGGGGCCGCGCAGACACAGAACTGTTTCAAGTCTGCATGTGGGGGAATGGATTGGCATACTATGCTGACATCGTCCTTCTGAAGCCCACTGGAGGACGAAGAGAAATTAACTTTACTGAACTGTGACTGCGTAGAACCCACTTGGGTAATAATTAAGGAGGCACTTTGTACTATACACCCCAGAATGCACCACACTTTGTGATTTACTTACCGGCCCACTGGAGGGCAAAATGAATAAAATGCAGCCTAAAAGGGGAGTGTTCTTGCTTGTAATGCTGCGCAGTCTCAGAGTTGCCTGTGATCAAAGAAGTTGTTACTTCGAAACGCGTAAGGCTGTTTGAATTTTAATGAAGGAGGAATGCCGGTTGCCCTTAATTATCCACTCTGGAGTGCGCTTTCGAATGCAAGATGCTTTGTTTAAAAAAACATATATATATATATATATATTATATATATCATGTTACACCCGTACTTTACGAAGCAAATATTTACCAAGTTATTGATTTACATGCGAAACAAAACAAAAACATTAAAACGAATTAACATTGCTGTCACTGTACCTACTTTCAGTACAAAAATGAAGTCCCTTTTTATCAGAGGGATAAGTATCTATCGAATTATTTCTATTAATTTGTTTTATTGCAGACTAAGGACCTGATTTAGAGTTCGGCAGACGGGTTACTCCATCACAAATGTGACGGATATCCCGACCGCTGTACTACAGTTGCATTGTAACCAACAGCACTTGTAATAAGGCGGAAGAACTGGTTTGCCATGGAGTATCCCATCCTCCACACTTTAAATCAGGACCTCTGGATCACCTTACAGTGTTAAGTCCCGTATTTCCAACTCTGCTGCCTGTAATGATTCAAAAGAAAACAATTCTCTGCCAGGTGCTATTTTTAAGTTCCTGCTGTGCCACTGCTTCAGATTTGGCAAGGCTTGTACACTGAATAAGTCCATTGCAACTGTTCGACCATGAAATAGGCAACTCAAAGAGTTTAACCAATAGTTTGTGTCTATGCTCGGTCTTCAATGAATGCAGCTCAGGTGATTCAGTCTCTCCCTATAGTTGCAATGGAAGTAGCACCTGTGTTTATAACTGCACAGCTCAAGTCAGTGCTTTCAGTCTGTAGGGGCCGCAATCCAAAAAAAACAAGCACTGGCAAGGCCAATAGCTCTGGCTTGCACCTGAGCCCTTAAAAAACCATACCAAACAGCTAGTGGCAGTGGTAAAACAAATAAAAAAATGATTGCGTTCTCCATACAATGAATCAATGAGATAAAAAAATTAATTTGAGATGATCCGAAGCACTTTTGAGATGTAAAATAGGCCTCACTGGAATGGAAGCACTCCAAAGGATGTGGAATAATACACCAAACAGCCAGTAGAATGAGGTGCGAGAGTAAAGCCTCACTCTGCATATTTCAAAGAATTGTTAATAATAGGTCTTGCAGACAGCTGATCTGTCAAGCGAGGCCTAAAATGATGACGCATCTGTGGCCACAATGAAGTCATCAAATAGTTTTGTGGGCTCAGAGATGTAAATGATGATATGTCACAATGACTACATTTGTATTTAGCCAAACGTAGTTCTATCAAGTTGTACAGATGTGAGTTTAATGCAATGGCATTCATTTTCAAATCTGAACAACGATGGACAAGCTTCAATTCTTTCAATAAGTTGTTCCTGGTGGTTAAGCAAGGGATAGCTGGTAGTGATATTCTTCGTGCAAATTCTTGCCAAATAAGATTCCTTAATTAGATTTTAGAGTTCAGATAATTCTTCAAACAGGGACCAAACAAATTTTGCTTTGACCCAAAGCAAAGAGTGAAGGAATAAGGGGTAGAAGAGAGGATGAGGAAGACAGAAAAACAGAGATATAAGAATAAAAAGGGATGAACAAAAACGTGTTAGAGTGAACTAGTGAGACAGAAAATGTAGAGTGATGTAAGAAAGGAGCATTAGTTGGAATCAACACCAGACAGCCTTGGTATTTGGCAACCCCGACATTCAGCAATAATGTGGTGCCTCCTACTAATTATGGAGAAACCTCCTTCCAAGAGCAGTGTTTGCTTACAGCTAACATGCCTCAGTTCTATCCTGTCATTCTACTGGGTTACACAGGATTACTCGTGGTACATTTGCTATGTATTCATCCATTGTGCCTGCCGCCAGCCATCAAGCAACAACAGGGAGCCCCTTGAAACAGTAGAGTTTGTTAGGATCCTGGTAGAACACCCAAAAGCTAATGCTTCTTAGTTCCACCTCTCATCAGCAGCAATTCACTACCTTAAGAGGAGCCTCAACTGTGCTGAGCATGACTCCATGGGCCTAGAACTCCTCCCATAACTTATGAGCAGCAGGGCCGGACTGGTAATTCCGGGCACCGGGCAATCCCCCGGTAGGCTGGATGGGGTGGGGGCCGGTTTTTTGACAGGGGGCCGGTTTTGTTGCTGGGGCCGATTTGTCTACACTCCTCGTCTCCTCGCTCCGCTCAAGCACAAACAACTACAACTATCTGCATAATAATGCTGGTGCTGCACGCACTGTCCGTGTCCGTGACCCGATTTCATCTAATGAGGCCAGGCCTGAATAAGGCTCTGATTATTAAATGAAATCCACCTGCACCATGCCGCGCGCAGCACGCAGATGTCTCCGCCACCGCGTCTGCGCGGTCTTACAATTCACCCTTAGGGTGGGGCTGGTGTCTGGTGATGATCATGCGCATTGCGGGGCTCGCGCAATAAAAAAATGCGCGTGACGAGGTCGAGGAGGCAGGCATCCCGGAGGCCAGAGAGACGACAGAGAAAGAGAGGCGCCCCATAATTTAATTAAAAGCCCCCCTGTCTGCCGCCCGCAGGTGAGTCTCTAGTGACTGTCCACTGTCATTTGCACGCAATACCTGTGTGATCATGGCACTGTCTGTCTGGGCGGGCGTCACGACGGGGCCGGGACCAGGATTAAAAGCAAAAGGTTAGGCCCCGGCCCAGTTCCGCAGCGCAGTGGATTTGTGAGCCGAGGTCAGGCCTGTCAGTGGTGGTGGCTGGCCTGGCTCTAGGCTATGAGGAGCGGCAGCGATGATGTGTACACTAGCATTCTAAGTGTTGTGTTTTTTGGTTCTTGTGCTTTGTATGTTCATAGTTGTGCCTTTATCTCGCACAGCAGGGTTGAGAATCCACAGACTCAAGCAATATTTACGATATCGATCTACGTCACTTTTTTACAACTGTGCGCAGCTGCGAAATACTTCCTTAAACCTCCTAATTTCTTTGCGGGTGGTCACCTTCTAAAGTGAAAAATATCAGCCTGTTGTTCAAATGATGAGAATCTAGGCGAGCCATCCTGCTATATGGATAAGAATTTTTCGACCCCCCTCCCGCATTCTTATTTACATAGCTAGTCTGACTAACTTTGCTTTTAGTGATTGATCAATTAGGAATAATTTAGACACTGCTAAAATACTTTAAAGAGTGACTCTTAGAAGTGATAGAAATTACCAGCTCTAATAGCCCCAATTACAAGCTGCGTGGTACTGGGGCAGATTTCCCACATGTATTTACATGTGAATTTACCATTACTGTGCGGAATCACTCCAGTACGGTGCAGTTACGAGTTCAGCCACATGGAATTGGAAATTACTTTGTAGGACCGATTTGGTCGGTTGAAAAACACATGGAAGTTGCCATTCCCTTGGGTCTTTCCACATACATTTACCGCCTGCTGTGAGCAAGTGGTAAATGTAGGCAGGGACTGGTGCCTGGGTGGGGAGTGTGGTAGGGGCTGGGGGGATTTGGGGGATGGAAGGGAACTTTTTTTCTAGCAGGGGGAAGCATTGTCACCTGCCAGATCACCTATAGCACTGGGTGGTTGTAAACTCATTCAGGGTATGTAAGTGATCCAGCGCTTACAATAAAAATATTTTCTCCTATTATGTTTTTGGGTCATCCAGGTGCAATTATTTCTCTAACACACACACACTATATCCATAATACGGTGGGGCCCATAACACCGCCTATACATTCACTTACTCATTTATTTCCCTGGATTTTCCTCCGACATGAAACCTAGGAGAAAACGATATGCTGGAAGGAGACGGGATACCTCTTTTATAAAGACACAATATTTCTCATTTGCTTTTAAGGTATTCCGCTCATTGGTCGATGGACCAACTAGTAGGAATCAGTTGATGGTGATTAAGACCAGCTCAATCACAATGAACTCTTTTGCCAAAAACATTATTACTCATTATGCTAAAGAAAAGTCACTGAGTCATTTGTTTAAAGAATAGTAAAGTTTATATAAAGTTTTGAATGCAGAAAATTCGAGATTAATTTATTATTCAGATCATTGCGTTTATCATCATTGTAAGAATAATTGTAAATTGCATAACACTTTTATTAGACTGAGAATGAGGTTATCATACTAAGAACTCTATAGATCAACCTATCTATCTCTCGGGGAAATCCTAATAATTCTAATATAAATCTTTTTAAAAGCTAGTTCTCCTAAAGCGGCATTTCATACTCAACTGGAAAAGGAAAATAACAGCAGCAGCATCAGCTCGTCAGCATCAGCAACCGCAAACTCTCCCATCTACAGCATCTAACTTCTTCAGCCTCTCCCGCAGCATCCCGCAGTATTCCAACCCCCTCCCACTAAGAGTAGGTCTTCTTATACCCTAATTCTAACTTACAGCATAAAATGTTTCTTCTTACATGGCGCGATTCATTCTCATTGGTCCAAAACTCAGGTCCCTATACATTCTAATCAAACTTCCTGGTCTTAACTAGTTCCGTGAGGAATGTCCATGCAAGCATCGTTTCCCACAGTTCATGCACTTGCTCATCCGTTTCGATCAGTCCAAATTGTTTCTTTTTCTGCAACAATTGTATAATAATGTTCTTTCTATTGATTCAACCAGGCTTCTCACGCTTCTTGCTGATCATCTTGGCACACATCTGCTCAGAAGGGTCACAGCAGCCTTGACCATACTTTCATCCTAGCCTCTCGGCATCAGCACGTGATCATCCCTTTGCAACAGCCTCTCTCCTCTATCACATGGTCGCATCCGCTCCTGCGCACTCTAGTAACTCGCGGCCATTTTATATTGCTGCTCGGCAGGCCTAAGCGCACTATTTCTAAAGAAAACAAAATGTTATTAAAACAATGAAATATAAACCCTTTCGTTTCCCTCCCGTCTTTCTACGTACCCCAATTAGGTATTACCTAGCAGAAGCAACATATAAAGCTGTCCCTTACTTACCATCGCTTTATTTTGCAACCACACGTTTTATTTAAAGCACAAAAACATGCATTTTATTATCAATTCAGTACGCAAAATATTATGTTATATTAGAAACGTAAACAACTATTAGTTCATTATTTTGCACATTAAACTGCGTGTTATCCTTTCCCCAGAACATACATTGTTGGTTATTTACTTGAACGAACATGTTTATTATTATTATACGAAAATATTAGGAGGTTAAAATTTTTATATTTACCCTGCTCCATCAACTCCCCCCTTTGGTGATTTTTAACATCACCACACAAACCTAAGTTATACAATTTTCTCAGACAGCATATATCTTTTATCCATTTGCTTTTGTTAGTTTTATACTTCTGTATCGCTTTCAACTTGTCTCTTTGTTTTCTTGTACAGGTTCTCTTTTATTTCTTCTAACTCTATTTCACCTATTTCTCTCTCTCTCTCTTTGTTTATCATATTTTCTTTTTCTAACTTTTTCTGCTTTCTTCGTCTCTTTATACATGTTACTGCAAGCTTCAATACTAATATTATTATTATTATCATGGTTGCTATTATTATAACTTTCCCTATTATTAATCCACTCATTCTTGTTAACCAATTCGTTACAGAAGAAAACCCTTTACCAAGTTTTCCCCAAACACTTTCAACCTCCAGTGGTACTAGTTCTTTATGCAAATTTGTAATATTTGTTATATACTTCTGTATATTTTCGCTTTTATCAGGAATGTAAGTGCAACAATGTTGGACTTTCAGCATTCCACAGACTCCGCCCTCTTTTGCCAAAAGAATGTCAAGGGCAAGACGATTTTGCATCACCATAGCTCTCATGGCAACCATTTCGGTATTTACCATTAAGAACCCTCCAGCAGTATCTGTAGATAAACGATCTACTACTGTGGATAATTTCCGAATTCTGAATGCATTCAAAGATATTCCCACTGCTGGTATCAATGCACCAAAAATATCACCTACTATTTCTGAAAAACTTTCCCTTTTCCTACGTGTAAAGGTATTTATCATTTTGTGTGTTCCTTTTTCTTTTCTATCCACATGAAAAATCTTTGGAAAGACCAGGCCTAAATAACATGATCCATACCAATGGTCCGGCAACCTATAATAAGCCCTATTCCCACAAACGTAATAAATCCCTGGAAATATTGGATCTTTTCCCCCTTTGAATCCCCATCCACCTATAATTTGGTAATTGTCATGGCAATTACTGGAACCCACAAAATAATTGTCATATCTTGTCTTATTTCTTCTAATGCACAACCTTCCCTGTTGGGGCCAATCCAGAGTCATAGCTGCATTTATCTTTTTCTTGTCATGATGGTCTTCCTCAAACGCCCAAAGAGGTGTTTTTGTCTCTTCTATTACTTTTCTTTCAAATTTCACTCTTCTCTCCTCGACCATTTCTAGAAATACTTTTTCTTCTTTCTTTAACTCACAGGTAAGGTTGTATCTAAATATATTATCTAATGTTAATATCTTATCTTCTAAGAAATATTCACCAAATATCTTTCCCTCTTTTATTTTATTAAGCTCGGGAACTACAGAAACCTTTGCAAAAATCCTATCTACATCAGTGTAATAATATTCTAATCTGCCTGTTTTATAAAATAAGCTTGCTAATACACTACATGTTATTCCATATGTCAAAGGGAGGTGATGATAAGTCACACCCTCTGCTACAGATGCAGGCAACTGCATACAAACATAACAATCTCTTACATCCATTGTTTCTACGTACTCATACAATAATTTAGTAAACACATTCTTTGAAAAATCTGTTATTGATTTGTCCTTATGTAATTCTGCACGACTCCTTAAGATAACTGGCTCTTGAGTGTTAGCTCCTTTTTCTTTCTCAGTGTTATTAGACTTTTCTACTACCGCTAAGCTAATTGGAATAGTTATTGCTAAAACTACCCATACTGTTATTAATAATCCTGTACAAAAACAGCACATTTTGCACCATCTTTTCAAAAACTCACATCTACATCTTCTATCTTTAATATTCTCCATTTTGTACTTGTTTTCTAGAAAATTGTGTCACTACACCTCAGAAACGACTTGCTTGCCACTCTGTACTTTCAGAATTTTGTCTTTGCTTGGTTCTTTCTTTAATTCTTTCTCAGAATTCTTTCTTTGTCACATCCGGTATAGTTGTCAGTCCAGTGTTTTGTCAAATCCGGTAAACTATCTACAGAAACCACTTCAGGTTTGTTGCTTCAGGTTTGTTGCACTTCACTTTCTCCCATCAGGTTTCTTTGTTTTGGGTTTTCGTGAGTGTTCAATTCTTCTTTGTAACTAGTCAGAGCACGATACAACCATTCAGGTGATCTGTATTTCTGATTCACTTTCTTTATTCTTTTTGTTTTCTGCAAGTGCTTACCACCTTGTTTTCCTTGTTCCTTTTGACTTGTTATTTCATTCACTTGTTCAGCACTCTTTCCATCCAATTTTACTATTCTGTATCTTAATTTTCTTACTTCGTTGGGCCAATTGTCTCCTTTTCTCTGCCTTTTTGCTTCACTTCCTTTTTCCTCTCTTTCTGTTTTCCAATTTCTTTTTCTTGTCTCTAGTTTCTCACTTCTTTCTTCTCCACTTTCTTCTGATTATGTTTCAATCTTTTCGTTATTTCCTCTTATTTTGAAACTAATTATTTCGCTTTCAGCTACTTGTGGTTCTTTTCTTATCTTCCTTCGTTCACCTACTTCTGTCCCTCCTCGAGGTTCTTCCGGTTTTGTGTCAGTTTCTCTATCTGCTTCTAAATTTCCCTGTTCTTGTGTTTGACTATCTGTCCCTACTGCTCCTCGGGGTTTTTCCGATTTTTCTAACTTTTGGTCTGAACCTCTCCCTTCTTCATCTATTAATATTATCTTCGAAGGAATTTTACCACAACTTGTACTTGGTTGTTCACTGTCACTGTTTTCTGGCTCAGTTTCTTCTCTTATGCTTTCAAAATTCCACTTTGTTTTTGAAATTTCTTCTCCTTCTGACTGTTCTGTATCAGATTCTGAACTAGTATCAGATATTTCCAGATGTCGACTTACAGGTCGATCTTCAAGTTCTGAAACTTCAGCTATTTCTTCTATTTCTTCTTCTTCTATCGTTTCACTTGTAGTTAGGTCTTCCAGATGTCAACTTACAGGTCGATCTTCAAGTTCTGGCACCCTGTTTGTCTCTTCTTCTCTTTCTGATGCTGAACTGTTGTCTAATATTTCCAGATGTCGACTCACAGGTCGATCTTTAGGTTCTGGAACTCTGATGGTGTGGCTGGCATGAACCCAGTATTTCACTCCTGCACACTTAACTGCGGTGGTCGTCACTAGGATCACTTGTCGTGGTTCATCCCAGCGAGGAACCAAACAGTTTCTTCTCCGGTGGACTTTTATTCGAACCCAATCTCCTGGATTCAAGTCGTGAGCTGGTTTTCTTTCAAGAGTGGTCGCATCCGGTCCAACCTGATGAAACACAGAACGCACCACATCAGCCAATCCTTTGCAATAATCCAGTACTAGATCATCAGTTATAGTCAGTAGCTTGTTGACAGGTACTTGTGCTTGTCTCATTGCTCGTCCCATGATTATTTCATGTGGACTGAGTCCAGTCTTCCTTTCCGGAATACTTCTGATTGTCATCAGAACCAATGGCAAAGCATCTGGCCATTTCAGTCCTGTAGCTTGACACATTTTTCCTAACCTGTTCTTTATTGTTCCATTCACTTGCTCTACTATTCCAGAAGCCTCTGGTCTGTATGCACAATGCAATTTCTGTTTAATACTAAGGGCTTCACAAATCAGTTTAACTAATTCGTTTTGAAAATGTGTTCCTCTATCTGTTTCAATCGTGACTGGAAAACCATACCTCGGAATGAATTCTCTCAGCAAAAGTTTTGCTACTGTGATACTGTCATTCCTTCTTGTTGGATATGCTTCCACCCAACGGGAAAACAAACAGACGATCACTAAGACATACCTCAATCTGCTGCAAGGTGGCATTTCTATGAAATCCATCTGCATTCTGGTAAAAGGACCCCCTTCTCGTCCTATTCTCCCTAGACTCACTACTGTCTTCCTTCCTGGATTTAACTGTTGACAAATTAGACATCTTTGACAAAGACTCTCAGCTATGGCTCTGAATTTTGGATTGTACCATGTTTGTCTAAAAAGTCTGATCATTGAATCTCTCCCAATATGGGCTTGCCCATGGTACATCCGTGCCATGTCAGAAATCATGCTATCAGGCATAACTGGTCTCTCATCCCTGTAAACCCATACATCAGTTTCTTCATGTTTCCTACATCCTGCTTTTAGCCAAGTATCTTTTTCTTTGTCTTCTGCAGCTTCTTGTAATTGTCTTACCTCATCCCATGTTTCAATTGAGTTAGTAAAAAGCAATGGACAAGAAATATGCTCTCTCTCGCGGCATTTGTTTAAAGAAACCACATTCTTTGCACAGTACTGTGCCATTTCATCAGCATATTTGTTGCCAACAGTAATGTAGTCTTCCCCATTTTTATGTGCGTTGCACTTTACTACAGCAATCTCTTTAGGCAGCTGTATCGCCTCAAGCAACTTCTTCACAAAATCTCCATTCCTTATGGGTGTCCCTGCAGACGTCAAGAAACCCCTTTGTGACCAAATCTGACCAAAGTCATGCACTACCCCAAAGCTGTACTGGCTGTCAGTCATAATTGTCACCCGTACATTTCTTCCCAACTTACATGCTTGAATCAGAGCTACTAATTCTGCAAATTGGGCAGACCGTACACCTTTCAGACAAGATGCTTCCAAAACAGTTGCTACTGTGCAAACTGCAAATGCTGCACTTAGAACTCCATCACTCGTTCTCAAACATGAGCCATCCACAAACAGAATATAATCTGATTCTTTCAAAGGCTCATCTCGTATATCAGCTCTTGGTTTAGTACAGTATTCGAGCACATTTAGACAATCGTGATCTACTTCATCCATTTCAATCACATTCTCTTCATCTGGCAATGATGTTGAAGGATTCACATTCATACATCTGTCAATGGTCACATTATCTGCACTCAAAATTACCTTTTCATACCTAGTCAGCCGACTATGTGTCATGTGTTGTGTTTTGGTTCTTGTCAAAAGAATTTCCACAGAATGGGGAACATACACTCTCAATGGATACCCCATCACTATGCCTTCACTCTGTTCCAGACTCACACAAGTAGCAGCAACTGCTTTCAAACATCCAGGCAACGCTCTGGCTACAGGGTCTAACACAGCAGAAAAATATGCAATTGGTCTTTTCATAGTTCCATGTCTCTGTACCAAAACTGAAAATGCACATCCATCTCTTTCACTGCAAAACAGCTCAAAATCTTTCTCATAGTCAGGCATTCCTAATGCTGGAGCCTCACACAATTTCTTTTTCAGCTCTTTAAATGCTTTCATTTCTTCATCATTCATTTCAAAAGGATCCTTAACATCCTTCTTTGTCAGTTTCTGCAATGGTTTAGCAATTAGTGAAAAACCGCTTATCCGTTGTCGACAATATCCAACCATTCCCAAAAACATTCTTACCTCTCTTTGTGTCATTGGAGCTCTCATTCCTTGAATCATTTTTATTCTCTCTGTCGTTACCTTTCGTACTCCTTTCTCAATTTTATGCCCTAAATACTGGACTTCTTGTTTACAAAACTGCAATTTTGAAGGGGACACTTTATGTCCTCTTTTTGCTAAATGATTCAGCAGAGCAATCGTGTCATTAACACAGGCTTCCTTTGTTTTTGATGCCACCAGTAGGTCATCAATATACTGAACCATTACTGACTTTTCTGGCATTTTTAAGTCTTCCAATAATTTCTTTAGAATCTGATTAAAGATTGAGGGACTCTCTGTATACCCCTGAGGAATTCGGCACCATGCCAAAATACGCTCTCCAAACCTAAACGCAAATATTGGCTGGCTATCTGGATGTAATGGAATAGAGAAAAATGCATGACATAAATCAATCACAGTGTACCACTCTGCCTCGCGTGGAATCTGGTACAGAATTACGGCAGGGTTCGGTACTATTGGGCAACAAGGTACAACAATTTTGTTTACCTTTCTTAAATCCTGTACGATTCTATATGTTCCATTTGGCTTTTTAAGTCCCATTATTGGTGAATTACATGGACTGCTCATGATTTCTTTTAGAATTCCTTGTTCAATCATTTTATTTATTACTGGCGTTATTCCTTCAATTATTTCTGGAGTCAATTTATACTGGGGCGTATTTGGGTAACTCGTTCCTTCTTTTACTGAAATTTTTACGGGATCTACTCCTTTCATTAATCCTACATCTTCTCCTGTCAAGTCCCACACTTCTTCTTTTACTGTCCCTTTCAACTCAATTGGGATTTTCTCTGCATCAAATACAGGAAACAAATGATTTACTTCCGGTTCCAAATTTACCATTGTCATTTTGTACAGTACATCCTCATCTGGAGTCTGAAATGCAATTCCGTCTGGAGTACAATAAATTGTGCAGTTCATCTTACACAATAAATCGCGTCCTAAAAGATTAACGGGACTACAATCACACACCACAAATCGGTGCATTTCACTAAATGGACCAATTCTTACCTTTACTAATCTAGTAAGAGGCGTTTCAATTTGCTGATTGGAAACTCCAACCACTTGTATATGTTCACCTGAGAGAGGAAGATTTGGAATTTCCACTGACCTAACAGTAGAACGGGTAGCTCCAGTGTCAACAAGGAATGTTATATTTGCACCATTCACTTCTCCATCCACAAATGGACCTGACTGGTCTACCTCTAGAGTTGCGCCAAGCACGCACTCTCCCCTCTCTTTCAGACACCGTCATGAGCTTTCATACGACTCATCCTCACTCTGTCGTAACCAATATTGTGAGATTTCAGCTGCACGTGACAACTGTTTTACCTGTTCTCCTCCGTAGAATCCTGTTTCTGCACTGTACTTCTGTTGATTAGCACTCTTGGGAAGTGGTGGTTGTGGCACCTGACCTTGTTGAGTAACTACCTCACTCTGCACCTGTGAATTTAATGTTTGATTTTCTACATTAGGTTTAGGAGGAAATTTACACTCGTTTCTCCAATGCCCTAACTTTCCGCAATTGTGGCATGGCCACTTTTTCTTTGCCTCATCTATGCTCATTTGTCCTTTTCCTTTACCTATATTAGGTCGGGATTTAAACTGTCCTGTTTCACTGCTAGTATTATTCAATTGAGCTTCTTGCTTCTCTGCAACTTTCACCTGTGCCCACATGGCTTTTTCTTTCAATTTACGCTGTTTACTCTCAATTTCATCACTGCAATACTTAGCATATCTCAAAACATCGTCCACTGTGCTATTCTGCCACCCTATCAAATGCTGCTTAATCCTCTCACTTATTTCCGGTGTTAATCCATACACAAACCTATATACAAAATGACTCATGTCCTTCTCACTTAGCGTCTCATAACCACTATACTGTTTAAAAACCAACAACAATCTCTCATAGTACGCATGCACTGATTCTTTGCTTTCCTGTGTTGTTCTGTCTATTTTCACCCAATCTGTTTCTTTTGGTGGAATTTTATTCTTCAAAAAGGTAACTACCTGATCATATTTCCGCATCACTTCTGGACCTGGCGCTCCTGTTTTGGCATCCCTTGGATATTCTACAGTTGGCCAATCAATTGTAATCTTACATTCCGTCCATAAATCAGCAGGCACTACTATGTCAAACAATCCATCTAAATCTATCCACAGCACTTTTGACACCTTAACAAATCTCTCCACTTGTCTGTACCATTCTACTGGTTTCTCTCTCAATTTTGGGAAGTCATTTGTAAATGACAGTATATCCTGTCTGGTCCACGGAACATGCACATAACTACCACCTGGTGTTTCTCTCATTGGGTACTCTCTGGTAACTGGTTCCTTATCTGTCATTGCAAAAGCCAAAGATGCTTTATCTGTTGTTTTCTCATTCCTCTTTGTCCATCTATTTCTCCATCTATCCACATCACCCCACTTTCTCAATAAAACAATCAGTTCTTTTATCTGGGTCAGTCTTCCTGATGTGTTCAAATTTTCTATGTCTTTCTCACAAAAATCTACTCTGTACGGTTTCTGCAATGTCCTCACTTTCACGAATTCCACTCCTAGTTCACCTGCAATCTCTTCCAATTTGTCATGTAAATTTCTAGCTCTCCATGTAAGACTCTTACACAAAAACATAATCTCATCATCCTGATAATTCTTTAGTTTTTCCGTTCCAATTGTTCCCAAAATCAACTCTTCCATGTCTATTTTTAACCTAATTACATCTAATGGTTTTTCTTCTGGTTCTTTTGCTTTTAGTGCTTTCATCCATTCATTTAGCTCTTCTGGAGTCGGACCTACAGGTGTACTATTTAATTCAATCCAATCACTGGTTCTTTCTGGTGTTCCTGATGCGGACTCTGTCACCATAGGCATTCTTCTAATCTCACTCTCATTTATCGTCAAATTTGTAGGTGGACTTGGTCTACACGTACTCGCCGAATTGTGTGTACCTTCCTTATTCAGTTCCATCCCTTCTCTTTTTCTTTGCACATGTGAATTCATGGGAATCACCAAAGAATGTTCATTTATTTTCTGATTTTCAAAAATTGGCATTACTGGACCTATCGTTACTGGTACAGTTACAGCTTCCATATTCATTGTCAATTCTCTTATTTTCTCAGTCAATTCTTTTGTCGTTTTTGCTAATTCAGTTGCATTGTCACTTTCTGTCTCATCATTTTGTGAATTTTTAAATGTTTCTTGTGACCTATTTATTTCATTTCTTCGTTCTGGTTTTTTATTCCTCTCAGTTTCCATTTTTGGTGCATTAGGTGTCACCACTACAGAAGTCTGTTGGTATGGGGTGGATTTCTGTTCAAAATATCTTCCAGCAATTCGTCATCCGTTTCACTACCACCATACACATACTTTTCTACCACTACATGTTTCTTTTTCTCAGTACACTTTCTCTTTGCTTCTTCCTCAACCGCAAAAGCTGGAAACAAACCTCCTGCCATGTTAGCGTATCTCCAACGTTTTACTCTGTCCTCATGATTTATTCCCCACAACCTTCCTGGTATAAACTCATGATTCTTCAATCCTCTGGATCTCTCTCGTTCATACATCTCATCTTCCCATTCCGCTAAAGCTTCAAACTGTGTTGGTCTAGGTCTAGGTTCCAACATCACCATCTTTTCTCGCAAGTTCCGTAATACAGCTACATTAAATGAACCATTCTCAGGAATAGCCAATGCTCCATCATTCTTGGTGTATTTTGTCCAATTTTCTAACCAAATGCATGTATGATATCCATATTTCAGCATCATGTGTGAAGCTGGTGATTTCGGCGGAGGAATAATTTGTCCCTCTCTAGTCACTACCTTTTTGTCCTTCTTAAAGAAGTTCTTAACTTTCGACATCCAAGACGTTTTCTCTTTTCCATACTCATAGTACGTCATTATTCACAACCTTTCTCTCCTACAATAATCGGCAAAAACAACTCTGTTCCCTATGCGTTTATTTCAACCAATGCTAGCGCGACTCACACCAACGCTCCAATCACAACGATTTCTGTCTACGGCGCACTGTCCAATCCCAGCGCGGCTTTTGTCTACGTCACTTCGCTCCTGTTCTCATGTGACTAGCGCACTGTCCAATCCCAGCGCGGCTGTTGTCTACGTCACTTCTGCTCTTGACCCCTCCTTTACAAAATTTATCGGCAATTTCTTTTCCAACAATTCTTGTTAGTTACAACATTTTATCCACATTTCCATTGTCTGATTCGCTAAACCGAAAAAATTGCTTTGATCATTCACACAAGAATTCTGTATTTTCCAGTAGGCAGCGCTTACCTCTACCCTACCACCGAATTTTCAGTTTCGTCGATAAAGTAGCACTTCCCTCTACCTTACCCTTCTTTCAAGCAAACGATAAACCCGTTTCTCTGGGGATAAAACACATGTGGAGACTATACTGCTCCTGAGAATTAAGGCCAGAGTTTCACAAGAAAACCGATCACTATTTCACTTACACACCTTTTATACGCAAAATGTCCCTAAATAACACAACCTGTGTTATTACCAAATTGAACTCAGACAGTGTAAAATTCCATGCGACTTCTCTTGCCACACGTGTTCCACTTCCTACTTCCCGGAAGCGTGAAAACTTACATATAACATAACGCGACTCAACAAAAAGTGTTAGACATAAACTTATCAATAATCTATAATCAAAAATCAATAATCACCAAACTAATCTATAGTAACCATAACTCTGCTACCAAGAAATCTGATCCAGCGCTTACAATAAAAATATTTTCTCCTATTATGTTTTTGGGTCATCCAGGTGCAATTATTTCTCTAACACACACACACTATATCCATAATACGGTGGGGCCCATAACACCGCCTATACATTCACTTACTCATTTATTTCCCTGGATTTTCCTCCGACATGAAACCTAGGAGAAAACGATATGCTGGAAGGAGACGGGATACCTCTTTTATAAAGACACAATATTTCTCATTTGCTTTTAAGGTATTCCGCTCATTGGTCGATGGACCAACTAGTAGGAATCAGTTGATGGTGATTAAGACCAGCTCAATCACAATGAACTCTTTTGCCAAAAACATTATTACTCATTATGCTAAAGAAAAGTCACTGAGTCATTTGTTTAAAGAATAGTAAAGTTTATATAAAGTTTTGAATGCAGAAAATTCGAGATTAATTTATTATTCAGATCATTGCGTTTATCATCATTGTAAGAATAATTGTAAATTGCATAACACTTTTATTAGACTGAGAATGAGGTTATCATACTAAGAACTCTATAGATCAACCTATCTATCTCTCGGGAAATCCTAATAATTCTAATATAAATCTTTTTAAAAGCTAGTTCTCCTAAAGCGGCATTTCATACTCAACTGGAAAAGGAAAATAACAGCAGCAGCATCAGCTCGTCAGCATCAGCAACCGCAAACTCTCCCATCTACAGCATCTAACTTCTTCAGCATCTCCCGCAGCATTCTAACCCCCTCCCACTAAGAGTAGGTCTTCTTATACCCTAATTCTAACTTACAGCATAAAATGTTTCTTCTTACATGGCGCGATTCATTCTCATTGGTCCAAAACTCAGGTCCCTATACATTCTAATAAAACTTCCTGGTCTTAACTAGTTCCGTGAGGAATGTCCATGCAAGCATCGTTTCCCACAGTTCATGCACTTGCTCATCCGTTTCGATCAGTCCAAATTGTTTCTTTTTCTGCAACAATTGTATAATAATGTTCTTTCTATTGATTCAACCAGGCTTCTCACGCTTCTTGCTGATCATCTTGGCACACATCTGCTCAGAAGGGTCACAGCAGCCTTGACCATACTTTCATCCTAGCCTCTCGGCATCAGCACGTGATCATCCCTTTGCAACAGCCTCTCTCCTCTATCACATGGTCGCATCCGCTCCTGCGCACTCTAGTAACTCGCGGCCATTTTATATTGCTGCTCGGCAGGCCTAAGCGCACTATTTCTAAAGAAAACAAAATGTTATTAAAACAATGAAATATAAACCCTTTCGTTTCCCTCCCGTCTTTCTACGTACCCCAATTAGGTATTACCTAGCAGAAGCAACATATAAAGCTGTCCCTTACTTACCATCGCTTTATTTTGCAACCACACGTTTTATTTAAAGCACAAAAACATGCATTTTATTATCAATTCAGTACGCAAAATATTATGTTATATTAGAAACGTAAACAACTATTAGTTCATTATTTTGCACATTAAACTGCGTGTTATCCTTTCCCCAGAACATACATTGTTGGTTATTTACTTGAACGAACATGTTTATTATTATTATACGAAAATATTAGGTTAAAAATTTTATATTTACCCTGCTCCATCATAAGCAAGCATGCTTTGCACTCAGCCGATTCAGAAATATGTGCAGCTACTGACCTGAGAGGCAGCGGGGGCTGGCATTTAGGCAGAGTGGGGGGGTAATGGGTGGTGGGTGGGTGCATGAGTGTAAATAAAAAGAAAAAATAACTACTTACCTTGCTTGCTACACAACTCCAACGTCCTCCTCGCGCCATGTTCTGCTCTGTCTCCTCAGTGCTGGTAACCAGCATGAGAGCAGCGCAGGATTGGATGGAGCGGACTGGCTGGACGTTCCTTCTGGCCCTGTAGGCTTGTGCTTGGTCTCCACCCAGCTGTCTAAGACAGCTGAGTGGAGAGCTTCAAAGTGTGCATGTCACTTTGGACGGCGCAAGACAGCTGGCCAAAGTGACATGCACACTTTGGAGCATCCAGCCATCCACTGCTCCTGTCCTCTGCTGCCAATCGGCAGCAGAGGACACACCCCACAAGTCTCTGGCGGTGAGCCGATGTGTACACTAGCGATGGCGATGATGTGTACACTAGCGCACCGCTACACACCATGTGGGGGCTGGTCTCACTTTTACTTTGTTCTCTCTGATTCACTACTCGTGTCTATTTTTGGTGCTCTCTGAAAGAATGTCTATGGGTACATATAACTGGGTGGGTAACCTGGTGCTCTTTAAGGTCATCATCTACTATTTACTGTGCTTTGAAAGTTGATACAATTGAATATGTAATGAAAAATGTGCTGTAAAAGTCACCATTTTGGTTTGTCTTTTTCCAAAATTTTCTTGGGGGGAGAACCCCCCCAAACCCCCTAGTAGTGGTCGGGCTCGCTCGCTGCACTCGCTCGCTACGCGCCGGACGGGGGGCTGGTCTGGCAAAATTTGCCAGGGCTGCTTTCAGTCCCCAGTCCGACCCTGATGAGCAGGGTCACAGGTAAGGCTGTAAGACAGGTGTCTACATTGGACTTTGTTCTGAAGGAAGGTCCTCTTTCAGGGAACTCTGACATGACTATCATCCTCTTTCCTCTAATTCTCACTCCCAACTTCCTGACTCTCCTGTCTGGAAACTTTCTCTAGACAGTCTGAACATTCTACTGTGAACCAGCCAAAGTCGCATGATCACCTCACTGAAGCTTTGAGCCTTCAATGCAATACACGCTCATACGTAAAACACGAATCAACGAAAGAAAAGGGTTGTAAGCACATGCGAGCAGTAGTCTACCCATCAACTCTCCAATATGGATGTAAACTCGTTTACACAGCTGCTTCAAAAATAAGTGTAAATGTATAAATTAGTCACATCAATTGCATCGTTAAAATCGCTTGTCCCATCTATAGCCTCTCAACACTGAACCTAATTGTTTATTTACCCACCCACACTGCCTAAGTATCCTAAACACACAGTATGTCGGTGCTTGCAAATAAATAAATATCTATAAAGTGCTGGTGCCCTTCGAACCTTAAGGCTCACAGAGGCTGTATGACCTGGGTAGAGAAGATTCGTTGCTGTCCAATTTGCATGGCGTGCCTCCTAAAAATTGAGTAGGGAATACCGTGGGACTTTAATATCGTAGACAGGATATACAGAGACAAAAATTTCAAAAAGTAAATATGTAGGTTTTCTATACCTAACTCCACATATATTTACCTTGAAGATATATATATATATATATAGCTTACGTAGGTACGCAGATGAGGAGCCAATAAAAGTAAATCAATACTTCCTCTAAATACGCTTGAATTTCAATATTTTGTCCCTCGATATTTCGTCTTTGATATAATGAGACCGTTGACCCTGTTGCAGGCAGGTCGCTCCCCACGCCGCACAGCACCACCTGTTGTGCCCGTGTCCCGGAGCTCGCTGCTACCTCTACTGACGTAGGTTCGAGGCCCCTCTGCCTCTATTGTGTTTATTGCTTGTTGCTCCCTGTAGTCTGCTGATTCATTTTGTAATTGTTCGCCTTTTACTGTGCCCTTGTTGCCTTCTGTACCCTTTTTCCTTCTGTACCCTTTCTCCTTCTGTGCCCTTTTGCCTTCTGTGCCCCTTGCCTCCAGTATTCTCGCCCGTTTTCCCGCCGCTGCGTCCCCTGCGACCCCGCCCCCCTGCTCGCCCATTCATCCCCTCCCACCTCCCAGCTGCTCCTCCCTCCCACCTCCCCTTCTTATGGCGGCCGCTGCGCGCCAAAGGCGCGCCTAAGGCAAGCCCGTCTGCGCCCGTCCGCGCCTGGACCGCGCCCAGCGCCATACCCCCTGATCCCCGCGAACGCCTCAACGACCGACGCCACTACGACGCCAGCACCCTCCACGCACTCAACACCGGACGATCACACACCTGCTTCCTGGCCGCCCCGAAGCGCACCCACGGACCCTTCTCCTGCCTGAACTGCAGCTTCACCAGCCTCCGAGCCGCCAACCGCCCGCCGAGAAAGGACGCAACCACCTCAGATGCATCCTACTCAACACCCGCTCCGTACGCAAACACGCCGTCGAACTCTGGGACCTGATCGACTCATCCTCCCCGGACGTCGCCTTCCTGACGGAGACCTGGATGAACGCCTCCTCCGCGCCCGACATCGCCATAGCCATCCCAGACGACTACAAGATCACCCGCAAGGACCGCACCAACGGAGTAGGAGGTGGAATTGCCATTGTCCACAAGAACACCCTCCGGGTCTCGACCAGCACCGACGACACCCTTAGCACCGCCGAACACCTGCACTTCCAGATCCACACGAACCCCAACACCACCATCAGAGGAACACTCGTCTACAGACCCCCCGGACCCCGGCCTCAGTTCAGCGACTCCATCGCCGACTTCGTCAGCACGCACGCCATGGCCTCCACAGACTACATCCTCCTCGGAGACCTGAACTTCCACCTCGAGAACAACAAGGACACCAACTCCACCACCCTGATCGACAACCTCGACAACCTCGGACTCAGACAGCTCGTCACAACGCCCACCCACTTCGCCGGCCACACGCTAGACCCCATCTTCTCCGCAAGCTCCCACGTCACCTTCAGTCACACCACCGAACTCCACTGGATCGACCATCGCTGCATCCACTTCGCCTTCCAGAAACCCACCACGCACCACCGCACCCAACAGATCTACCGCCGCAGCTGGGGCAAAATCACCGAAGACCAGCTCAACACCACCCTCGCCTGGAGCCCGCCCGCCGACCCTACCGACACCGACACCGCCGCACGCAACCTCAGGCGATGGATCAATGACTGCGCCAACACTCTGGCCCGATCAAGAAACCCTCCAACAGGCACACCGACAAGAAAGCCAGCTGGTTCACCGCGGAGCTCCAGGCCTCCAAGCAAACCTGCCGGAAACTAGAGAAGAAATGGCACAGCGAACAGACACCGGACAGCCATGCGGCCCACAAGAACGCCATCCGCAGACACCATCACCTCATCAGAACCGCCAAAAGGACCTCCTTCAAGGACCGCCTCGACAACAACGCACACAACAACAAAGAGCTCTTCAACATCGTGAAGGAACTCTCCAACCCCAGCGCCAACACCAACGACATCCCACCATCACAAGACCTGTGCGACTCCCTAGCCACCTTCTTCCACCGTAAGATCGCAGACATCCACGACAGCTTCAACAACGAGACCGCCTTGACATCAATCGACACCTCGGACCCTCCGCCCACCATCAACATCGACCCCCTGCTCACCGCGACCAACGTGAACGACGACAACACCATCAAAATCATGAACACCATCCACTCCGGATCTCCGTCAGACCCATGCCCGCACCACATCTTCAACAAAGCCAGCGCCACCATCGCACCCCATCTCCGCAAGGTCATCAACATCTCCTTCGAGACCGCGACCTTCCCGGAGTGCTGGAAGCACGCCGAGATCAATGCCTTACTCAAGAAACCCAAGGCGGATCCAAGAGACCTCAAGAACTTCCTGCCCATCTCCCTGCTCCCGTTCCCGGCGAAGGTCATCGAGAAGATCGTCAACAGACAACTGACCCGCTACCTCGAGGAGAACAACATCCTGGACCCGTCCCAGTCTGGGTTCCGCAGCAACCACAGTACCGAAACTGCCCTCATCGCCGCCACCGATGACATCAGGACCATGTTGGACAACGGCGAAACAGCGGCCCTCATCCTCCTGGACCTCTCAGCCGCCTTCGACACTGTCTGCCACCGCACCCTACGCACACGCCTCCACACTGCAGGGATCCGAGACAAGGCCCTGGAATGGACTACCTCCTTCCTCACCGGCAGAACTCAGAGCGTCCGCCTCCCCCCTTTCCGTTCCGAAGCCTCCGAGATCATCTGCGGCATACCACAAGGATCATCCCTCAGCCCAACATTGTTCAACATCTACATGGCACCGCTCGCCCACATCGCCCGACTGCACGACCTCAACATCATCTCCTATGCCGACGACACCCAGCTGATCCTCTCCCTCACCAAGGACCCCCTCACTGCCAAAGCCAACCTCCACGAAGGAATGAAGGCCGTCGCCGAGTGGATGAAGAACAGCCGACTGAAGCTGAACTCAGACAAGACGGAGGTCCTCATCCTCGGCTCCACCCCCTCAGCCTGGGACGACTCCTGGTGGCCGACCACACTGAGAGCAGCACCAACACCCACCGACCACGCATGCAACCTGGGGGTCATCGTCGATTCGACACTCTCCATGACCAAGCAGGTCAATGCCGTTTCGTCCTCCTGCTTCAACACCCTACGCATGCTCCGCAAGATCTACAGGTGGATCCCCACCGAAACAAGAAGAACGGTCACCCAGGCCCTCGTCAGCAGCAGGCTGGACTACGGAAACGCCCTCTACGCGGGAGCCTCGGCCAAACTCCTGAAACGACTGCAACGCATACAGAACGCCTCTGCACGCCTCATCCTCGACATCCCTCGCCACAGCCACATCTCACCCCACCTGAGAGACCTGCACTGGCTCCCCGTCAACAAGAGGATCACCTTCAAGCTCCTCACCCACGCACACAAAGCACTCTACAACGCCGGACCGGCATACCTCAACAGTCGACTCACCCTCTACACCCCGAACCGCCAGCTCCGCACCGCCGACCTCGCCCTCGCCATAGTCCCCCGCATCCGAAGAGCGACCACCGGCAGAAGATCGTTCTCCTACCTCGCAGCCAAGACCTGGAACTCCCTCCCCATCCTCCTACGGCAGACCCAGGACCTACTAACCTTCAGGAGGCTACTCAAGACCTGGCTGTTCAAGCAGTAGCAGCACCCCCTCCCCCCCCAGCGCCTTGAGACCCTCACGGGTGAGTAGTGCGCTTTACAAATGTTCTGATTGATTGATTGAGACCACGATATTCCTATGCTCGATATTCCGTGGTACAATTAAACTGCAGAAGTACCAATTATTTTCTATATCTGCGTAGAAGATGCCTTATAGATAGTTGCAAGGATTTGGAAAGAGTATGCATATTACTCTTCCAGGCCTCCTGAGAAAATCAAAAAAGTGGTGGGTGGAATGCTTGTAACCGAAACTGGTCTGCTAGTTGCTTCAGCCGGGACATACCCTAGCACTTCGGCCTGGACTGTTCCTATTGCAGTAGGGCCGAGGCTAATTGGCATAAGATTGATCCCTGCCTGCAGGGGCACAGTGAGCAAGAAAAAGCACAATGAACTGTAATGTATCTCAGAATAATTGCCAGTGGCTGAGATTAATTCAAAGATTCAACAATTAACTTTTTTGCTTTGTTCCTCCAAACCACACAACTCCTGTTCCTTCTTGAGGGATCTTGCCTTCAACTGCCTCACTGTTGTTGCATAGACAAGGAACACAGTTCAAAGAGTGGACGTTTGTGATCTTTCACTATTTCTTTTCATTCTTTTGTAACTTGTATCAACATACATTGAGAAGTAAATCAATGCTCCATGTACAAAAACAGCATGAGAGGAACAGTACCACTGCATATGGTGCTGTGCCCTCAGTGCCCCAAGTGGACAGACACAGAGTGTCAACATCAAGGCTGTATCTACAGTTGAACAAAACAATCAAGAGAGACGGACACAATACAGCATGGACAATGTGTATAGAAAGGTGGGACTTCCGCAGTCTTCACTGCATCAGCTCGACGGAAGTAGAGTTGTAGTAGTGTCTCATGCCTGAAAGTAGGGGCTCATAAACTATAACAGGTGAACTACCTGGAAGAAATGTGCAGAAATAGTGTGACAGAACAGTACAACCTGCACAAGGTGCACAAACAGGGTCTCACAAGAGCAATGCCATGCACACAAGGGCCTAGATTTACTAAGATTTTTGACGCAACACAACACAGCAAGACTGCTTGCTGTGCTGCGACAATCGGAGAGCAGAAATGCGCCATAACTATTAAGATATGGCACATTCCTGCTCTCTCTCACTGCACTGGTGCACGCAGTGTAGCCTAGAGCCAATGCAGGCACCCTTGCAACAGGGTGCAAGAGTGCCTGCATTGCAGACAGGATTGTACATCTCACTGAAGCTTTTGCGTTGCCTCATGCTGCCTTGCGGAACACAATGGCAATGCAAGGGTTTTGTAAGTCTGGCCCACGGAGTCCAGCTAAAGTGGGAGAAATAAGTATTTCTTGCGCCACAACTCCGCTTTACCCACAAACCACATACAGTTAACCCATTGATTTTACTATAGGCTTAAGCAGCACATGCAAGAGCCTTCTAACCATGAGCCCAAAGAGAGCCCAGGAATTGTATGTAAATCGGAGCTTTCCAGTGACCTTCAAGAGTAGTTCTTCAAAGCAGCGCTATATAAGTAACACGTAGTGACAAGCATCTTATACAAACCCCAAAAGCTCTTTACGTCTCACGGGGTAAGGAGAGTGAGATATGAAAAACCATAAAATACAAACTGTATGACAGCAGTTAGATATGTCCATCATTTTTGCAAAAATAATGAAACTGTTGCAGTATTCGCAGCACCGGGTATGCAGAAACATTATGACAGCAGTAACACTGCGAACAAGTGGATGAAGAGTAATAATAAAGTACTGGAGCCAGATGTCCAGCCAATGAGGCAGTGCCTTACCATACCACTGCCAATGAGGCAGTGGTATGGTAAGGGTAGGTGGGTGGTAAAGTATGTAATAAGTCCTGGGGCTTTTTGTGGAGATTTGGGGAAAATCTATTTGTAAATGGTCTAGTTGTAAGCACATTGAGGGGGCATGGCTGTTGGGTAAATAAATACTTTTGCACCCTCCCAGGAGCAATGAAAGAAACACATAATACAGCAGTTTGCTCAGGAACAAATGAAATGTATTTGTCTGTATTCATGCATACTTGCTGGCCAGCAAGGAAGAAGTCAGTGCACACACTGGTGCTCTCAGCCTGCTTCTTCCATGCGTGACCGGTTTCTGGGTCAGATATGTACTTAGAAATGCCACCCTAGCAGAACTCAAAGGAACATGGCGCTAAATATGGTCAACAGAGAGATCCAAGATCGGCACTGTGCCAATTATAATACAAAAGTAAAAAAAACAATATTCCCTTATGAGAAAATTACACTCTTACATATGCAACCAGATATCCATACTCCTATCATACAATCATCAACTCCTCAACCAAGTATCACACCAATTCAAGATGTTAGAGCACTTATAAAAATATATTTAATGACAGTTTAAAAAAAAAATATAAAACCATACAATATTAAAAAACAATCGGTATATCTAAAGTACAAGTTCTAATAAATTTTACACATTTTTCAATCCCCCCTAGGAAAGGAATAGCATAAGACAGTCAGTTTTGTCATTTGAAGTTAATTTGCAGTCATATACAGTAAAACATAGAGGAATCTATTTTCCGTCTTTAGACTTTATACTGTTTTGAGCAAATTTAACAAGATTCCCAACGTCGACGCGTTTCGGTGGATAACATCAATTAGGCCACCTTCATCAGGACAAACATATTTCACTTTCCTTCTTTCCGTTTCTGTTAAAAACCCACAATTTACCGGTGCAAACGCACTCGGTGACACGACGTATTCACTATATTTTCGATTGTTCATAAATTATTTTTCATATCTATTTGACACCACTATATGACTAGGGTGTTCAATTGAAAAAAGCGGTACTCCAGCCAGAGGAATCAACAGTCCTTCACTCTCTGCCCACTTCAATTTTATCAAGGTCCTCTTACGTAATCAATGGCACCTTAGTCATGTGATGCTTTCTAAGGGCCTCCTTGGCATTGCAACACGACAACAATAATGATGTGTTCCTGTTGACAAATGCTTCACGTTTTCAGTATTTTACAGCTAAAAGTAGAGCTAAAGGCACTATACATCCCACATGCGGCACCTTACAGGGCCTCATTATTCTTATTTTCTTCGTGGTGTACCGGCATGCTACAAGTACGCCACTGCTAGCAGAATGATGCATGCTTACTGAGCACAGTATACCTGAACAGCATGCATTTACCGCCAACCATTTGGTTGACACCATTGATCGACTCACTCCTGTGCCACTCCACCACAAACACCGCAAAAAAGTGGCATAATAATACTGCTAACAAGATTGCATTTTATGTTACTTGTGTTTTGTCTCCTTCTTTTTTCTCTTACAGGTTTTTTCCAGTGGGTCCGTAAGTACACAGACACCACTCACCACACAACACACCTTAGCGTGTGTGTTGATATCACGATACACGTGGCTTATTTTTGCCACACCCTCACTCTATTCACCTGATCCTGACGAAAGCCTCCCATTTTTTTACGAGGCTGAAACATGTAGACCAACTACTGTGACAACCTAGACCAATTTATTTCTAAGTTGTCCTCTTCCCCTTTTTTAACCTTGTCCTGGGCCGCTGGGAATAAAGTTTTATTCAGTAGGGATTCCCAGACACAATTTGAACTTGCACCACTTCTTTCACAACCACACAAATCCAGCTCCGCTGTAATCAGGCGTTGTAGCACAACTGGGTGGCATTCGGCTACCCAGTTGGGACCCCAATGATGAAGCATGCCACCAACTTGGTTGGTGGGTGAGGGGTCTTTTAATAAACCTAATGGGTTTCTGGCACTCATTTAAATAAACATACTAGTGAGTCGCAGTTGTTAGCGGGTCCGTCCACTGTGTTTTTGTACTTTATCATTGGGGATAGGGACGTACTCCATTATAATCCTCGCTCTCTCCATTTGTTTACACATCAATTTCTGGTGCCTTCATCTCAGACGTTGGTGGTGCAGCCTGCATCTTGTCCCCTTAATCCATTTGCAGTGTCCGTTCACTGTCTGTGGTCCAGTCTACCTAGAAGTAAGAGAAACATTTTTATTTCTCTCACCATGACCATGTCTCCAGAGTTGCTTTAGATGGCTTCGCCCTTATGGCGTGCAGTACTAAAGGCAGAGCATCAGGCCATTTTAGGCCTGTTGCATCAGTTGTCTTTACTAATCTATTTTTTTATTTTGGAGTTCATTCTCTCCCCTGGCCTTAACTTTGGGTGTTGGTATGGGACATGTAGTTATCACTTTATTCCCAAACATGCAATCGTTTGCATAACTGCAGCGAGAAAGTCACCCCTTCTATCGCTATTTATGACCTGGTGGACCCCCAAACCTGGGAGAGATGGCTTTCATGAAGCATTACACAATCGTTGCTGTATCATTCTTCCTTGTTGGAAACACCTCCATTCATTTTGAAAATGAATCCACTCGCACCAGCAAATATTTCAATCCATTCACTGGGAAGCAAAATGCATCTGCGCATTCATCCCCCCTTGTGCAATCTCAGAGGGCCCATGCTTAAGCCTTGTAAGTTAAAGAAACATACTGTGTTGGGTCACAGGCCTCTGATCCAGGGGCGGCTCCTCCACTAGGATGGAGGAGCGTCGCCCCACTGCTTTCTCGCAGTGCGAAAAGCAGAAACATAAAATGGTAATAACTTCCAGTTATTACCATTTTATGTTTGGTTGCAGGCAGGAGGGTGGGCGGGCGGGCCGCTCTGCAACCAGGGCAGGGGAGGAGTGGTGTGCCCACTCCTAAGTGCACAAAGACTGTTTGGTCAGCCCCCTGGGGCCGCCCAAACCAGTCATACGCACTCTGCCCTTCTCCATGCAGGCTGCAATGTAGCCTGCATGGAGAAAATGGCCTCCCCATAAGCCACTGGCTGGGCGGCGTCCTGACCAATCACAACGCTGCTTGCAGCGTTGTAATTTGCTTAGGGGAGGGAGCCTGGCTGCCTGCTTCCTGTTCCTGCCGGAGGCAGGAAAGCTTGAGAGCAGGAGCAGTGAAGACGCAGGACCCAGCTGGCGGAAAGGTAAGTTGACATTTTTTTTAAAATTATTTTTAAACTATCCCCCGCGTGACCCCCCCTCCCCGCACGACCCCCTGCCCCCCACCCGCGAGCCATGTCGGCCGCGACTGCTCTCATCCTGGTAGACCCACAATCCCCTCATCATTCGGCTCACATCTAGCATCAATCCACACTCTTTCTTCATCTGGTGTTGCAGATCACTGTGCTTTCTTCACATTTGCTTTCAACAGTTGTCTCTGAAGGAGCTGAAGTTTTGGAATGCTTTTATTCATTAAAGGCGCCATCTGTACTAGCTGTAACATGCTCGCTTTTGCTGCTGTGTCAGCCATGGCGTTACCTCTGGCTAGCTTAGTATTAGCTCCTGTGTGGTCTTCACCTTTTATTACCGCTATCCTGTTGGGTGGTAGTATTGCTTTTAACAAGTTCTTTACTTAAGGGCCATTTTGAGTGGGGCGCTCTGCTGCTGTTATGAAACAACGATGTTAACAGTTTTCCCCTCAGCTGGGATGCATGCTCCTGTTACCGCATACAGTTCGGCTTACTGGGCAGATGTCTTTATTATTTATTGAAAATAAAATGCATCTGTATCTCTACTTGTTCTGTAGAGCAATAGGAAATAATCCAAATATGAGACACTGTGATTGGCAGGTGAATGCTGAGTAGATGAATAGGTGTGTGGGGTTTGTTCAGATGGATTTTCTTGGGTCAGTTTGAATATCCATCAGAACATATCTATCTGCTAGTAATTGATTCAGACACAGTGTAACGTGTGCATCGCTGCATCCACCAGGCAGACACACCTAGCGGGCACCATAAGCAGCATAACCTGGTACTGAAAGGGAAAATGACACCTTTTTCTAAGTTTCATTCCCTGCATTGTTGAACTGCTGCATTGCAGGGTACCAAAAGAAAGCCCATTTTACTTTCTCATGGTTCCATGGCCGAAATGGCCATTTATCCCATTGGGCATGTCCTTGAGAGGCTGGAGCCATTAGAGGTGGTTACTGAAGGATCGCCAGCGATGCCTCTGTCACTCTCTTCAGCTTCCCAGGGCTTACTGCAGCAGAGACAGTGGGAGCATAAGTAGAGAGAGAGAGAGAGAGAGAGCGAGAGGGATGAGCGAGAAAAAGGAAGGAGAGAGAGAAAGAGAATGGATGGTTGGAAATAGTGAGAGGGAGAGAAGGGAATGTGGCCAGATTGAACCTTTTTTTTGTCAGGGCTGCTTTGTTTCTAAGTCCAGCCAGAAATGACAATAGAGGGTAAATATCCCTACTGCCTACTACAGTTCATGACATCGACAGACTGCTCAAGACCCAGGTTGATGCAAATTACATTTTTCAGAACTCTATTTTGTCTAAAGTGAAGCACGTTGGGCGTGGTCTGGCCACGTAGCAAAATGGCCGCTTAATTCCGGAGCTCCGCGCTGAGAGGAGCCCCGGACGTAGGCGAGAGAGCTTTCCGGTAACCAGACGCCGATATGGACCCTGGCATCGGATGGCGTAGAACTCAAGGGTTGTATGGCGGTGCCTTTTTGCCAAATTGATGTTCCCAGGCGGTTTTTCTCGAGGAGAGCTGATTGCGGTCTAACGCACTGAAGTCTGTGACCAGCGTCATGCGTGCGGAGTTGTGGAGGCGAACCTGCGACTGGTGACTTTGGGCCTCCCGGCGATTCCGATTCTGCCGAGCGTCTTGTGGAGTGTGGTTTTCTGGTCTGGACTCTTATGGGTGACGGTGGACTGCTTTTCTGCCTGTCCTGATGAACCCGTCTGGCCTATTCGGGATCCCCGCTGAATCTCGTCCACCGCCGACACCAAGGTCAGAATAGCGCAGCGCGGTGTCGCACTCCAGGGGAGGCGGTTTGAGCTCACACAACCGAATGGGAGTTGCGGTCGGCGGGCGTTCGAATTTTTGAGCGGGCTGTGGCTCTCACAGCTTCCCGTCTCAGAGGAATTGCGCATTACCTCACACAGGCCCTCGCCGCTGTATGGATGTTATGTCTGGCAGGCGTCTACATTGACGAACGGACTGTGGCTCACCCGACTCTCCCGCCTCAGAGGAGCTACGCGCTGCTTTTTGCAGACACTTTCCTTCCTTGCTTCCAGTCCATTACTGGAGTCAATTACTGGAGTCGTTGAGGGCAGGTTGTTCTTCTGAGTGGGCCCCGATCTCCTCTCTTCACCCCTGGGGACAAGACTTTATGGAAGCTGCACTATGATGGGTTTATATAAAATTTGACTCTACAGTAACGAATGTAGAAACGGACTTAAACCATCACCTCAACTCACCAGAGGAGGACCTGTGGAAAACTGCCCTTTCCCATTGCACTTAGTTAAGACCTATGCTATTGAAAGTCTGTCATCAGTTGCAAGATCCGTGAGATGTGAGCCTCATCATCACAGACACAGTCTTGTCTTTTCCTCCTTTGGTGCCCATTCACCGCTTTCAATCACGTGCTTGTGTGCATTGGTCATCAGCCCCTCCATAAGAGGTCTCTGAAGTGACCCACCCGTGGAGGTCAATCCTGGTTTGAATCAATCAGCCTACCTTGTGCTTTTGGAGACCCGCTGGCACCACTATTGAGCACCACTATTGAGTCCCACTATTGAGTCCTACACCAGCCAATTCCGATTGCCTTCTCTACGAACGAACTGACCCTCAATATCAAGTATCCATAGCAAAGGAGATTGTCTCATCAGAGATCTGGATGGGTGAAAAGTGACCACTACATTGTAGACAATAGCGGAACGACACAAAAGAGCTGGTGATGCCTTCTGGCAAGACATCTGGAAAGCCCGCTGGACAACTTCTTTTCTCTGAAGCTCTAAACCAGGGTCGGTCCACCTCAGATATACGAGTCCTCCATTTCTGCTCTCAGGACCGAGACCAAATCTATCCGCACAGACATAGCTATATTACAGTCTCAGATACTGCTTGCTGTATCAGATATTGCTGTATGCTTGCTCAGATACGACTTGCTGTAGGGGGCGCGCTGGATTTTGGAATAGTATAATTTACTATTCCAACTCCAGTCTGTGCAACAGTAGGGAAGGTGTTGGATTTTAAATCCAACACCTTCTGCCCCCTACAGCAACTCGTTGTAATGACTTGCGTTGGAATGGTTTGCGATGTAACAACGCGGTCGTTGTAATGACCGCGCTGTAATGGCATGCGATGTGTCGCATGGGTTGTAAACGATGTTTCCCGGGGATATATTTGAGTTCCTGCTTACTTGTTATACATTAAATGCTCCATAATGATCTTCTGTTTTTGTTCTCTTCTTGCACATTTCTCCCTCCTCTTTTTCTCTCTCTTTTTAACAAATATTTATGAGAATATTTAACTATGACAACATTTAACTATGATAATATTTAACTATGATAATATGTAACTATGATAATATTTAACTGTCATTACTATGTTTTGCAAAGCTTGTTTTATTGTGCTCTGCATATGATACATTTATATTACACAGACTTTTCTCTTCTTCCCCCCCAGCTCCCCTGATTCTCTCTTCTCCTCTCATGCTACACTCATACGATGCTCATCTCTTTCCCCTATTCCTTTCACTTTTTAATCTGACCTTTATATTATGGGTCGAATACTCGAACACTCTCATACTCTCATACTCTCAACCTCAATACTTTCAATACTGTTGCATAGTTGCATTTCCCTATTGACTTTGTCGCCAGATGGGGCTCCCCTGACGTGAATAGCCCGAAAGCTTAGACCCGCAGAGAGCAGTCCTATACCCCTAGTATTGCGTCTTTCCTACGCAGCACATTTGCCCATCTCTCTCTTCATCATCTCCCCTCCAGTTTCTCTAGAGCCTCGCTTTTCCTCCTTATCACTTGTCCTCCTGTCTATATACAAGCGATTCTCTTAATTTTCCTCCACAGTCCTCCAATCTCTTAGGAACTATTTTAGAGGGTTGTTGCCCTTATCCTTGTTCTTTCTCCTTGCCCGGAGCTTGCTTACTCTCCTCTATTCCCCTCTCCTTTTCTCCATCGTCCCGCTCCCCTCCCCTTACACAGACTTTCCCCTTGTCCCTACCCACATTTCTTCCTACACCCCCCTTCCACTCGCTTGTTTCCTGTGCAGATTTTACCTCTCTATTCTACTTTCTTCCTTACTTTTCTCCCCACAATCTAACATCTCTCATTTCTTTCATCAGCTTTTCCTTCAAAACCAATCTCTCTCGACTCTTAACGCACACATGACAGCAAACAATTCCTCTCCCTCTCACCTACTACGCATTATCTCATGGAGTGTCAATGGTCTCACGCACTACATTAAACGTAAGAAAGTACTCTTATTTGCAAACGAAAACAGCTGATATTGCTCTTCTACAAGAGACTTACTTGGATGCTTTGGAATCATCCAAGTAAAAACGAGAATGGGTGGGAAAAGTCAATCATTGCGGATTGATGACACAATCTCTTTCTAAGGAGGGTCCGCCACGGAAATGTGGAGTGGCTATCCTCTTGCACAAATCCTTACCTTTCACAACTGTCAAGAACTGGGTTGATCCAGACAGCAGATACATCTTTGCTAAGTTAAAAATAGGAGATAGGATCCTCTGTGTTGGCTCAGTATATGTGGGAGTTAAACGCTCCTATCTTCTCAGCTTGAATCGCTTGTTAGTGGAAATTGGGGCATCCAGCAATGTCATTGATGGGGACTGGAATCTTGCCCGCGTCACAGTTTTAGATAGAATAGGCCCCTTAGGTAGATGCAATGAGGGAGACAGAGTCTTACTGGGAGACATAACGTCGGACCTCGGACTGGTGGATCATTGGCGCCATTGCCATCCCTCAGATCAGAAATATACCTTCCTCTCTTCTGCTCATGGTACCCAGTCTAGGATAGAATATTTTCTTATATCCCATTCGGTAGTTGCAATCACTAGTGAATCCCATATCTTGGAAGCTGCTCTCTCTGATCATTCCCCAGTTCTCCTTGTTCTAGACGTAGGTTTAATCTCCCCAAGCCGTAAACCATGGCGTATGAACATTCAAAGATATCGTTCACCCTACGTTCTCATCTCTCTGACTATTTAATCAATAATAAATCATCAGCCACCTCCTGTAGGACTATTTGGGTGGCTGCGAAAGCCTATTCGTGGACAACTGATGAGAGATGCAGCTGAGGCCAATAAGTCGGCATCCCTTTGTCGTATTGAACTCGAGGATCAAATTATCTCTCTTACACGTCTATACTCATCTCATCCCATGGTACCCTACCTACCGAAGCCTAGAGTTAGCCAGAACAGTGCTCAACAGTTTGTATACTTCCAAAGCTGAGTATGCTCTTCAGCGTCTAAAAGGCAGACATTATGAACAAGGGGAGAAAGCAGGTCACTTACTTGCAGAACAGCTGAAACAGCGTGCGGCAGCTATTGCTATCCCTGCAATACAGACGGACACAGGTGTGATTCTCACTAAACCACAAGAAATAGTAAACACTTTTGCATCTTTTTATGAAAAACTTTTTCACCCCTGAGACCCCGGCAACTGAAGATCAATTAGCCGCCTATCTCACGGATATTGATCTTCCACGCCTCACAGATGAAGGCCGAGACTTACTTAACGGTGACATCAGTAAAGAAGAAATTGCTTCAGCCATTGCCAAATTACCTTATCACAAATCCCCAGGAGAAGATGGATTCCCTGCGGAGTATTATAAATGGTCTGGGGAAGAAACAATTGATACTCTATATTCTGCCTTTCATGAGGCTGTTCAGACAGCCTCACTTGGTCCTATTTCTAATAGGGCGTTAATTGCGGTTATACCCACACCGGGCAGAGATCCGCTTGCTCGTGGTAGCTATCGTCCTATCTCCCTTATAAATGGAGATGTACAAATTCTGGCAAGTGTTTTGGCGGCACGACTTCACAAAGCCATTCCATCCCTCATACATCATTCGCAGGTTGGTTTTGTCCCAGGCCGTTCCTCCAGAAATCACCTTCGAACACTAGCTCATACTTTATGGACTGCAAAAGAGATGGCGGAAGATGCAGTGGCTCTTTCCTTGGATGCAGAAAAAGTGTTTGACCCCATTGACTGGAGTTATCTCTTTGCCACCATGAAACGCTTTGGCCTAGGCGATCAGTTTATCTCCAAGGTCCGCCTGCTATATGACAACCCTGTAGCCCAGGTCAACTGTGGTGCATTTCTTTCGGACCCTTTTCCAATCTGAAGGGGTACCCGCCGAGGCTGTCCCCTTTCTCCCCTTTTATTCCTGCTGGTGATGGAACCCCTTGCCTCACTTATTCGCCACTCACCGCGGATTCAGGGTATACCTATAGCGGGAGGTGAATCCAAGCTATATTTATATGCTGATGACATCCTCCTTACTCTAAAGGATCTCCTTCATTCTTTGCCAGCCTTACTCAAGATTATTGATGTGTTTGCAGCCCTTTCCGTTTTAAGGTAAACTGGGATAAAAGTGAGGCTCTTACGCTCTCTTGACTGGGGGTGAATGTTTTGATTTGTTCTGCATTCCGTCCATCAATTGTGTGTCTTTTGCTTACGCTCTCTTCCGGCACCACAAAAGCATCAATTGCTGGAAATCGTCGCAACTAAAATATCTGGCAATTTTGGTTCATCAAGGCTTGGAAGGGATGGTCTCAGACAATCTTTCACCTTATATAGCGCAAAGGGAAACTGATTTCGCTAAATGGTCTCCTTTGGGTTTTTCCATGTGGGGAAGAGTACAGGCCATAAGGATGGTCACTTTACCTCGCTTCACTTATGCTCTTGGAATGTTTCCGATTGTAGTTCCTCTATCCACCCTACGTCACATGGATGCCCCTATTCGGGCTTTTGTCTGGGGATCTATGTGTCCCCGTTTAGCTGCTGCCAAACTAATGGCTCGCCGCTACCAAGGTGGTTTGGGTTTTCCATCTCTAGAACATTATTCCTTAGCCCTGCACCTCTCGCAATTAGCATATCTACTCCCAGGCACGACTGACCCTCCACAGTGGGTCACAATGGAACACTCACTACTTAACCATGATGACGGCCTTGAATTTTTATATGGAACCCGTAACCCACGAATATCTCCTCCGCACCCTGTTATGCAAGCTACATATCAAGCATGGCATCGAGCACACCGTCTTCTAAGGGTTGCTCATCATTTACACTCTAAAGCTCCACTTTGGGGTAACGAGAGTATACGAATAAATGGTCATGTGCTTCCCTGGTCCAGTTGGAGATCGAGAGGAATCCAGACACTAGACAAGGTCATACTAAACGGAGAGTTGAAATCCTTTGACCTGCTCCGTGAGGAATTTGATCTCCCATTGCACCAGACTTCGCGACACTTGCAACTACAGCACTGCCTGAGGCGATGCCTGGGTCCTCTTCCCTGGGCATTAGAACCTTCACCGACATTGGACTATCTCCTTATTTGGGGACAGCATAAGGGAGTGATGTCGGGACTGTATTGTGCATTAACTAATCACTTATACTCAAACCACTTCTTAAAACTCTTCGCGAGAAATGGCAGGAGCTCTTACACATTACTATTGTAGAAGATGTCTGGCCGGACGTATTGGAAGCCTTAGACAACGGTACTCGGGAAGCACGCTTGAAATTCTGTCTTTTCAAAACTTTAAATGACTGGTATTGGACACCTTTGAAATTACAATGAACAAGATTATTGCCACACTCTAAGTGCTGGAGGTGTTCTGGTGTTAACTGTGACCTTCCTCATATACTCTGCGAATGTCCTTCTATACAGTATTTTTGGGCTCACGTAGGGGATACTCTGAAGGAAACAATTCACCTCCGACTTCCCCTTACCCCTCCCATTAACTTATTGCATGACCTTGGGAATTCACCTGAAATTACGCGGCCACAATGTCGCCTTTTGCATACTGCACTCTCTACAGCCAAAATGTGTATCTTAAGACAGTGGCAATCGCCCAGTCTCCCCTCGCAGGAAGACTGGATGGTAGCAATGATTCAGACAGCATCCCATGAACGTGTAATATATCGACTGCAAGATCAGGAGGAAGTGTTCCAACAAGTATGGGCTCCTTTTCTCCGAGACTCCTGAATGTTTTCTCACTTTGCCTCACCCCTTCCCTCCCCCCTATTTCATCTTTCCTCCTTCTCCCTTCTCCTCTTCTGTCTCCTTCTCTCTCTCCCTCCCTCTTTCATCTTCTCTTTCTCCCCTCCTATCCCTTCTTCCCCTCTCTTTTCTCTCATTGTGCATGCACCTTTCCCCTTCACCATCCCCTCCTCTTTCCTCCCCCTCTCCTCCCTTCTTCTTTTCCTCCCTTCCATTTTCCTCTTCCTTTCGTCCTTTCTTTCTCTGGGTAAGGAGACGGCATCCCTCCTCATTTATGACTTTCCATCCTCCTCAATGTTCATCACATCTTACATATTCAATATTTTGTAGGTCCAAATTTGTTCCCCTTATCCATGATCCATTCTGTCTAATTCATCCCGTGGTTGTGAGCAATGAGGGTTATGGATTTCTAAGCATACTATGCACAATATCCTTCTCTTACTCTATTTGCTCCTTGTCTTCTGTCTGATCCCTTCTTTTCCATTCCTCCCTCCTATTCTGTGTAGTTTTCTTTCCTTTATAGCACACTAATACCTGTATTGACAATAGACTCTTGTGAGTCCATTATGTTGTGCAGAACTTTTATGTATTTGTCTGCCTTTAATTTTTCAATAAAGAATTACGAAACAAAAAAAAAAGATGTACAAGGAAATACATAAATAAATAAACTGAAGCACGTTTTAGGCAAAGCTCTTAGCCAGCTGCCTTTATAACAGCAGACCCTACCCACAGTGAAACCTGCACCCCTCTGATCATTTAAAGGCACTTCCAGTGAATGATGTCACAATATGTCTCAAAACCCAAGCTGACATCATCAAACAAGGTACCATTCTAAAATGCTCATTGGTGGTGATTGTTAATTATGCAGGACTGGGAAAAGAGAATTGTTCTCTTCATTGGATGACCCCTCTAGCTTGAATAGAGTTTCATGGTTTCTTGTGTATTTCAAAGTGATGAGCTGAGGTTATAAGTCTAAGAACCAACTACTTGTACCTCTCCGTACAGGCTGCCAGCTGACCTGGACCCAGGGCCAGAGAACAGCATTTGACCCCTTAAAGAGGATTGTTTCTGGAAGATGGCTAAAGCTGGCAGTTAGCTTCTTAATAAGAGCCAGGGGAAGCAGTGAGCAGAATCCTCTTACCAACTCTACAGAATATTCTGCGATTACAGATCAGAATAGTTCATGCAGCAAAACAGGCCTCCCAGGCTCCATATTCAGTCCTGGCTCCTGGGACAGAATGTTCCAGATATCAAAGAGATGACATTTTTAGATGCAAATAATGGACGGAGGGATATCATCTCTGTGGTCTATCTGCTAGTGAGAGGGCACAGGAAGTATCAATCAATCAATAAAAGAAAGCTTTATTCGACTATATAAAAAATGCCATAAATCATAAAAAACAATTACATCACTTAGCATTACAGCATAGCCCACTAATTTAAAAATACTGAAATCAAGAGCATCAAATACAAAACATTAAAACAACAACGAGTTACAGTACTTAACTGCACATTTCAAAAAAGACCCTGTTGCATAACAAACATTCAAATCAGATTGCATCTGTAAATTCATGAGAGCGTGCCTGCACCTGATAAAACCACGTGCTTTAAGCAACAGGACTAAAACCCTTAGAAAAAAGGTTCATAAAATGTACGAAAAAAGTGCAAAGGTGATGGAGGTGAAGCCTCATCACATGGAAAACAACAGACGGAATTAGAGCTGTAGAATTAGAGCTGTATTACCTCTTTGGAAAATAAAGAATGCCTCGGATTGAGGCCAACCTGAAGTGACAGAGGAAACTTCCCTCCTAGGGCTGAGTAATAAGTTATTACAGTTGACTGACCCGCTACGTATTTTTTTTAATTACAGATGACTAGGCACGTCACAAGTCAGGAAATTAGAGAAGGGTTTTATACAGTGATTACAGGATCCAGGGCCAGATGTACAAACCTTTTTTGCTGGCGCAAATGGGTTTTAGACCCGTTTGCGACCGCAAAAAACATGTGGCCCATGTACTAATCCTATTTTGTGAGTCGCAAATCAATTTGCGACTGGCAAAATAGGATTATGGACTCGCTATTAGGAAGGGACGTTCCAAGGGCGTCCCTTCCTAATAGCGACTCCTGAAGCTATGTATGACTGTTTTGCGACCGCAATTGCGGTTGCAAAACAGTTGCAGTTTACCACCCTTCACAGACCCCTTCCCCTTTGTGAGTGGCTCTAAAAATATTTTTTAAGGGCAGGCAGTGGTCCCAGGGACCACTACCTGCCCTTAAAAAATGAAACTGAGAAGTTTCATTTTTATTTTTTAAATGCATCCCGTTTTCCTTTAAGGAAAACGGGCTGCATTTAAAAAAAAAACTGCTTTATTTGAAAGCAGTCCCAGACATGGTGGTCTGCTGACCCCAGCAGGCCACCATCCCTGGGAGTGCCAGCCATTCCCAATGGGGTCTCAAATTGCGACAGCCTCATTAATATGCATGAGGCATGCAATTTGCGACCCCATTGGGAATCGCAAACAGTGTCTCAGACACTGTTGTGCATCCCAATTTGCGACTCGCAAATTGGTGAGTCGTACATCTGGCCCCAAATGTATTATATGTTCATAATTTCTATGTCTAAATAGGAAGCACTTTAAGATTCAAGACATCAAATCTTAAAAAGAGATGCAACATGTTTGGGATTCTTCTGAAGCTTGGGTGCCCTCTGAATATAACCCCGCTCTGGTAACATTGTATGTAATGTAAACATGAATTTGGATGACGAGTGAAGTAATATATTTTACTGACTCACTCTTTCAACCATACTTGAATTAGATTGAATTGTGTAGCATTTATTACGCCGGATGCAGACATTCCACCAATTCATCAAGTTACACTGAAAAATTCAAGACCATGGAATTACTCAATTCATGTGAGGTATCACAGAGATTATATGACTCCACAGATTTTCAGCAGAAATATGATGTGCCCGGTGTATGAGGAAATAAGAAGTCCAATTCATAGCTACCTAGAAGGTGATATCAATGTTTTTAAACGAAAAAATCATAATTTTCTTTGCTGACCTTTACTAGCTCATAAATGGAAAGTTGATTGGACTTTTGTGGTAATATCATGATATGTGATGTAAATATAAGGCCTCATAGAGCAATTCAATCTCTTTTATCAGCCAGTTTAATGTCCCCAGAATTTTTACATGGCTTTTGGCAAATATGGCTTGCGTACATGACATTTTGGATAATTCCTGGCTCACACAGTAATTTCATGGCATATACTGAGGCACTGTTACTGTTTACATTGGAGTAACTTTAGATGTGAATGGTTGAGGATTTTATATAGTAATTAATGCATACTGAATTGTTTATTGGTCTTGTGTGAAGTCAGCATGAAAACTTAGGGGGATTTGGCGTAGGGCAGCGCAGCAAGTCACCTTGCTGCGTGCTACATCAATGCGAAAAGGCAAGAATGCACCGCATGTATCCAATACAGTGCATTCCTGCCCTTTCCCCCTGCGCTGGTGCCATTTCGGCATCCTAGCACCAACGCAGGCAACCTTACACCATGGTGCAAGGGTTCCTATGTTGTCGGCAGGACTGTTTTTGTGCTGGAAGGGGCACCTACCTGCACAGAAACAATCACAAGAGGCGTTTTCCTTGTTCTATGTGCGCTACAGAACTTGAAAAGCGGAAAAAACGAGAAGAAATAGAGGTATTTTTCCCCGTATCCCCAGGTTTACATGGTTTTGTAAATCTGGGGAAGCGTCAAAATCCATGGGTGCTGCGTGGGAACACCCATCACAACAGCCATGCGACGCCTCCCTAGTGCAGAGTCAGGCAACGCAGCAAGTTTCGCTGCCTTGTCTTACTCTATATCTATGAGGCCATTCAAAGCCATGCAAAGTGGCTTTGCATAACCTCATAAATATGATTCTGTAGTTTGTGCCACCGGAGCGTCACAAAAAGGGATGCTCCGGCAGCACAAGGGGCTCATAAATATGACCCTGAGTGTTCTTTAAAGGGGTCATCTAGTGTAGAGAAACAAAGCTATTCTCTTTACCCTGTCCGACATCTTCAACAATAGGCATTTCAGAATGTTGCTTTGGTGATGTCTGTTGGTTTTGAAACATATCATGACATCATTCAATGAATGGTCCCGTTAAAGGTGCCAGATTACAAGCAATTTAGGCTGTAATTCCCACAACAGGAAAACGTCTTCATACTAGCTGGTGCATCAAACCTGCTTGGGCGGATCCCACTGTAGTTCAGTTTCTAAACTCGGATCACTGACAGAATATCGGAAAGAAATATATCGCGTGGACAGAATATCGTATCAAAAATACAGAGGACCAAAATATCAAGAAGGTAAGTGCAAATAGGTAAGTGTAGATTTACTATCCTTAACTCCACATCTACTTACCTGGAAGATATATATATATATCATCAAGGTACATATATGTGGAGTTATATATAGCAAAACTTTGCTTACCCATAGAAACTTACCTTTATGATATTTTTGTCCGCAATATTCTTGACACAATATTTTGTTCTACAATGTTTTTGATTGTTATATCTGTCTAAACACTGCTGTATTCCTTGGTATGTGACCACTCTTCTAAACTGTCAGAAGAACTTAGAATTTTTGTAGAAATTATGAAAGCATCTCTGAAGACAGAAGAGACACTGCCCTTTCCAGTTACAAGCTGAACCAACCAGCAACAGTAATCATGGGCTCCAAGAGACATTGTTATTTAGACCGAGATGTGAAGGGAGCAAAGGGAACCAAACAAATGTGAGAATGGTGAGCAGTCATGGTGGTCATTCTGGGTATATTTGTGTAGAACCCTGTCATTCACAAGTGGCAGTGGCACAGGTGCTATTGTTAGCAATGGGCAAGGGCTAGCAATGTGCAACTGCATGACTCATTTGCACGTATATCACATATTATGATACATTTATTGGTTCTGATGAGAACAAATGGATTGCTCTTGTGTAGCAGTGCATATTGAACATCTGAACAATTTGTGGCTCAAACTGAACAATTGACAATGATGAGGATATTTTAAGGCTCATTGGGGGAAATTTTCAAGTCTCATGTGGCAGAAATATTGTAGTTCATTGTCACTAGGTCTAGTGTTATAATTAATTAACTCATTTTCCTGTGGTTTTCTTGGATGTATTTATCCATTTGCCCGAGACAAGTTATTGACTTTTTGTATCATGTTGGGGCAAACTAGGTTTCGTGTTAAAGTAGAATGAGGTCTCTGTGGAATATTTTTGAGGGATCATCATCTAGGGTGATTTCATGCCTCTTTCTAATGAAAAGTCTTTTGATTTTGTCTTTTGTTTTGTTAAGTGTGGTGTCAGCAGCAGGCTTCTTGGCGCTATTGCTTAAATAATATTGGGAGGATGGCATTATTAATTAAGACACAGCCAGGATTTCTACATTTCAGGTAGTCTAAACATATGGGAAGGCTGCTAAAGTGAACCAAACTCGAGCTGCTTAAGAAAGAAGCTCTACCTTTTGAGCATACTTTCCAAATAGAGGTAACAACAAGTCGCTGAGTGTCGAAAAAGTGCCTTGCCCATATAGGCTGGCTGGTAGTAAATTTGTCTTCATGTCAGTCAGTATTTCAGAGTTCATTACATCAGAAGACATCACAGCATGGTTTTTACATTGCGGGTGCCATTACATCGCACGTTGTACATTACATTATGCACTATATGCATGCCTTTACATCTATAGTGCCTTTACTTCACAGATAGGTAGGTAAGTATTATTTTTAAGCCCTTATAATTTAATGAATATATATTCATTCTAATGTGTAATAAATTAATGTATATATATATATATATATTATCTACTGGCGGTCGCCAGTAGATAGTTATAGTTAGGACCTATTTTCCATAGGAAATTCACAACATTCTATATGAAATAACTTTGGCGCCGGTTGACGAATCTTCACGAAATTTTCAAAACTCGTGGGGCGCTCCGGTCCGCTCCTATCTTGAAAGTTTCGGGGTGATTTGGCAAGCGGGGCCGAGAAAAAGGGGGTCCCAAAGCGTGTTTTCTCCATGTTAATTCCCATAGGAAATTTTAGACACGGCTACAGCCGAACTGCTGAACCGAATTACACCAAATTTGGCAAAAAGGTAGTGCTTGGTTCAGAAAGCGACCTTTTTTAAATGGTGTAAATCCGTTCAGTAGTTGCGGAGAAATTAAAAAAATAAGAGTCAAAAAATCAATTTCCCATAGGAAACTTTATGCAAGGCTACAGCTCGAACTGCTGAACGGAATTACACCAAATTTGGCAAAGAGGTAGTTCTTGGTTCAGAAAGAACCCTTTTTGTTAAATGGTGTAAATCCGTTCAGTAGTTCCTGAGAAAATCAAAAGTAAAAACACATATATATCTGGGCGGAGCCTAACCACTCATGTCATCGTGAGATCTGATTGGCTGTCAGCACTTCATCCTGGAATTGCTGGCAGCCATCTTGGGACCAATATAAATGATAGTACCCCATTGAAATGCATTGTAGTGAATCGAAGAATTTGAGGGTTACCAAAAGGAGAACTATAAAGGGTGATAACAGACTTTAGTTACATTAGAATTCATTTGTTGATGGTACCATACTAATTTCAGGAATTGTGGTGTGTTCTAAGGTGATTTTACCCTGTGAAAAACCTTCTGCTGGGATATCATGAATCATGTTTGAGAGAAAACTATTTTCACATGCTTGTCCCATACAGTTTTGGAAGGTGCTCCAGAAGCTAAAATGAGAGCATATTTTCTGTAAATTCACATTATCTTTCTCAGTCATGTGAGAATGAAGTCTGACATTCTCAGTAAAACATGTACATCCAACAAGGGCAGAGACTGTCAGTTGATTCCTTTGTGTTCTACTGCAGCTTCCCAGAGTGTTCTAAAGAACAACTAGAGTGCTAACAGCCTTACTTATGACAAAAGTATGGCACACCTGAAGCCATCTTGATTGGAATAAACTGGTAACACTTAAAACATTTAATTTAAAAAGGAACAAAATGAGGGGGTTCATTTTGCCATAGAAATTATGGTTAGTGCTGCAGAAAGAAAATGTAGGGCATGTTTTAAGTGAGATCTCAAATCCTCTTCTATTTCATTAGAAAATTCTGACATGCAGACTGAAACAATCACTTTCAATACCAGCAGTAGACTTCCAGTTAACTCCCTGGTGAGCAGTAGCTTTACTACAGTGATCTAATGAACAACTAGAGTGCTAACATTCTGAATTTATGGCAAATGTGTGACACATCTGAATGCCTTCTTGATGGAATCAAAGTAAAAACTGAAAGCATTTCCTACTGAGGAGACTGCAGTAAATGACAAAATTAGGAAACTTCATAACAAATAAGTCTCCCAAGATGGCCACCAGAGAAAAAAGAGCCCAAATGTAGCACAAATATCACCCAGATGTAGCCCACATATAGCCCAATGACAGAAGTGTGCAAAACACTTTTTATTTTTAGTTTTTCTGCAATTTTATATAGTGCAAACTGGTCAGGTATTGGAGCGTTACATCTTACTTGGACCCCTTATTGCGTATTTTGCACGAAGTACATGAGATTGATCTTGCGAAACATTGACCTTTACGATTCTGTTAACCTGAAGTTGCTCTGAACCGGGCTTTGTAACACCCGTTTTTACCTACTGGTTTTAATTAATTCTCACTGTATTGTATTAGGAAAGAGGATTTACTGTTTTTATGTACACTTTTATGATCTATGTTTCTAAATCAGATCAAATAAAGTTTAATGAATTCTATGGCAGGACGGAGGCGAGGATTATGCATATCTTTCCTCACTTTATTTGCATAGCAGTTCAAAGAAAACGTAACACAACAATCATTAAACAAAAGACTACACAACCCATGAACCATTAGGGGGTAGTCTCCAAGGCAACTATAGTCCAATCATATCACAGTCCATCGTATATAATATCGTGACGTCCCTTCCGCTTCCTCTTTCTTCACTGCTCGTCAGTTAAGTGCATTCCTTACATTCTTGGCTTAATCTGACGTTGTTGCTGTTTGTATAGCGGTTTCTTGTGCACGTTATTAGCATTATTGCCTTGGTATTGTTTCATATTCCCTGCGCAGCAGGCTCTTGCCCGAGCGCGTTCTCCCCCTCGCAGTTTCTCCCGCTGTGTGCTCTGCGCGCGGTGAGATCCTGTCAGGCGCATCTGGTCCGAGCGAGGCAGCTCCGTCGAGCGCTCCCGCTGGTCTTTACGCGCGTTTGGGAATCCGGTCACTCCTTTAGTGTCCGCTTGATTCCCGACCAACCCTTGCCTAATTTTGACACCGCTACGCGGTGATTTCCCCACATGGCCACGTTAGTGACCGGCGCCACCTGATGGTGGTAATTGGTATTGCGCCTCAGTCTATTCTTATAACAGCTTCGGGGAAAGCCCAGCTGTTGGAGCACCGGCGAGGGGGCTGCCTTAAGGATTTTAAGGGCATTTGTTCTGTGCTCACACCCTCTGCTATCATGTCTTCTCCAGAAGACCATTTTTACTCCTCCTACCAGGAAGTGGAGGAGGAATGGCCCCCCAACTTCTCCCTCCAGCAGTGGACAAAGCCCTCTCTCTGGCTATTTCTAGGGCGCTGGCTCCTCTTAGGGATCAGGTTGATAAGCTGGCGAAAAGCATCCCTGGGGTGTTTAGTGACCCAGATCTGGTGGTGGCGGGTCCCAGTAGCTCCCAGATGGGGAATAAAAGGGCCGTTAAGCATAACGCGGGGCACTTGGAAGGATTTGATAAACTTACGGAGACCTTCCTCAAGAGTGCGCGAACGCTAAAACATGCACCCTGCCGGGAGGAGGAGGGGCCCAGAGAATATTGCGACACTGTCACCACTTTGTAGACCCCGACGGCGGGTTTCCCTTAGAGGGAGAGGGTGTATCGGAGGACGATTTCTCCTCCGATGAGGATAAGGACTCGGGGCGTCCCTGGCGTCCAGAGTCCCACTCCTCTCAGTCCCTGGTTGGCGACCGGGTCCACTCGGACATGTTCGAGCCTACCCAAATTTACCATCCTAGGTCAGCGGAGTGGACACCTGACGCCAAAGTGGCAGAGTATGTGGTGGGGAAAATCCATCAACCCCTTGAAAGGGAGGTCAGGAATAGGATGAGGGAGAATGCCCCAGGCCCTCACTGAAGGGGAAGGTGGCACACACGCCTGAAATTGATGAGAAACTATGTACCTTTTTCTCCAAGTATAAGAGGGATCCCAAGAAAGGAATTGATAGGTCTTGGACGTGGTAGGGCCCTTGACCCAAATTATTCAATTGACGGAGCGTTCCAAAGAGTCAGGATCCCCTTTGTCCACGGATATTGTGGCTGGTTGGGTGCACTACCCTAAACCCTAAAACACTACCCCCTCCACTACCCAAACACCACTGCACTACCCTAAACCCTAAAACACTACCCCCAGCACGACACCCTACACTACCCAAACATAACTGCACTACCCTAAACCCTAAATCTACCCACAGCACAACCCCCTACACTACCCAAACACCACTCCACTACCCTAAAACACTACCCCCAGCACGACCCCCTACACCACCCAAACACCACTGCACTACCCTAAACCCTAGAAAAGAAACCCCCACCCCATGCCCAATCCCCCTTACCTCTCAATCCTCGTGGTTCCTCTCTCCTCGTGGTTCCTGCTTCACGTCGTCTCTGAGGGGCGGTGCACGTCGTTGTGAGGAAACGGAACAGCCTCTGTTTCCTTACAACGACTGGATCGTCTACATGTTTTTTAGAACGCATGGTCGTTTCGTTTTCGTTTCTTAAGCTTTATTCGGTTCACAAAAAAGCAACCATAAAAGCGAATCGTACAAGCATAGCGTATATCCTTTACAATTTCATTAAAATACTAAACACGAAAAATTCCATACATGAATATATATACACGGGACCTGTATATCATTCTTTCAATCAATTAAAAACCATACTTTTTCTAGCATAAAATGATTTTAAAATGAAAGTAGATATACAATAACAGATCTCGGGGTCTCCTAATGTAAACAATAAACACATAGCAGCTCGTGTAGTTTTAACATTATACTTATGAAACAATGGTTTAAGATAGGCAATTCTATAATTCAGGTATAATTCACATAGTAGCAGAAAGTGCAGAGTGCTCTGTTTAGTGTGTTTATCACAAGGACAGGGGCTATCTGAATGCTGTTTGATTTCTGGAAACGCAACTAGATGATGTACGAGACCCAATCTCATCCTAGTTAAAGCGAAACGGTGAGATGGTTTGGTAACAAAGGTTAAATAACTTTGGAAACCAGTGGTATCAATATACGAATGGTACAACTGATATGTTGCTTGATTCCCCACGATGCGCAGCCTGCATTCCTTCTTATAGGCCAAAAACCACCCTTAATCTCCCGTTTATTCAAAATTAACATATCCTGAGGGTTTCCAGAGATGGGGGAGTTAAATATTTCTTTGAGAACTATTGAAATATAATTTAACCATGGAATTTTATGACAGTTGTCTAGTCGCAAACAATCCTTAATAATGGTCTGTGTAAATAATGTTTCCTCCTTTGACCATATTAATCTCCATAATAAAACAGGTCTCATTGCAATCAAGTCGATTAGATACTCAAGCCCCACCTCGCTATGAATAAGTTCTGATGATGCAGACGGGGGCAGGCATAAAAGCTTTTTTAGGAAAGAATTTTCATCTACCTGCACATCTTGGCATGAGGAATAACCCCAAACCCCGGCACCATATAGAGCGATAGAGGCACATCTGGCTTTATAAATATGGAGCATATCCTTTAATCTACGATCCCCTAACTTAGAGGCAAAACTAAATACCCTATACATGCTTTTGGCCATCTTAGACCGAACATTTGATAGTTCACGTGACCATTTTCCATTTCCTGAGAATGTAATCCCCAGGTAGCAGAAATTGTCAACAGATTCTATTTTTCACCGTCAATGAAATAATTCATTATTTTCTTAGGTTTGGTACCACAGACCATAGTAAAAGTTTTAGCCTTGTTTATCAACAGTTTCCTCCCCTTTACAAAATCTACAAAACCGTCGATAAGGCGCCCTAGACCAATCGGTGTTCTGGATAAAAGAACCGCATCGTCTGCATAAAGCAGGACCGGTATATCTTCACCATTAGCCTGTGGGGCGTCCGCCTGTATCAATTTAAGGGCTGCGTCTACTTCATTAATAAATAAGATAAAAGCAAAGGTGCCAAGACGCAGCCTTGACGGATACCTCTTTTAACGTCAAAATTAGGGGTACATTCGCCCCCTTGGTCATTTACCATACATACCTTTACAACAAAATTCGTTGTAAAGGCATGCGTGGTAAATGACCATGCGTTCTAAAAAATGCGTAGTAATGACTTCGTGATGTACAACGCATGCGTGGTAATGCATGCGTTGTAATGGTATCACAAAGTAAAAAGTCGTTGTAACGGCTGTTTACCGATCGAAGCTGGCCCCTGTTCTTCAGTGAGACGTTTATTTGATTAATTAGGAGGAAGGAATGTGTTTTTTTACTGAAAAGTGCATTCCTGGCTGTTGTATTGTGAAAGTGTCCGCGTGGCCTGGTTTCACTTCCGGTGAGAGAGTGGAAGAGTCTGTTTGGATCTAAAGGAGTTCTGTTGTTGGACGGGGCCGGCGCGACATGTCATCAGAAAACATAGCTAATGGAAAGCGTTCTCCCTGAAGTGTGGAGCAGTGCCATGAGACGTCAACGAGTGAGCGTCCCACCGCAGTATGACCGTACCGCGTGACCCATGTGCCACCTCCAGGGTACAGGAGGCAGAAGCGGCATCGCAGGTCCTCTTGAAGACCGTTGTAGCACTAATTCTACATTTTGGTACTAGGGCATTTTAACTTCGTTGTTCCTGCCAGATACAAAGAGAAGATCCTGTGTTATTCAGTGCCCTCGTTACCTTATTTGTGGGTTGTGGTGCTTGTCACTTCGCTGCCCCGCCGGTGCACACGACTGGGCACCCCACCTCGTGTGCCATCTGCAGGGCCTCTGCCCTCGGATCACTGGTTTCGGTTTCTGGAGTGGCAACATAAACAGTTGCTCCCAAAGGACTAGCCTGAACACTTAGGTGAATATCCCCTGCACCAGCATTCCACGGAAATTCTTTCCTAGCTCTCCCACGTCAACGAGGACGTCATAATAACACGGCTCCGTTCGCGACACCGTATGACGTCATCGGAGCCATAAGAGGACCTCGTCGGCGTGCTGACGTCAGTTCCACCCATTTTTTCCGTGCCACCGAGACAAACAGGGGACCGAGACATTTTCACATGTATACATAGTATAATAAATATATATATATTCACTGAAAAAACCACAGGTTTCAGGCACGTTATAGTTAGAAATTAGCATTTAAAAAACCTTAGAAATTCACTGAAAAAACCATAGGTTTCAGGCACGTTATAGTTAGAAATTAGCATTTAAAAACCTTAGAAATTCACTGAAAAAACCATAGGTTTGAGGGGCGTTATAGTTAGTTGGACATTTCACTCGTACAAAACCATAGAAATTCCCCCGTTATAGTTAGTTCAGCTAACTATAACTCGCGCGCCCGCAATGCACTGCTGATGACATCACATATTACATCACTCATGACATGGTCAGTGACATCACTGATGACATCTCAAATGACATCACTGCTGACATCACTGATGACATCATCCAGTGAATGTGTGTTTTTCTGAAAATTAAATATGTTTTATATATATATATCTCAAGGTCGATGGAAGAATAAATGGGTATATAAGTGTCTAAATGGATGATTTTTTTGTAAAATTGATTGTATAACTGACTAAGTGTATCTTAGTGAACACATGGGTTAGTGAGTAATGTTTAAATATGAAAATATCTGTATCAGTCTCTCACTTTGTGTATAAGTGGCTGCATGGGTTGGTGAGTAGCTACATGAGTGTCTATATGGGTTATTAGTTGGTTTTTGAGTATCAGTCTGAGTGTCTGTATGGTTCGGTGGGGGTATTACTTAGTGCATAGATGCATGAATGAGTGACTCACTGTTTGTATGTGTTGAAGACCGCATGTGTGCAGGACTGTATAGGTGGATGAGTATGTGTATGGGTGTGTTAGTGAGTGAATGACTGTCTCAATAGTGTCTTTATGAGTAACTACATATGTTTTAAACTAGTATATGTGAGTATTGGTGTATATAAGTGAGTATATGTGAGAGTGAGAGATTGGAAGAGTTCCTGTACAAATAAGTAGGTGTTTCTATAAGTGATTGTTTAAGAGAGTAAGTATGTGTAAGTTTCTGTAGAAGTAAGTGTGGTAGTGTGTGTATAACTGTATATGCAAGTAAATTGATGTTTGATACTTTGTTTGCATGTGTGACTATGTGTGTGAGTAACTCTATGGATGAGTGGCGCTGTGTAACAGGATGTATAGGTGTATGAGTACATATGATGAGTGAGTACATGTATGAGTGACTGTATAGGGACTGTTGGTGAATGAGTGGATGTGTGTGTAGATCTTGGAATTACTGAATAGGTGTGTTGTAACGGATGTATGATGCTACATCGCAAACGTTTACATCGCAAACATTCACATCGCCGTCTTTATATCGCATACACATTCACAACGCACGCTTTCACAACGCAAACCATTATTTCGCTTCCCCATTGAAATGCATACAAAACACAATCACACCGCACACAAACACCCCGCATGCTTTAACATCGCGATTTTTTCCCGAAATAACACCCCAAGCTAATACACTACCCTACATAACACACACTTCACAACACTACCATACAGTACAAAACAAGACACTGCCCTAAAGCCTAAAGCACTACCCCCAGCACGACCCTACCCCCTACGCCCGTCCCCCTAAAGCCGAACTCCTAAATCCTTAATTACTACCCTAAGCCCTAAACCCTAATGCTTAATACAGTACCCTACAGTAAGACCCCCTGACACTACCCTAAAGCCTAAACCCTAAAACACTGTCGTACATTATGACCACCAGACACTGCCCTAAACCCTAAACACTACACTCTAAGCACAATCCCCCTTATGCCTAAACCCTAAAGCCTAAAACACTGCCCTACACTATGACCACCAGACACTGCCCTAAACCCTAAACACTACACTCTACGCACAATCCCCCTTACCTCTCTCTCCTCGCGTCGTCCGTCCCGGTGCTCGACTCTGTCCTCGTCCGACTCTCGTCCATTACACCACATGCGATTTAAAGCGCATGCGTTTTAAAGCGCATGCGATGTAATGGGACGCATGGTAATGGTCCGCGTCGTAACGTCGCATGCGTTGTAACGCTTGCGACGTAAACGCATGCGATGTAACGCATGCGTTGTGATGGGTGTTCGCCATTGTAACTGGTATTGGTATGTCCATTGTTTTGAAAATGTTAGTTTGTATTTTTGAGTGTGTGTATCAAAGGTTATATTAGGGTGAGAGGAGGTCTGCCACTCTATCACAAGGATGATGTCATCAGTGATGTCATCAGTGATGTCATTTGAGATGTCATGAGTGATGTCACTGACCATGTCATGAGTGATGTAATATGTGACGTCATCAGCAGTGCATTGCGGGCGCGCGAGTTATAGTTAGCTGAACTAACTATAACGGGGGAATTTCTATGGTTTTGTACGAGTAAAATGTCCAACTAACTATAACGCCCCTCAAACCTATGGTTTTTTCAGTGAATATATATATATATATATATATGCTAAAAACTCCTAACCACCTATATATGGTACCCATCCCTGAATCCTAAAATCCTTACTACCACTTTAGAATATTTACAATATCCATCGCTGAACCCTAAAAACCTTTCACTATACCTTTACAATGCCCATCCCTAAACCCTAAAAAAAACCTTGCTACCTTGATACACTAACCCTCCCTGAACTCTAAATACCCCTACTTATCTCTATACACTTACCATCCCTGAGTATTAAGACCATACAAACATATTGTACACTTACCTGTGAAGTAAAGAACCACAAAGTAAAATCCCTTACAGCATGCATGCAAAGTAAATACGAGGCACTTGCCAGCAATGCAACTACCATCTGAAGTACTTACCTGAGATATAACGTCCCTCGAAGCAATGACTGCGAAGTAACAGTAGCACACCAATTTGTCTACCAGACAGACGTGCCTGCAACATTGGATCAGTAGAATTATGAACCAAGTGAAGCCTTGACGTTAGCCGCTAGAGCGGACCAGGCTCAAGATGCACCGCAGTGGCCCAGCCTTAAATAAATGAACATGTTCAAAGCGATCAAATTTTGAATAATGTCAGAGAATTGAAGGAGCTTCTTTAAAGCACTTTGGTTGAAACATCAAGACTGTGAGATGTTTGTCAAATTTCGAGGACCATGGTCAACTACATTCTGCTATTGATGCAGTTTCAGATTGATCTGCCGGGGATTTAAATGTTCAGTTAAAGGCAAATTCATTAGGATGTAATCCTCAAAGATGTGCAATAAACAGTTCTTTTGTGCTGCCTAATGAGCTGTTTTCATGAAGTCAGGTTTTCACCAGAGATATTACGCGACCAGTGCATGATATTTGAGAGAACGTATGTGCATTGTAAGGATATTACAAGTCATAGAGGAGTTCCATAACCTATAAAGGTCATGGAACTCAAAGGTGACTGACAATATCCTTTTAGTGTACAGTAGAGCGTATTTTATTGATTATCACATGATCATACAACCATCCATCCCACAAACCACATAAATCCTTGTTGTTTCGCATAATTGAAGGCATGAAAAATAAAAGAAGAAACTCTGCCGTGAAATAAACACACCAAAAAGCAGTTAGTAATTTTTGCCTAAAGATATTAGAATCAGTTTAATGTAAATCAGATTTAAAAACTACTGTGGTTCAGAAACTTTAGAAACATGTAGAGATTCTATCTTTCACGTAATGTGCTATAGAATAAAAAAGAACATGTTGCCATAGATATTTCGTATCTACTCATCACTTTTTCTTTTTAAAAAGACATATCAGAAGACAGACAAAACAGTTCCCATTTTCATTGTTTAATCTGCAGCTGTAAGTATGCTCTATTGACCTACCTTTCTCCTTGGCTGCTTTGTCTAGCAGGAGACACTGTGGCATCAGAACCTCAGTGTAATAACTTATTATAGTTGAACAGCTACATTATTTCTTTATTACAGGTGATTAGAGATGCCGCAACTTGACTGTAATAAGAAAATTAGAAATGGACTTTTATATACGAATTACAACCTGCCATGTAGTATACCTTTACATCAAAGATTATAGAGGGGATGAGAAGCACCTACTCTGTACAATATTTGTTATGCCTTTCACTCATTGATGAACAGCTGCATAATATCATTATGCACTACCTGTGGAGGGGGGACATTCCTTGAAAGCTGCAGTTTGCAAGCTTCCATAGCTTATATGTGAGCATCAATTAATATACACATTTTACTTCAGTGTGGAATCAACTCAACACAGGAAAAGTTATTAGTCCCAAGGTCATTAGGAAATCAGTACATGTGTTATTTTGTGAAATGTTAAGATAAAGACAGTAAGAAGTATATTACTAAGTATTTATCTTTTTGGCCAACGTCAAAATAATGGTATTGATGCTAAAGAATATGCTACAATGGGTGGGAGGGTTTTCAAAAATGGCATAAAGATCATTTTTTAATATGTAGAACATATCGTATGCGACTGAGCCTTTGGACAATCGATGCAGGCCATGAGAGTCATAAGAGATGGGCTAGAGTCCTCTGTGATAAGGTGAGAGAAGTAAAAGTCTACTTCATGAATGCATTGGGCTTGATATGGAAAGGTAGCAATCATTTAGGGTGGAAGTTAATAATAGGTTCTAACGAAGGCACAGGCTGCTTTTTCTATCACTCCTTAGACAGTTTCACCGTGGAGAACATGCTAGGCATGGTACAGAAACCCAAGGTAAATTTGAGGAATAAGTGTGCCTAAAGATGTTCCCATGGCTAGGTGTACAATCAAAGTAGATTACTGTTGAATCAACTCAAGTGTGAGAGTTTTCTTTTAGCTGAAGAAGGCAGACAGTGTGTGCTTGTAAATGTTGGAGAAGTAGAACAGTTGTACAGTATAAAGGTGAAATAAGTGACAGCGGTTTGTCATGGTGAAACTACCATAATTATAGGATGGCAGATAGCAACTAATCTCATATGTTGAGGGAGGGGCATAGAATGGAATTTTTCCATTAGTTAAATGATTTTCTTGTGATAAAATATGTGTATTAGTAGTGGGCGCTGCAGGACATGGTAATACATGTAATGCATTACAAGGGAAAATAACTCACACTGAGCACAGGCTAACGAGACTGAAATTCTAAGACACACCCAAAAACAAAATCTTCCTGAAAAGTCGTTTCAACAGGCATCCTAAGAATTTGTAAAAACAAAGGGAGTACACAGGTACCAGAGACTGAGCTCATGAGAAAGGAAGAAGACAATCTTCAAATGTAATAAGAATGTAAACTTTTTTGGCTGAGAAGGATTTCTCATCTTGGGAGCCAACTTTTGAAAGCGAGGTATGAAACGTCACAGATTGGCACTTCCTATAGGAGAGAGAGTTGGATAAGGAACAGCAAGTTGGCCCTCTCCAGAAGATTTCAAGCCTTCTCTATCACTTCTGGCACTGTGTGGGCTCAAACAATCTTTCATTGCAGAGGAGCACTACAGAATCGAATTGTAATGTACAGAAAAAAACATCTCAGCCAAGTGCCATGCATCACGACCTAACGCATTTGGAAACTCTCTGTGCATTACTGCAAACATCCTACATTGTCAAGCAATTAACCTAAAGCACATATTAAGTGCCCGTATACTCGAGCTGGCTGGGCTTGGTAGTGACACGCTAGAGTGCCACCTAAATGGTTCTTGGGACAAACAAAATTAGAAATTGTCAACGAATATAAATACCTGGGAATATGGTTTGACAAGTCATTAAAATGGGGCACGCACCTAGAGGCCCAGGAAGCTAAAGCTTTAGCATCTGTATATGGGTTGAAAAATTTCAATCGTAATTATGGTGCCATGTCTCACAGACCCGTTTTGAAAGCCTATAACGCAATGATCCCCCACAATTTCAGTACGGAGCAGAAATTTTATGTATAGATGGAAAAAACACCTGGGACAGGGAGGAAGGGAAATGTCTAAAAGCCATGCTGTCATTGCCAAGCTCATCGATGATACAGGTAATTAGGTTGGAGCTAGACACGTCCTCATGGAACGTACAGGCCCAAGTGAGTTTACTCAGGTTTTGGAAACGGCTGGGGACAGGAGATGATGAGAAAGTATCACGATGGTGTATGAAGGAAATTCAGCAGAGTGAATTGAGGTGGGCGAAAGCAACGAGAAAGAAACTCCTCTCCATCTGTGACAATTTGCAGGTGAAAATTGATCCTCAGCTCTTGCACATTGATGGACCAAAAAATGTAATCAAATCCTTAGGAAAGGAAAAATCTAGATTTGTTGATATGGAGTATCTAAAAGGTAAAAAGTCCGTGCAATTTATGATGAATAGCTGGAGGGAGAAAATTGGTATCCCTATCTAGACATTTTACCAAATCAATGGCTCAGAATGGAAAATTAAGGATGAGAGTTGGTATTAACCCGGCCCGTACAAATGATAAAATAAAAAGGGAACTGATGCAACCCGATGGCAGATGTAATTGCAGGCGGGGCAGGAAATGCAATTGTTGACATATTTTAATGGATTGTCAAAATTGCTAGCCCAGCGAAAACTGTTTTACGACCAATTTTCATAAAGTATGGTATTAGGTCACGTATGGAAGCGATTGAGCTCCTCACGGGGATGCAGCATCGAGATATTGCAATAGCAGTGGCGAAGTTTATTCAGGCTTTTAAAAGATTGTTTATGTAATAGGGAAGGAGGATTGAACGGTTGCAGCGAAAAATATGGTAATTTTAAAATTTGTATAATTTTAAATATTTTAGGTAGAATTTTAGCTCTTGAACTATAGATGTGCCAAACGAATGGGTATATAAATTATTTATAATTTTTTTTTATTTAATTAAGAGGATGTGGCAATAATAGTTCTATTCAATGTATTATGATGATTCTGTAATAATTGGTTCTCTCTTGAGAATTTTAAAGCAATTTGTGTTTTATTGTGTTTCACGAAGTTTGAAGACTATTTGTCGAAATAAACAAATTTTTTGATTGATTGTAATAAGAATGTAAACTTTTTTGGCTGAGAAGGATTTCTCATCTTGGGAGCCAACTTTTGAAAGCGAGGTATGAAACGTCACAGATTGGCACTTCCTATAGGAGAGAGAGTTGGATAAGGAACAGTAAGTTGGCCCTCTCCAGAAGATTTCAAGCCTTCTCTATCACTTCTGGCACTGTGGGGGCTCAAACAATCTTTCATTGCAGAGGAGCACTACAGAATCGAATTGTAATGTACAGAAAAAAACATCTCAGCCAAGTGCCATGCATCACGACCTAACGCATTTGGAAACTTTCTGTGCATTACTGCAAACATCCTACATTGTCAAGCAATTAACCTAAAGCACATATTAAGTGCCCGTATACTCGATCTGGCTGGGCTATGTAGTGACACGCTGGAGTGCCACCTAAAGCTAACTAGAGGAGGGCTGGTGGACCCCCAGAGACTCCCTGTTTGATCTGGTTGGTTAAAAGCCACAGGGTATACGCCGAGTACAGTGCATAGAGCTCCCACCATGAACCTTGAGTCTATCCTAGTGAGTGGAAATGCTGCCCAAACCAGACAGAAGTGGACCCAAATCTGAATGTCCCTACCTGAGTTATGAAGTCACCATCAAAGGCCACTGGCACAAGAAGTCTCAGGGCACTCAAATGCTCCTTCGGGCCGCTGTAGCACATTCATCATGTTCTCCAGAAGTAAAGAAAACACCCCTACTTGTTCTGTCCATCCAATCAGAACTGAATTTCAAGTATGAATTTAAAGTGACCAGCATCATCTTTGTTCATCCAGACCTGACTAACCATAGTGCGCCGTTGTCCAGTCAGTTGAGCCGCCAGCATCACTGATTGACCGAGCACCAGCGTAGTCAAGCTACATAGATGTGGAGTCAGGAATAGTAAATCTATTCTTCCTCTAGATGCACTTACCTTTTCATATTTTGTTCTTTGATATTTTCTTCACAATATTCTTGTATCTCGATATTCTTAGCCTCGATTTCCAGAAGTCCAATCGAAGTAAACCAATTTCATACGGCAGCACACTCGTGTCACAAAATGTAATATGAGGCATTGCCTTCTTGAAACAATGTACCCTTGTCATGAGATGTCTTGCCAAAGGCGTAACACACTAATTATAAGTTGCGTCAGTGACTACTGGAGAAGTCCCATAGTCATAGTGCAGAGAAAATGTAGAAGCACAGCAAATGCGTGTTGCAGAAATGGCTATGAGTTGTCAGGGGTTAGGAGTGGGGGACCAGTTTAGAGGCTGCTATCATGTGGGTGTGCATTTGGGATGGGGGCTATGTGTATGAGAATGTGATATGTGGCACTAGATATCTGTTCCGCTGATGTCACAGCACATGTGAGTTGAGGGGTAGCTAGTTTGGGTTTGAGGAGGAACTAGTGGCCCCTTCAAGAACATCAAGAGAAGTCAGAAACCTAGGAGTAACCATGTGGTCATCGTGCACAACATAAAACACTCCACACATACAATCATAAAACAAACACAACACCATTCCAACAACATTTCTTTTAGGCACTCCATGAGGGAGAATGTCCGTGTTGCTGTTGTTGCTATGCTTTTCTCCCCCATGCTGCGCTCACTCTTGTATACTTCCCCTCATTGCTACCTCGCCTGTACGCTTCTCCCTGTCCACACTACATTCTCACTCGTTGCTTCTCCACCCTACCCTCTGTGCTGCTTCCCCCACCTGCACCCACACTCACCTGTTGTGTCTCCTCCTCACCCGCACCTTCTGTTGCTTGCTCGCCTGTGTGCTTATCCACTACCTACTCCACGCTGCTCTCTCGACTATTGCCTCACCTGCCCCCACATGCACACACCATGTTCCGTCCCCCCTCAGTGTTGCTTCTGTCCCACCTGCTTTTTTGTTTTAAACACCAAATTTGTGCATTTTTTTCTTTTTAGTTGCCAATCCAACTTGTATCTGTAACAAAACAGGAAAAAAACACCCGGTTCATTTTGTACGTGTGCACATACATGGTGCACACACCTACAAACTGGCACAGGCGGTTGCATCATAGCCTTTTTACCCCATTCTTTAACCATGCTGCACAGCATCGGGAATGGTGTGCAGCATAGCTAAAAACCATTAGCAAAGCCAATAGATCCCTAAGACCAGACCTATTGGCTTGGGCAATGCCTCTTCTTTTCTGTGAACATTCTTGCTGTGGAGTGATTCCAGACACATCTTTGCAATTACTTCTCTGTGATACTTAAACTGTTTTTGTTCCAGCAATGTAACGCCGAGTTTAAATTTACTGGCCACTATTCCAAACAATATTTTTCTTATTTAATCATGATGTGACTCAGGGGGACCCAGCCATTGCTTGCTTGAAATGGATTCGTGCGTGAGCTCTGCCTCGCCTGCCATCTGCTGCGTAGGTGATGTCAATCTATTTCCAGCTCTGTGAACATCTCACCTTAGTACAGCCTGTTTCTGAGAACACAGCACACGCTCAAATTTGGAAAATGACAGCTCTTCTCGGCTCTGGAACACCTCAGCACACGCTCAAATTTGGAAAATGACAGCTCTTCTCGGCTCTGGAACACCTCAGCACACGCTCAAATTTGGAAAATGACAGCTCTTCTCGGCTCTGGAACACCTCATATTCCCTTTGCATTAAGTGTGTGTTTTCATATTACACTACCATAGCTGCCAAGGTTTCAGATTGCTATGTGTGACATTTTTATAATTTCGGTGTAATTATGAGTGACATTTCGACGACTATGAGTGACACTTTCTCGCGTGCAAAATCAAGCAATGAAGATGAGGGAAACATAAATATCTGAAATTACACTCACTTAAGCAATGAGATGGTCTTTAGGATCATGTGTTCAAACACACGTAGTTAATCTAAACGGGCGTGGACCAGACTGGTGACCAAAAACTCTAAAAAGTGACAAAAAAGGCAATTGACTTTCTCCATCTATGCATCAAGGATCTGGAAAAACATCCCTGTATCCATCAGGACTGCCTCAACACTGCTCCAGCTTAGAAAAGAGTTGTAGATGCACCTTTTTAAAGAACGTGACAGCACAATACAGTAATATTACACGTCTCCTCCCATAACCCCTGTCCCTCGCTGACTGTATTCCTGCCTTTGACCATGTACAGCGCTCCATTTGCCTTGGTTTGTGCTATTAAAATGGCACATACTTTGATGGACTAATCTCCCTTCAGACATTGCACTTCGGAGTACACTACATGCACAGGTGCAAGAATGCAAATGTGTTGCTTAGTCATATATGGAGACCACTAGAATGTTATAAGCGGAAAAGCGATGTTAAATACCATAATCAAATAAAACTTTTTATTTAAAAAGTACCACTGCAGATCTGGATAACAATGTTGAAGTTATTTTAATATAGTAATGTTTCTAATGATTGCAGCTTGCCAATGCACGCTTAAAGAAATGAAAAAAGTTAAAGTGGTCTTGTGTCTTAAGGAATGTCAGCTACTCTACGGGCGAGAATCGGCCCGACTGCAGATACAGCCCTGCCTGTGGTTGTTTCTCTTAGCTTTCTGTTTATTTGTTATTATTGTTCCCCGAACTCGGGTCTAACAGTGCGTCTGCCTAGAAGCCCTCGCTGCCTGTCCCCTGACTTAGCTCCAGCAGTGCCGAGAGGCCCTCTGCCTATGCCATGACTTGGGTGTAAATGTCTGGAAATACCCCGCTGCTCTGCAGACAGAACACGGCTGAGATAGTGAAAGGTTCCAGGCTTCCCCTGCAGTGCTCTAGTGCGCCCTCATGCAGACGGATAGCGCCTCTAATACAGGAGATGGGCTGACGTCCCAGAAACGGAGGCTTTGGTACGGGGTTGGGGGAAGGAGAGAAGACAAGTTTTTTTTATTTATGTGCATTTTTATACATATGTCATTACATGGATGGTTACAGTTACAAAGCGCTACAATTCAAAAATTACCAATAGAAGTAGGCTAAACAGTAAGAAAGTACATTAGTGAAACAATCGCTAAGTACAGTGCGCTAGTGATATTTGTGAGCACGCACAGCAAATAGCAGGAGCTGGTGTCTTTCCATGCCAAGAGGCGAATGAGACCGTAATACAACCTGCAACTATTGTCTAAAACAACATATCTGCAACTTAAAAGGTAGTCAATGTGACACACTTACTTGTGGCGCAGCTAACACTGCAGCGCTGTCATGTACGGGTCCGCGACGACTTCCTGCACCGTGAGCAGAGGCCGCGGTCCAGGCCTCGAGTCAATGACTGGCACAGGCCCTGCATTTTTATAATGGCCTCAGTTCTGCTGCACGAACTACAGCGCTACAGGCTTCAGGGCCTGTTGAACCACCATCACTTTGGCAGCGGTCGAGTCGAGGGTGACAGGTTCGTCAGATCTGATCTCGGCAGTAATTCAGGGCACAATCACCGCAGCGCAGTGAGAGCAGAAACTGTCTGCGCAGGAGCACCGCCCGCTCGTTCAGAGGGCGGCCGGGCCCGCCCTATGTGTGTCTGTGAGTGACACACTTTAAACACATTAATATTAACAAATAAAGCATGAGTCACTCGGTGAGTGTCCTGTGTCGTCGCCGGTGAGTGAAATTAATTCACTAGTGGGTCACTCTCGGCTCCCCGCCGGTCTGGGCTGGCAAGTAGTTACGTGAATGCGGCACGCCGGGGGTTATTGTGCGCTGTGCACCGCAGAACGAAGACAGTCAGCACTGTGCACCCGGCGAAGACTCACTCGACTGACTCAGATTGAGTCCCCCGCCTTTCTGCCTCACTTACTCTTCCTCCGGACGTGAGGGCAGTGAGTAGTATGATCCCATCCGGATTATAATCCCGACGCCCCCAGGGTGTGCCACAGTGACTGACAGCCAGTAGCATTGACTGCTGAGAGGGCAGGCCCCGCTCCCCCCGTCGGTAATTGGCAGCAGTGAGTCTGTGTCAAAGCCGCGCGGCGCCGCTATTGCAGCCTGGAGCCAGGCACGACACGGGCAGATTTGTTACATTGTAGCGGCGCTCTCAGACACTCCAGAGCTGAGAGCAGATCATGGCTCTTTAACTATTTATGAACTTAGCCCAGCAAGCAGCTGCTGGCAGCACGTCTCTCGGAGCAGCAGAGCCGGTGCACAGGCGCCGCTGGTGGCGCGCGCTGGCAGGGGCAAAATGCGTGACAATGCATTTCAGTGCGGTGATGTGGAACACCGCACTGAAATGCGTGAGCGTCACACCTGATGCGTGATACTTGGCAGGACTGCACTACGTGGAGAAGCAGTTTGTCGAACAGATAAGCTCTGCACAGCATGTACTTAGCAGCGGCGGCTCCTCCCCTATGGCGGAGGAGCATCCCCCCCCCCCAGCACTCTCAAAAACGTGAAAAATAAAATGATAATAAAACTGATTTAAAACCCATTTTATTATTGTTTTATTTTACTGGCGCCGAGTCTTGGCAGGTGCCAGGGTGATGACAGGCTGGATGGGATGTGATGGGCACTGCCTTCACTGTGCTGGTGGGTTTGGCCGGCCATCTCAGGCCGGCCAAACTCACATGTGCAACCCTAGCTGTGTTGCCGAGTTGGAGAGAGCAGGCACAGGCTCCCAGTCTGTCTGGTAGCACAAATCATCAGCGCTCAGGCCAATCCTGAAGCTGCTCTCATGCATGAGAGCAGCTTCAGGATTGGCCACAGGGCAGTCTGGGAGCCTGTGCCTGCCTGCAGTGGAGAGGAGAGGAGCAGAAGAGCGCGATCTTGGAGGGCGGCAGGTAAGTTCTTTTTTAAAATTGTATTTGTCTTCGTCGTCGCCCCCCTATCTCCCTCCAACCTCCTCCCCCGCCCGCCTTTTTTCCCTGACACGAGCCACTCCTGGTACTGAGCACAATATGCTTCCCGATCAATGTTTCCCAAAGTGTGGGCTGAGACCCCCTGGTGGGTCGGAAGCCGATTTTTAATAGGTCCCAGTGATATGTGTGTATGTGCCATTCTCCTATTTAGATCATGTTACAGCAGATTAACTACTGAAATATTTCCATATCTTCAGTGCTTTAAATGGGCAGTTATTCTCCGGTACTGAGTACCTGCACTTCTTTAATTTGAGAGAGTGAGTACCTGCACTTCTCAGCGCTGCTGCAATATGTTTAATGGGAGAGTATCGGCAATTATCAGGAACAAACAAGTACTCTGGATATTGAGTACCTGCACTTTATTTTTCCATATAAAGGACTGCATAGCTTCACATATCTCCATCCTGAAAAAAATAATAATGTTTTCCGGAGGAGAATATACTCGGGATTAGGATTTTAATAGCTGAGATCGAGAAAAAATACCTCATTTTAGGAGCTTTGAAAGCAGATGAAGACAAAGCCCTTGAAGGAAAGCAGGTTGTAAAAAGATGGAAGGCAGATAGAGGGGTGTGAAGATTAGTGGTAATATCAATTTCGGCAGAATTGAGGTATTAGGGGTTGGAAGAAATCCGCTAAGAAAGGGATGCTGCAGGGCAGACTGGAGAGTGCCAGTGTCAAGGTGCTGCGTAGAAAGAGTGGGTGGAATAACTGAATCTTCTTCCTTGTATAGATATAAGAGCTCAGAGAGATGGCTTCTGGCAGGGAGCTCACTCATATGCTTAGAAAAGGACCTACACCTTCATGTTCTGAGGGTTTGCAGAGTGAAGAACCAGGGTTTGAAATACCAGCTACCACGGTGCATTATTCTCCTCAAATTGCATCTTTCTGCATGAGCTGAGGTTCCTATACTTTTTCAAAACGATGCCATGCCTGTAGATGTTTCAGTTCATAGTATCCACCTCATGAGAAAATTAACAAATTGCACCCCAACCTAACATCACCACTCAAACTCAACAGCCAGTAAGAAACTGAGTCCTTTCATCACATTTTAGGATGAGTGATGCCTGGAATATACTGCACATCTACCCTGAAGCTGGGATACTGCAGGTTTCTTCTCCCAGGGAAAATATGTGACTTGCAAGACACGCCAGCATATATGTAGACGTGTGTTTGGTCTTACAAAGAGTGATCACATCCCAGGGCAAAGGAAAAATGGTGCCTTCAGCCGAGAAACTTTATTTGTAATAATCTGCCAGGTCATACCACCTGTACTTCTTACCTGACAAGATTCAAATGTTCACTCTAGGCATATTTGTTAAATTGAGCCTACAAGCCAGCACAAGCGTGATCTGGTGTGAGGCATATTGTATCTTACCAAGAGCATAGGGGGACTTGGAGAAGGCTCATTATTCGATACCATTGGTTGGCTTTCCTTGTCACTCTCATTTTCATGCTTCTTATTAATTTTCAAGATTTTCAATCTTGTGTTTGTCTCATGGAGCATTGCCTGTGATCCAGCGGGTTACTAGCAACAAGCATTCATACACTGAATACTCACCTGGGCCCATTCATTCACACTAACTAGCAATCACTGCTGGGGGGGAATCAGTTGTACTCTTTATCAAAATCCCTGCTACCAATTACCTTTCCTGATTGAAGAGTAATCACTTACCAATGGACCTTTGAAAATTGGGGATAAAATGAGAATGTACAAAACATAATTTTTCATTAACCACCTGAAATAACCACTGACTCAGGAAGTTTTAAAATGTTTATCTAAATTCTTTAGCAGAGTAAATTACAATCCACTTAATACTTAATCGCATATCAAGGAGGAAGTATACTATAATATCACCTATTAAGCATCAATGACAGTCCCTCAGAAAGGAGAAGATAGAGACAGCAGTACAAACTAGATTACGCATTTATAGTTACCTAAAGGTGTGAAAACCAAACCCCTTGGCCAAGGAGTTGGAAGAGGGTCCCCAAGAGAGGATGAAGACCAAGACCTCCGGACCAGGTTCAAGACAGGATAGATGACCTCTCTACCAACGACGCCTGCGTCGTTCCCCTCTCTGACACTTCGTTTCCTCCTCGATTCTTCCGTGTCTTCTTTCTAATGGAATCCGCCGCCCCCACCTCAGGACCACTCTGGACAGCGGTTCAGTCTGCAATCGATCAGCTCGTTGAGCACCCAAAGCCTGTTCTAACTAATTAGCTAATTCTATATCTATTATACCCTTCTACACCCAGGTACCTCCCATTAATGTTTCAAAATTATGGGCCCACTACTTCTGATTGGACAGGGACAGGGGGTTGATCCTCTCACCATGACAATTTAGTTCAATTTCTTTAAGCCCATTGTTTTAAAGTACCGCCCCTCACAATTAATACATTTGCTTTATTTCCCACCCGTCTCACGACAATTTTCAATACAAAGTGTATACAATATTTATCAAATTTAGGACATCTCAGATGTACGGTGAAGGTGATCAGCGGGTCATGTCCTTGGACATCTTCCAAGTTGACTTCATCGCTTTGTCTTGTTAGTTTCAGAGCGCAAGCGCAGGTTCCATGGCTCTTGAGCTGCTGTTCAGTTAACCCAGGCCCAATTTACGAACTAATAGAAATCAAAGAAGAAACATATTAAAATCAAAAATAAATATTTTCACTGTATACCCCCTACTTCTACTCTATTCCCATTTGATTATATAATCTATCCCGCATTAGTAGCGTTAGAATACTACATTATTAATTCCAGCAACGCGAAGGCTTTAGCATGTGAGAACATAAAGCAGCCATTTTAGCATACACTGCGCAGAAGCAAAGATTCCCTCCAAGCAAAGAAAGACGTCATACCATGTGACATGGTTGACTCATGCGCAGTAGAATTCCTGCGCTTTAGCAGCCATTTTACATTAGACAAGGATTACTTATTAGTGAAAACACATAGGCAAGCGTCTCTCGGATAAAAAGTAGTGTTTGCATATTATTAATAATGACATTACAATGTTTAATACAAACTAATTAATTTTGTGAGACGATTGCTTACGAGCAAGTCTCATTGTGAGTCCTTGCTCCATCAATCCCCTCTCTGATGGCGTTTCTGAGCCATCAAAACTACCCACAACCAGATGCCAACTTCTAGCATATTTCTGTCACACTTTCATTTTACATTGTCTATTCTTATCTTCTCCTTTCAGTTTCTTGTATATTTCACTTTTCAGATCTTCTAATTCAATTTCATCAAATTTCCGTTTCTTGCCTTTTCCTGTCATTCTATATGTTTCATTCTTTTTACAACATTTGCACCATATTATTATTGACAATACTATTATTGCTATCCCTACTAAGGGTACTAATATTTGACCTATAAGTCCTTTTCCTACATTAGTAAACCAGGTACCAATTGACGCAATGCTATTTGTCAATCTTTCCCATACACTATCAACTTCCAGTGGTTTCAGTTCATTCTCAAGTTTTGTTATATTCTTTATATACGTTCCAATTTCTGCACTTTTGTCAGGAATATACGTGCAACAATGTTTTGTTTTCAACAATTTACAGACTCTGCCCTCTTTTGCTAATATTATATCCAGAGCAAGTCGATTTTGCTTAACCATAGATCTAATCGCAACCATCTCCGCATTAATCATTAGAAATCCTCCAGCAGTATCCGTTGATAAACGATCAACCACTGTAGACAATTTACAGATTCTCCTTGAGTTCAGAATTACTCCCACTGAAGGTATCAATGCACCAAATATATCACCTACAATTTCTGTAAAACTAGCTCTTTTACTACGTGTTAATTCACTATGATTTTCATTGCTCCCAGTGTTTCTTTTTACGTGGTATACTTTTGGAAAAACTATTCCAAAATAACTTCCATACCACTGTGCAGGAAGTCTAAAATAAGCCTTATTCCCACACACATAATAAATTCCAGGAAACACTGAATCTGTTCCTCCTTTTAGTCCCCAACCTCCAAGAATTAAGAAATTATGTTCACATTCACTGGTACCAATAAAAATATTGTTATAATCAGTCTTTAACCTATGAAGACAAATTTTCCCTGTCTTTACAAAATCCAGAGCCATAGCAGCTTGAGTTTGCCAGGTGTGTAAATACCCTCTTTCTCAGCCCACGGTGGAAGATGAGCTTTATGCTCTGACGCTTTCTTTTGGAAATTCTGTCTTCTATTCTCAACTAAGTTCAAAAATATCTTTTCTTCCTCACGTAATGAACATGTTAGATTGCTTCTATGTGCATGTGTTATGTCTATTGACTTCATTGTTAAGAAAAATTCTCCCATAAATTGTGCATCTTGACTACTAAGCACTGGGTTTAGATTCTTTCGAATAGGAACTTATGAAAATATCACATCTACATTTGAATAATAATACTGAAGTTTCCCTGTTCTATAAAATAAACTAGTTAATACACTACATGATATGCCATAAGTTAAAGGCAAATGATGATATGTTAAACCTTCTGCTACTGATTCAGGTAACTTCATACAGACATAACAGTCGCTAATTTCCATTGTATCTACGTACTGAAACAATAATTTAGTAAAAACATTTAAACTAGTATCATTATCTGTTACTATGTGATAAAACTCTGGTTCATCTTCTGCTTCTATTTTTACTCTATCACCTTTCAAGTTATCTATCCTTCCCTTTGTTTCGTTGGTAATCTTTTTGTCCATTATCATAAGGTAAGGAATTGCTACTATCACAACTAACCACACTATAAGCACCATTACCAGACTACATATGCATATAGCACAGCATCTTTTACAACATTTCCGTTTCGGTCTCCCAGAAACTCTGTCGTCAGCCATTTTTGACAAAAGAAGACTTTTCTTCTTTTCTTTTCTTTCAAGACTTTAATTTATCAAGGTGGTTTCACTTCTTTTTCAAAAGTCAATTCTGCACTTATTCTTTCGTCACCACTTTCACTTGACTCTGAACTCTCGTAGTCTTCAAGTATTATATAAGTCCAATCAGGACCTTTAAACTTATTGTTCACAAGTTTCAATCTTTTGCTTTTTCGTTTTTCAGTCCCACTTGTTTGTCCAGATAAGCTTGTTACTTCATTTACTTGTTCTGGATCTTCACTTCGTGTTTCTATATGGTATTTTACTCTTTTAATGACACTAGGCCAATGATCACCTTTTCTGACTTTCTTTGTTTGCACTGTATCTCCAGTTTCCGAGTCTTTTCTGAAAACTCTTTTATTTTCAATGTGTGGCACAGGTTGATTTTCTTTAATTTCGGTTTTCTCTTCTATCTGCTCTTGTTCAGGTCTTATTGTTGTTTCTTCAGTTGCCTGAGTGTGAGTTTCTACTAACTGACCCTGTTCAGGATTGACGTTTTCGTGCTTGATGCTTTCTTGCTCGATGTTTTCTTGGTTTTCTTCTCCCTGAACGTGTTTTTCTTGTTCTAACTGGTTCTGATCAGGGCTTATTGCACTGTGTACTTCTGCAACCTGACCGCGTTCTTCTGAGTCTGTCTGTCCCTGCTCAAACTTTGTTGTTTCGTTGTTAATTTGAGCCCAATTTCCTTTCCCTATCTGGTCCTGCTCAGGTTCTCTTATTGTTTCATTCTCCCTATCCTGAGCTGCTTCTTCTACACCTATCTGGTCCTCACTAATTTCCTCAAATCTAGCTCTACTTCTTGTTTTGATGAAAACTTCTGGTATATCAACCACTGGTATCCAGTCCTGACTTGTGCTCGGTTGTTCTTCTTCAGCTTCTCCCGAATTTATCACTTGGGATTCTTCAGCTGGCCAACCTTCAGCTTCCTCAGCTATTGATGCTGACTGAGGATCTTTTCCTTCAGGAGCTGGCACCCTTTTGGTGTGGCTTACATGAATCCAATTAGGCAATCCTGCACATTTCACTGCTGTGTTTGTAACCAATATAACCTGACAAGGTTCGCCCCACCTGGGTGATAAACACGTTTCTCTGGTGTGATGCTTCACTACCACCCAGTCTCCGGGGTTCAGATCATGCTCTTGTTCAGGCTGCCTGGAAACTGCGTCTTCTCCAACCTGGTGAGAGACAGAACGCACGAGGTCAGCCAATGCCTTGCAATAATCTAGAACCATATCATCAGTTATGTTCAGCAGTTTATTTCCAGGTACATGTGCTTGTTTCATTGCTCTTCCCATGATGATTTCAGGTGGACTCAATCCTGTGTTTCTATCAGGAATGCTTCTGAGTCCCATTAAGACAAGAGGCAATGCATCTGGCCAATCTAACGATGTAGAGGCACACATCTTTGACAATCTTGATTTTATTGTGCCATTTATTTGTTCAACCACTCCAGAAGCCTCTGGGCGGTACGCACAGTGCAATTTTTGTTCAATTTTAAATGCTTCACAGATTATTCGAATTACATCGTTATTGAAGTGACTCCCTCTATCTGATTCCAAAGTTACTGGGAAACCAAACCGTGGAATGAGTTCTCGTAACAACAGTTTTGCAACTGTAATGCTGTCATTCCTCCTAGTAGGGTAAGCCTCCACCCACCTTGAAAACAGACACACTATGACAAGTACATATTTCAGTCCTTTACATGGTGGTAACTGAATGAAATCTAACTGCAATCTCACAAATGGACCCTCGGCCTTTCCAATTTTTCCCAAACCAATTACTGTTCTCCTTCCTGGATTATTCATTTGGCAAGTTAAACACCTCTGGCAAAGACTCTCTGCTGCAGCCCTAAACTTTGGATTGTACCAACTCTGTCTGAAAAGTCTAATCATGGCATCTCTCCCTACATGTGTGTCTCTGTGGTACATTCTAGCCATTTGTGAAATCAGGCAATCAGGCATGACTGGTCTGCCATCTGAATAAACCCATACGTCATCATCTGTTCTTCGTCTAAACCCTATTTTTATCCAAACATCTCTTTCACTCTCTTCAGCATCATCCTGCAATCGTTTCACATCATTCCATGTTTCAGGTGTTGAACATAGCATAAGTTGGCAGCTGATTCCCATCCTTTCGACTTTTCTGTTTACTGCCAATCTGTTTCTGGCACAATGTTGAGCAATTAGTTCTGCGTATCTGTTACCGGCTACCACCCAGTCATCTCCTGACTGGTGTGTGGCACATTTCACCACTGCCAATTCTTTTGGTGATTGTATTGCCTCCAATAATTCCTTTACAAACTGCCCATTTTTGATTGGGGATCCTGAAGAAGTCATGAATTCCCTCTGCATCCACAGTTGGCCAAAATCATGCACAACCCCGTACCCATATTGACTGTCCGTAAATATGGTTACCTTTAGATTTTTCCCAATTTTGGAGGCTTTGATCAAAGCAATTAATTCAGCTACTTGTGCAGATTTGACTCCTGGTAAATAGGATGCTTCAACTATTCCAGAAAGTTCACATACAGCATAGGCTGCACTCAATTTGCCATCCTCATGTCTTAGGCATGAGCCGTCCACAAACAGCTCCCTATCTGGGTTTTTCAGGGGCATTTCCTGTATGTCAGGATGCGGTTTGGTACACAACTCTGTGACCTGTAAACAGTCATGTTCTGGATCGTCCTTAACTTCTTCACAATATGGATCTGGCAATAATGTAGCAGGATTTACAACTGTGCACCTAGCTATTGTCACATTTTCAGCTCCTAGAATTATTCGCTCATATCTTGTCATCCGACTAGGTGTGAGATGCTGAGTTCTAGTTCTTGTCAACAGGATCACAACTGCATGTGGGACAAACACTTTAACAGGATATCCCATTACTATTGACTCACTTTGTTCAATGCTCATACAGGTAGCAGCAACTGATTTTAGACAGCCTGGCAATGCTGCAGCCACTGGGTCCAATGTAGCAGAAAAATATGCTACAGGACGCCTGTCTAGTCCATGTCTTTGGGTTAGTACTGAAAGTGCACAATTTTCTCTTTCATAGCAAAACAGTGTGAATTCTTTTGTATAGTCAGGCATGCCCAGGGCAGGTGCCTCACACAAAGCATTTCTTAATTTTACAAATGCACTGGCACTTTCATCATCCCATTCAACTGGATCCTTTGCTTTCTTTTTGGTTAACTGAATTAAAGGCTTTGCTAGTAGTGAAAACCCTATAATCCATTGTCGACAGTATCCTACTATTCCAAGAAACATTCTCACTTCTCTTTGTGTTACTGCCATTTTCATTTGCTTAATTATTTGTATTCTTTCAGATGTTGTTCTTCTTTTCCCTCTTTCAATTTGGTGTCCCTAATATTTAACTGCTGTTGTACAAAATTGTAACTTCTCAAGTGACACTTTGTGTCCTTCCTCAGCCAAATGGTTGAGTAATGCAATTGAATCTGCGACACAATCATCATGAGTTCTTGACGCCACCAATAAGTCGTCTATGTACTGCACCAGGACTGAGCTCCTGGGCAGTACTAATTTTTCTAGACACTTTTTCAGTATTTGATTAAAAATAGAGGGACTTTCTGTGTACCCTTGAGGAACACGATTCCACACATAAACATGGTTTTCCAATTTAAACGAAAACAGATATTGGCTATCTGGATGCAATGGTATTGAGAAAAATGCTTGGCACAGATCAATCACGGTAAACCATTCTGCATCCGATGGTATCTGGTACAGGATCACTGCAGGATTTGGTACTATAGGACAACAAGGTACCTACAATTTTATTAATTTTCCACAAATCCTGAACGATCCTATATTTTCCACTAGGCTTTTTCAAACCCATAATTGGCGAACTACAAGGGCTACTCAGAACTTCTTTTAATATGCCTTGTTTCACCATTCTGCAAATTTCTTCAGTAACTCCTGCTTTTACTTCTGCACTCATTTTGTACTGTCTGGTATTTGGGAAAATTGCGCCTTCTTTTACAGTGATCTCCACTGGGTCTATTTTTGCCATAAGACCTATTTCTTTCCCAGTAAAATCCCATACCTTAGAGTTCACTGTAGTTCTTAACTCTTCTGGTAACTCATCTTTGGTTATTAAGGAGAACATCTCATCTACTTCCGTACCTTGCTTGGCTATCATGAATTTGTATACATGATCTTCATCCGGGGTCTGTATTGCAACACCATCCGGTGTGCAAAAAATAGTGCAATTCATTTTGCACAGTAAAGCTCTGCCCAGTAAATTTACTGGACTGGAATCACATACCACAAATTGGTGCATTTCTCGGAAATTTCCTATTCTTACTTCCATGGGCTCAGTAAGGGGTGTTCTGATCTTTTGATTTGCTACACCTACAACTTGGATAGCTTCTCCAGAGAGAGGGAGGTCTGGGATGTCTTCTGTTCTCACAGTAGAACGGGTAGCACCAGTGTCCAAAAGAAAAGTGATATCATTACCTTTTACTTTCCCTTCAACATATGGACCTGCCTGATCTACCGGCAAGGATGCGCCAAGTACGCACTCCTTCTCCCCCTCTCCTAGGCACCGTCTTTGATAACTATATGGATTAAAATCATCCTGTAAAAGAAATTGTGAAGTTACATATTCATTCTTACCACTTTCTCCTTGATATCCGACGTCTGTACCGTGCTTTGCTCTGCTTACATTACCCTGTATAGGGGCAGGTGGCAACTGACTCTGAGGATTTACACCCTGCTGTGAGTCATTCTGCGTCTGTGGATTTAAATTATGATTTGGGCCATTATTATTTTGAATCTTTTTACATTCGTTCTTCCAATGTCCCAACTTTCCACATCCATGACAAGGAAATTTCTTTTTAGCCTCTTCTCTACTCATTCGTCCTCTCACTTTTACACCATTCCCTGTGTCACCATTCGTTCCAGATTCTTTTCCCTGACTTTCTGTTGGATTATCCAAATTAATTCCCTGTCGCTCAGCCATTTTCACTTGAGCCCACATCACTTTTTCTTGTAGTTTCTTGTGCCTGTCTTCAATGTCATCTCCACAATATTTAGCATATTTCAAAATTTCATCAATAGGCTTTCCCTGCCAACATAACATGTGTTGCTTAATCATCTGACAAATCTCTGGTTTTAGACCATAAACAAATCGATAGACAAACTGACTCATATTTTTGTCCCCAATGTCTTCGAAACCACTGTACTGCTTAAACACCTGTAATAGACGTTCGTAGTAGGCGTGTACCGATTCATTTGCCTCTTGAGTAGTCCTGTCTATTTTTACCCAATCTGTTTCTTTTGGTGGTATTTTCCCTTTCAAATAAGTTATTACCTGGTGATGCTTTTTCATCACATCATTCGATGGAGCACCTGTCTTTGCATCTCTAGGATACTCTTCACTAGGCCAGTCGATTGTAATTTTACAGTCTGTCCATAAATCGGCAGGTACTACTATGTCAAACAAACCATCCAGATCCTTTAACAAAACCTTTGAAACCTTCACAAACCTCTCAACCTGCTTGTACCATTCAATTGGTTTTTCTCTCAATTTTGGAAAATCATTTGTAAATGACAAAATGTCTTGCCTGCTCCATGGGACATGAACATAACCTCCTCCTGGAACCTCCCGCATCGGGTACATCTGTTCTACTTTTCCTGTTTCCTTCAGTAAATATTTGGAATTCGTTCTACTGAAACGTGCCTCTTCCTTTTTCTTTGTCCACCTAGTTTTCCATTTATCCAGTTCTCCCCATTTCTGTAATACTGACATTAATTCTTTCACTTGTAATTTCCTACCAGATGCATTCATATTTTCTAAATCTTTGTCAGTAAAACCTGCTCTATATGGTTTCTGTAGAACTTTTGACTTTCTTATTTCAATTCCCATTTCTGAGGCCAAATCCGTTAACTTTTCATGGAATATCTTTACATTTCTCGTTATGCTCCTACATACGAACAATAGTTCTTCTTCTCTGTAGGTATTTAAACGATCTACTCCTACATTGCCTGCTATCATTTCTTCTAACTCGACTTTTAATTTATAAATGTCCAAAATCTTTGGGGGTGAACTTTGTCTGTCTATTCCTTGTGCCCATCTTTCTAAGTCTTCTGGAGTTACTACTGTTGCACTTTTAGTTCCTGATGATGTTATTATATTCACATCCTTTGAGCAACCAGGTGTGACTCTTCTGGGGGTGCTATTTACAGAGTCTCGAATAGGTAAATCCATTAGTCAAATCATAGATTCACAATCACTGATATGATCATCAATTATTACAGCTTCATGTTTAGGAATGTCCACAGGTGTAGGCATAACTAGAGGTTTCGGACAATTTAGTTTGTCACCAATTAAAGGGACCACGGGACCAATGGTTACAGGTATGGTCAGGGAATCAGGATGTACATTCAACTGTGTTATTTTCTGTATCAATTCTGCTCTGTTTCTGTCTACAGCCTCTCTTTCCTTATCTTGAAGTACCCTATTAACTGGTGGATTATGCAGTACTTGAGGTACCAATGGTGTTCTCAAAATTGGTGCACTTGGGGAACATCCACCCAACCCTTCTTGGTATGGTGGAGTATTCTTTAATATTTCTTCCATAAATTCATCTTCGGATTCTCCAAACCCTGTCATGTGTTTTGTCTTTTCTTTGCATTTGCTCCCTAATGGCTCATCTGCCATGAATACTGGATACAAACCCTCGGTAAGCATCGCTCGTCTCCACTGTTTCATCTGACTTTCTCGTGTCTCATTATGGTGTCTAGGGAAAAATCCCCTATAACCCCTATTGCTTCTGGGTCTATCACGTTCAAATGCCTCTGTTTCCCATTCTTCTAGGGCTTCGTATTGTGTTAATCTTGGTCTGGGTTCTAATTCATTCATCCTTATTCTTAAATTTTGAAGAATTCTCCCATTGAAAGTACCATTCTCTGGGAAAGCTAATATTCCGTCATCTTTTGTATATTCTATCCAATTTTCTAACCATACGCAAGTATGATAACTCCTCTCCATCATCATGAATGAGGCGGGCGTTTTTGCTGGTGGAATGATAATTCCTTCCCTAGTTTTGATTGGCTTATCCTTCTTAAAATAGTTTTTAATCTTTTGTAAAAATGACATTTTTCTCTTTTCTCCGTACATTTTGGGTAAATATCTATTTATTGAATTATATTCGGCAAAAACCTAGGAATATCCTGTCTGGACGTGTTCCTATTAACGTCGGATCGCGTTTCCACATATAATCTACACTGTCCACTAAATTCCGACTTCTATGCTGACAACCAATCAAATTTCAGCTAACATTTGTCTCGGGGCCAATCCTAGCGCGGCTTTTCTGTGACATCTGTCTGACGACAGCTCCTTTACAATCTGTGCTTCTCTGTCCCTCGCTGTTTCAACCAAACCCAGCGCGGCACCTGTGACGTCAGTATTACTCCTGTCTACCGACCCCGCCTTTACAAGCTTGCTCCACGCCTGCTGTGTCGACCAAATCCCAGCGCGGCGTTTGTGGCGTCAGCCTTTACTCCGACAGCTGACCCTCCCGTTACAGAAATCGTACGCAAATCTTTCAACGCTTCTTATTAAAATTCAGTAACAACATAAAACATTTGCTATCATGCCAGTTTCTCTAAATTGGAAAAGATAGATTTCTCTCACTTCTTAGTAAAACCCTTCCGTTTACTAACATACACTACGAGTAAAACCCTTCCGTTTACTCTTCATATAAGCTTCGGAAATACCTGCTACTCCTTCAATGTTACCCTTTCTAGGTGATATAACATCAAATTTTCACCAGCGTATTCCTTTGCTGTCACTCACACGCACAGAGTCCCTAACAAGTACTGATAGCCCTGCTTAACTTTTCAGTACTATTTCTGCCTGACAGATAACCTCACTGCAGTATGGCTTCCACTTACCATCCGCTATTCAAATTCCCGGGGATTCTAGAAACATAAAACAAAACTTTTAAACAAACGGATGTTAGTTCATAAAAATTAAATTCTCATTACCCAATTAACAAAGTAAAACCATCCTCTGATAACCAGAAAACTGATCCAGCGGGTTACTAGCAACAAGCATTCATACAGTGAATACTCACCTGGGCCCATTCATTCATTCACACTAACTAGCAATCACCGCTGGGCGGGAATCAGTTGTACTCTTTATCAAAATCCCTGCTACCAATTACCTTTCCTGATTGAAGAGTAATGACTTACCAATGGACCGTTGAAAATTGGGGATAAAATGAGAATGTACAAAACATAATTTTTCATTAACCACCTGAAATAACCACTGACTCAGGAAGTTTTAAAATGTTTATCTAAATTCTTTAACAGAGTAAATTACAATCCACTTAATACTTAATCGCATATCAAGGAGGAAGTATACTATAATATCACCTATTAAGCATCAATGACGGTCCCTCAGAAAGGAGAAGATAGAGACAGCAGTACAAACTAGATTACGCATTTATAGTTACCTAAAGGTGTGAAAACCAAACCCCTTGGCCAAGGAGTTGGAAGAGGGTCCCCAAGAAAGGATGAAGACCAAGACCTCCGAACCAGGTTCAAGACAGGATAGATGACCTCTCTACCAACGACGCCTGCGTCGTTCCCCTCTCTGACACTTTGTTTCCTCCTCGATTCTTCCGTGTCTTCTTTCTAATGGAATCCGCCGCCCCCACCTCAGGACCTCTCTGGACAGCGGTTCAGTCTGCAATCAATCAGCTCGTTGAGCACCCAAAGCCTGTTCTAACTAATTAGCTAATTCTATATCTATTATACCCTTTTCACCCAGGTACCTCCCATTAATGTTTCAAAATTATGGGCCCACTACTTCTGATTGGACAGGGACAGGGGGTTGATCCTCACACCATGACAATTTAGTTCAATTTCTTTAAGCCCATTGTTTTAAAGTACCGCCCCTCACAATTAATACATTTGCTTTATTTCCCACCCGTCTCACGACAATTTTCAATACAAAGTGTATACAATATGTATCAAATTTAGGACATCTCAGATGTACGGTGAAGGTGATCAGCGGGTCATGTCCTTGGACATCTTCCAAGTTGACTTCATCGCTTTGTCTTGTTAGTTTCAGAGCGCATGCGCAGGTTCCATGGCTCTTGAGCTGCTGTTCAGTTAACCCAGGCCCAATTTACGAACTGATAGAAATCAAAGAAGAAACATATTAAAATCAAAAATAAATGTTTTCACTGAATACCCCCTACTTCTACTCTATTCCCATTTGATTATATAATCTATCCTGCATTAGTAGCATTAGAATACTACATTATTAATTCCAGCAACGCGAAGGCTTTAGCATGTGAGAACATAAAGCAGCCATTTTAGCATACACTGCGCAGAAGCAAAGATTCCCTCCAAGCAAAGAAAGACGTCATACCATGTGACATGGTTGACACATGCGCAGTAGAATTCCCGTGCTTTAGCGGCCATTTTACATTAGACAAGGATTACTTATTAGTGAAAACACATAGGCAAGCGTCTCTCGGATAAAATGTAGTGTTTGCATATTATTAATAATGACATTACAATGTTTAATACAAACTAATTAATTTTGTGAGACGATTGCTTACGAGCAAGTCTCATTGTGAGTCCTTGCTCCATCACCTGTTTACAGTCTCTTTGATTGGCTAGCATTTCTGCTTCCAATCACACACAAAATGTACAATAGGGAGACAAGTTAACTGATTGTTTCAAGTCTCCACTGGCCTCTTGGGCACAATTTTGTTGCTATTGGATGGAAAGGTCTCAACCACACTTTTGAGGCATGCGTCCTCATAGACCTATTCATCCTGTCCTGATAAGGTAGTACTATCAGGGTGGCTCAACCTCAAAATTAAATTAGGGAAGTTCAAGATAAATAATGCTGGATAAACCTAGAAGGTTTTCCTTTATTTGAAAGGTTCATAGGGTAGGATTAAAATTAGAATAGTTGGATGAAGAATGAGGAATTACGTCTCAGTCATCCATAAAGTGGCAACATGTTTCGGTCCTTATAACTGCTCATACGGGGTCCTTTGCATTCATCAGGGCTGGTTGAACCCTACTATCTGTACTACATCTCAGTCCATCCAATATGGAAAGAATAAGTCTTACCTTCGACCTACTCATAGGTCTCACCACCCTAACTCAAGAATTATTGACCCACTGGGCTCAGCAGTGGGGGAGACCTTCTGTAGTCACACTACTTTTTTATTTTGTGTGAAGCACTCCATTAGAGTGCATGTTTTTTGAGCCGTCTCTCACGTGCACGTATCTCCCCCTGCACTCTGTGTTGCTCTCTGTCTCCCTGCCTTTCTCTCTCTTTTGTTTGTCTGTGCGCTTCTCCCCATTTACTCCCTCCACCCACACTCATTGTGTTGCTTTACCCCAAACCCTCTGTTTTTTTCGCTCCTGCCTTCCCTGTTTACTTTCATGTCCTCTGCAGCCCCTGCCTCCTCCCTCTCCCCCCATTGCTTTTGCATCCCTTTCCAAGTTGCTTCGGCATTCCCCAACACCCTTCCCAGTGTTGCTTCACTTTTCGCCCTTTACCCTCCCCATGTTGCTTCTCCGTCCCTCCCTCTCCCATGTTGCTTCCGTTCCACCTCATGCATGCTTTAAAACAAGCATTGGCATAGCCAATAGGTCTCGCCTTTGGGACCTTATAAGTGTTTAGCCATGCAACAGTTGATGTTGTTGCACTAAGGATATTGTGCTGCATAACTAAATACTTATAAGGTCCCAAAGGCGAGACCTATTGGCTATGCCAATGCTTGTTCCTTTAAGCCATGTTGCACAGCAGCCCGTGCTGCTGTGTAATACGTCTAAAAACAGTGCAGGGGTTAGGGGAGGGCAAGCAACATGAGGGGGGATTATTGAGAAATGGACAGCGGGGAGGGTGGGAGTTAACACAAAGGATAAAACAACGGACACAAGAGGAGGACGGGGAAGTGATTAAACAACGGATAGCGAAGGAGGGCACGAGTAGTGATTAAACAACAGACAGGGGAGGAGGGCGGTGGGGGAACGATTAAACAACAGACAGGGGAGGAAGGAGGTGGGGGGAATGATTAAACAACAGACAGGGGAGGAAGGAGGTGGGGGAATGATTAAACAACAGACACGGGAGGAGGGCGGTGGGGGGAATGATTAAACAACAGACACGGGAGGAGGGCGGTGGAGGGGAATGATTAAACAACAGACACGGGAGGAGGGTGGTGGAGGGTAATGATTAAACAACAGACACGGGAGGAGGGTGGTGGGGGGAATGATTAAACTACAGACACAGGAGGAGGGCAGTGGGGGGGTGACTAAAGAACAGACACAGGAGGAGGGCAGGGGTGATTTAACAATGGACATGGGGGGCTTAAACAACGGAAACGGGAGGAGGGTGGGGGGATGAACAACGGACACAGGAGGTGGGGGGTGACTAAAGAACAGACACAAGAGGAGGGCGGGGGTAATTTAACAATGGACATGGGGGAGTGCTTAAACAACGGACACAGGATGAGGGCGGGGGAGTGATCGAACAGCAGACATGGGAGGAGTGTGGGGAAGTGATCGAACAACAGATAAGGGCGGGGAAACAACAGACATGGGAGACAATGGACAGTGGAGGAATGGGGAGATAAGGGACAGCGTGGGAGCAGGGCGGTGGGGAAATAGCGGACAGGGCGGGGTGAGGGAGAAGGACTGCAGACGCATGCACTTTATGAGTGCATGTGCAAAAGTAAAAAATAAAAACAAAGGACCTGCAGGAGTTGCTGCTAGTGGAAGGCCATTGAACACAGACTGGAAGCTGTACTTAGTCCATGGTAGGGACATAGATGAAGACCCAGGAGGAAGCAAAGAAACGAGAGTGATGTGGAAGCCAACCAGTGGTAAGTAATGGGGGGCTCTTAACCTTTTTACGTTTTTTTTTTGTTTAAAAGAGATTTCATAAGCGCAGCGCAAGCGATGTGCAGGCAAAACCCAACGAGACTTTCAGGCACTGGGATTGCAGCTCCGTGAGAGCAATACTTTAAAATGTACTTGCAAGTTGATGATTAAGAGAACGCGTCCCGCGTTTTATGTTACTGAAAGTGTCTCCACTTTGGCAACTCATTCCATAACGGATCAAGATACGACACATGTTGGTTCAGACATTCACTCTAGAAAATTTACAGTTGCAATGGCCTGAAACTAAACCACCAAAGCTGTGAGAAGCACAATTGCAAACGAGGAGTTAATGGCAGAGATGTGTCGAGAGTGCACAAGATCAAAAACACCCAACGTCTGCTTTCATTTCGAGATTACATGGAAGTCTCGGAGAAAGTAAAGTAAAAACAAGCATCTCCTCTTTCTGAGGGGAGATTACAAAGATATTTCGTTTCTATCTTCCAATATCTCCTCTCAGACCAGTTATGTCCTCTCGAACATCCATCTATTCTACTGAATGCAGGCAATGCAAAATGCTTAAGTCTCTTCTATGCAGCTGCGTTTTGGGGGTCGAAAGGCCATTATTTAACGAATGATGAAGTTAATGATGCTATGCCTTACTGTTATTTGGAATTTATACAGTATATATATATATATATTATCTTTCTCAAACCACACTTCTCTTACTTGCGAAAGAAAAGTCGGGCACACACGGGTTCACCAGGATGAGTGCTGCTTTAATTGGCTCTCAGCATGCCGCGTTTCGTCATAGTGACTTCATCAGCTGCTTGCCAAACCATAAGAAAAATTAAACGTCCACTTTTAAACAACAAAATGCCCCACTCCGATAGGTTAAGGCATTGCTGACACGTCGTGAGGGGGATGTCTCAGACCCGGTGCTCCGAGTCCGCGTAGAGCAGGCACATCAACGTCAGTACTTCCCCAGTGGGCGGTGTCTGCTCTCACCCCACGGCAGTCTGGATCTTGTAGTGGGTGGCGAGCAGCTCTCCGGGACCCTCATCCCACCGCTAACATCCCGAATCGTGCCCTGGAGACTACTTAAGTAAGTAGAAATCCTCCGTGCAGTCACAGTCCCAAAGTATTGGAAGGGCAAAATTGCGAGGGTGCGGCGGTTCGGCGCTTTCCAAAAAGTTTTTAGAAATTCCACTTGCTTGCCACTCAATCGCCGAACTCTTCAAGGATGGGTGCCCACAGGTGCTTGTGGCCGCACCAAAACACCAAACCACACTTCTCTTACTTGCAAAAGAAAAGTCGGGCACACACGGGTTCACCAGGATGAGTGCTGCTTTAATTGGCTCTCAGCATGACGCGTTTCGTCATATTGACTTCATCAGATGCTTGCCAAACCATAAGATATATATATATATATATATTAATTTATAGACAAAGCTTAGTGTGCAGAACAATTCTAGATGTGCAGTGTTTGTAACCCTGTTTTTATACTGCAACTCCTTGCATGGCATTTACACTCCACAGTAATGAAAAGTGACTCAAGAGATGATAATGTACCTAAGGTCATTGTGAGTCATCCAAGCACTTAGGGCCGAGCAAGAGATGCCTGCTGGTGCCAAAGAATGAGGCTTTCACTCAAACAAGTTGCATGCCAAAGACAGAGGATTTGGAAACAACAGCCCTTTCCAGCTGGGCTAATTTCAATGCAACTGTTTCAGCTAAATTCAAATGTACTATTTATTTGAGAACTTTCTTTAAAAAAATACATGAGTGAAAAGGTAACAAAGGGCAAGAGTAATTTGATCTGAAAAAACATTCATTGACCTCTCTGCCTCCAGTGGTGCGGCGGTTCGCGCTTTCCAAAACGTTTTTAGAAATTCTACTTGCTTGCCGCACAATCGCCGAACTCTTCAAGGATGGGTGCCCACAGGTGCTTGTGGCCGCACCAAAACACCAAACCACACTTCTCTTACTTGCAAAAGAAAAGTCGGGCACACACGGGTTCACCAGGATGAGTGCTGCTTTAATTGGCTCTCAGCATGATGCGTTTCGTCATAGTGACTTCATCAGATGCTTGCCAAACCATAAGAAAAATTAAACGTCCACTTTTAAACAACAAAATGCCCCACTCCGATAGGTTAAGGCATTGCTGACACGTCGTGAGGGGGATGTCTCAGACCCGGTGCTCCGAGTCCGCGTAGAGCAGGCACATCAACGTCAGTACTTCCCCAGTGGGCGGTGTCTGCTCTCACCCCACGGCAGTCTGGATCTTGTAGTGGGTGGCGAGCAGCTCTCCGGGACCCTCATCTCACCGCTAACATCCCGAATCGTGCCCTGGAGACCACTTAAGTAAGTAGAAATCCTCTGTGCAGTCACAGTCCCAAAGTATTGGAAGGGCAAAATTGCGAGGGTGCGGCGGTTCGGCGCTTTCCAAAAGGTTTTTAGAAATTCCACTTGCTTGCCACACAATCGCCGAACTCTTCAAGGATGGGTGCCCACAGGTGCTTGTGGCCGCACCAAAACACCAAACCACACTTCTCTTACTTGCAAAAGAAAAGTCGGGCACACACGGGTTCACCAGGATGAGTGCTGCTTTAATTGGCTCTCAGCATGACGCGTTTCGTCATAGTGACTTCATCAGATGCTTGCCAAACCATAAGATATATATATATATATATATATATATATATATTAATTTATAGACAAAGCTTAGTGTGCAGAACAATTCTAGATGTGCAGTGTTTGTAACCCTGTTTTTATACTGCAACTCCTTGCATGGCATTTACACTCCACAGTAATGAAAAGTGACTCAAGAGATGATAATGTACCTAAGGTCATTGTGAGTCATCCAAGCACTTAGGGCCGAGCAAGAGATGCCTGCTGGTGCCAAAGAATGAGGCTTTCACTCAAACAAGTTGCATGCCAAAGACAGAGGATTTGGAAACAACAGCCCTTTCCAGCTGGGCTAATTTCAATGCAACTGTTTCAGCTAAATTCAAATGTACTATTTATTTGAGAACTTTCTTTAAAAAAATACATGAGTGAAAAGGTAACAAAGGGCAAGAGTAATTTGATCTGAAAAAACATTCATTGACCTCTCTGCCTCCAGTTGTGCCCTTAAGGCAGCTGCCGCTGTGATGACACTAGGAAAGCTGCTTTACTTGTTTAATTCCAGTCTTAGAATATTTTGGGGCAAAGTTTAAAATTCCCAAATATTGTAAATGAACACTTAGCAAGTTAGTGTCTCACCGTGGTCCTCAGGGCTGTCGCACTGAAGGTGTTATCTGTTGACAAAACACTACAAATACCCTGAACAAGAGAGTGAACTGTCGTCCATGTGAGAGCAGGAACGAGCGCCTGGAAGGCTGACTGATCAGACAAGAAGAGTGATGCGGCTACTTAACTCCACACAATCGTAATTATTTTCCTTTTATGTATAACAAACGATATTTCCCCGGCATATGCAGGAAAAACGCTGTAGAGTGACATCTCTGGATTTGAGGAACACAGAACGTTTTCGTATATATAACATGTATACCGCAAACTACAAAATGATCAGTCTCAAAGCGCGCATGCGGACTGACTACACATTCATCATTGTAAGTAAACTAATCACACGTGGTTTGAGCCCCACGAGTCACTAAACAAAACAAACACTAGTTTTAGTACCTAAAGAAACTGTAAAGAAAGAGTTGAAAAAGAAAGAAGACGACAAAAACATATCTGAGATTTCAAATGTTTTCAGACTTTTTATATATATTAACAGTTTGAATCATTACACCTTGATATTCAAAATACTTTCAACTACCTAGTTACAGTTATTGATGAGTGCTGACAAAATAATTAACGAGAAACACGAAGTATTAACTGTGACTGAGTAGCAGAATCATATAACAGGAAGGGGGAGGGGCCGAGGGAGTGGATGCAATTAGTAATGGTACGTCCGTTTTACTTAGACAAATACCAAGAATTACAGCAACATATATGACACAATTATTTCTTAAGACAAAAGTGGGACGACCTGCTTGGAGCAATAATCCAAAGATTGTCAATTTTGAGAAAATAAAAAAAATAAAAAGGAGTACCCTAAAACGTGTTTGTTTGAAAAAACAACTAAAGGGCAATAGGGACAACAACATACAAGCTGGTGAAAGTGTGGTGTTTTTGTGTTAGGCAAAAGAAAATCACATTTGTTCGATAGCAGGGCACAAGTTCTAAACAAGCGCTGAAACACAAGCGTGGCCCCGTAGCTGCGAAAGTTAATTGTTGTGAGAGAGAGGGGCAGCAGGAGGTGAGCCCGCGAGTGGTGCACGCGCGCACGCTTGGGAGAGTCTTCACTTTTCAAGCACTGCACTCGTGCTTGTGGCGCGCCCCTGCTCGCTCCCGCAAGGTGGATGCCGCCACAAGCACGAGTGCAGTGCTTGAAAATGAGCAGAGCGACGGCTAAAGGCCCTCCTATGCGCTGCGTAGGCGAGACCTAAAAAACGCTTTTGCACTTTTTATTTTCTAATATATTGTAAACAAAAACACCTGCGTCATTTTGTAAGTGTGTGCATGTGTGGTGTGCATACCTAGAAAACGATGCGGGCGTCCGCATGAAAGACTTTTTTTTTTTTTTTGCTTTAACCATAGTGCACAGCATCACGAAGTGAGACTAAAAACTATTAACAAAGCCAATAGTTCACAAAGGCAAGATCTGTTGGCTTTGCCAATAGCTGTTTTAATTTTTCACAACATGTACAACGAGATGCTCATTGGGTATAAGAACGCTATATGAATGTTCCTAGTCAGTCATTCATTCAGTCAGTAGTCAGACAATCCGCTTAACCCAATAAGTACTCCGTTGTATTAAAGTGCTCAGCTGTACCGAATGTCACTTGTTATGCGAACGCAGGAGATGCACCTCGGCTCACACTCTTGACCAGGCATCACGCATGGATGTCAGCAGCTATTGTGATTCATGAGTCACAAATTCGTTCGAGCTCTCTCTGTTTTTAGGTCGAGCCTAGGCTGTGCGCATGCGCTATCTGGAAGACATGCTGTATTCAGTAAATGGGCTTTCATTTCGCCCCCTCGCTGCTGATCGATTAAGGAGAGCATCACTCACATAATCTTGCTTCTCAATGCGTTATTTGCATTCCATTCCCCACCTTCTCGTATCATGCTCCTCCCCTGGAGTATTGGCCTGTTATGGGTATCCTTTCACAAAAGGGTTTTTCCCTTTGTGTTTGCGCACTCTTATTTTTACACCACCATCTTTTTTCATTAAAAGCACTTTTAACCAACCATGCATGAGCCAGCCCCCTACATGCTGCGGGTCGCTGCCTGGAGCGAGAGCTCTTAGTGCGGTTTGTAGGATGACAGAACAAAAGTTGGCCACAGTGTGCTGTCACAACTAGGGGCGTGCAGCCCTGGGGTGTCCGCAGACACAGCCAGGCAGTCCTATGGTCATCAAACGTTGACCGCTGGTGGGATGCTCTAGTAGTAATCACAGCTGCAGGGGCCACTCCCTCCGGGCGATACCAGGGCTGGGAGAGGGTCTTGCGCGACTGCTGCCCCACTCCTTTGTCCTTTCCTCGCTGCTGCCAGGTTGGTGCTAAGACTGGCACAGCACTAGCAGCTCACGACAGCTCAGCTCCACACAGCTTGTGCACCGCATGCAGACCCCAGACCCTGGTGCTAGTCCCAGCTGCTGCTGAGAGTGAGAGAGATGGGGAGAGAGCGGATAGCTACAGATTCACTGTGGAATCTGCGCATCTTTAATGAATTCTCTCTAGCCTCCCTCCCACCCTTCTCTCTGTATCGTGTCTCACTCTTTTTTCCTCTCTTTGTTCGCCCACCTCTCTCTCACCCCTCTCTCCCTTCTTGTACTGTTCGCATCTCTTCATTCTCTCTTACGCCGCTCCAATCCATCTAACAGTACTGTTACTCTCCCTTGCGCATCTCTCCTTTATTCCTTCCACACTCGAGCTTCCTCTCTGAGTCTAGGGTGCAGTATGCCTGGAGGTGGGTGCAGAGCTGAAAGTGCAGTGTGTTAAAAAGCAACATCAAAGCCAGTGTGTCTGCATTGTCAGCAGAAAGGTGAGACCTAGAAAAATAACTTTTGACTCCTCTGCCCTCTCCGCGAAGCAGTACAGCCCCTCATGAGGCCCGCCCCTCCATGGCCTCCGCTCGCCTCTCCTCCCCCTCCTTCCAAGATGCAACTCGAACAGTTTCGAGCATTTGCTTTCAGCAGCGGCAGGATCTTGTTTAGATATATACCATGTGTGCTACTGTTTACCGAGGCCTCGGTATTTTCTATTCAGCCAGTGTACAGCTGTGTCCATATTTTTAATCACCTCTCAACATTTTCAGTCCTAGGGCCTATTAAAGTCAGTTGATTTGGAGAGATGGAGGGGGGAAGAGTTCTCTGGTTTGTTTTAAGACCCTAAAAAAGCCCGTTGTAAGTGGCACTCTCTAAATGAGGGTGAATTGAGAGGTATTTTATAGGAACAGAATGCATTGAAAAAACACGCAGGCGAAACATTCTCAACGGTCATGCTTAAGAAAAACAGGCGAGGTTAAAAGGAAATATATATAAATAATCACCGGATGTCGTTGAGTCTTCCCTCTGTTGTGGTGATCAGCATCAGCTGGGGATGTCAGTGTGCTGAAGATACATGTGATCGAGGCTATTTAATTATTCATTATTTTTAGTTGAGGCCCATTGAAATGTTTGTTTTTGGGAACAGCCAGATATATATATATTTTTTTTAATTCTTGTTTACTTTTCATATTACTTGATCTTACATAGCTGCCCACCATGTTACATTGGTAAATTAAAAATGTCTAATGTGTCAGTACGCATACATCTACATATGTTCACTACCCACTGACAAAGCGAGTAGGTCTCCCATTACGCTCTCTCCCTTTTCTCTTTCTCTCTCTTCCTCTCTCTCTCTCGTACTCTCTCTCACACCACTCTCTCGCTCTCTCACACACAAATCCAGCATTCCTCATATTAGTTTGCTTCAGGTCTTTATGCACAGTTTCATTACCATAAAATTTTTAAAAAATCAGGACGCTCCCCTTCTTTCGGTGTTTTCTGCATGCACAAGCGCAGCCTCTTTATGCCTCTATAACCTGCTCTCTCCTTCTTTCTCTCTTTCTCACACACTGTTTTGTCTACTCAGTCTGGAGTTCATTCACCACTTTGTGCACAAACTACCTACCCTCTCTAGCTTCCTTTCTATCTATTCTATACAGCTATCACCACTATCTATTCACCATGCCACATAATTCCACTACACAAATACACTACACAATTCCACCCCACACAATTCCAATTCAAACCACATAATTCCACTAAAAACAACACACATCCAGTCCTGTACAAACAAATAAGGAAAAGTAAAAAAGAATGTAATTTACAACGCCAAATGCTCTAACTTTCACAAATGCGAGACCCATTGCATTGCAAATGCTTATGTTTTTTTCGGAGCGAAGTATTAGAAAAACTATGGGCCTTGTAGGCATTTTGATGCAGAGGCAGCATGTGTCACCACCTAGTGGAGGACTGAAGTTACCTGCCTAAACATACATATATAACAAAAGTCAGCAATGCCTCCTTTATATCGTATTACAACATTTAGAAGCGCAGGACCTGGGAAAACAGCCCTGCCTGCTGCCACAGTGTGACTACTGTGCTCCTTGCAATTAAAACCTTAGTAATGGAAGACGCTAATTACAACTGCTGTGCTATTCTCTGCCAATAACCATCTCGCTCTCTTGTTTTCCTTCTTGCAGAGTTAAGGGAGAGAATTCACTGATTTTTTCTAAGAAACGCCTTTTGTGACAGAAAGAAAAACCTCCTTTTCTCACAGCTTGTCCCTAGCACAGCAACTACACAAAAAAATGCATGAACTAAGAAAAGCAACATTCGCCTTCTGTGGCCTCTTAAGAAGCCCAGGGGCAGAGAACAGTGTGTGAACCTCAAGGGTGTTAGAGGCAGCTCTCCAAGCCTGTGGTGCTGCTGGGACCCTGTGTGTGCAGGGAAGGTTCACACCCTCAGCTCTCTAACAGCAAAAGGCCCTACAAGGTGAAAGGAATGCGAGCTGAAGGGCTCGAAACATGTCTATGGCACCGCACGGAAAAAACTCTTCTGCTGCCAAGAACTCCTTGAAGCTCATCTTGGTTGGATATATTAATCAAGGTGTCTTTTACAGGAGACATATTTTGTCATTTGTGTATCAGTGCTCGTTGCATTTTCATTTTTATCCCAAGATTGCCATTTGGCTGTTGTGTTGGCGAATAATATTGGTTACGCACAATGCAAAGGAGTGCTATATGGTGGCAATTATAGCAGCGTCCATCAAATTTCACCCGGAAAAGGATTTCTGCGTCGAAAGTTGACGCAAGTTTATCGCTGAAAGACCATTGTATTGCGTAGCGTGAATTCCCTGGCAATGGATTTGGAGTGAGCTTAAGGGGTCAGAAACAGAGAAAACCCCACTAGGATTCCATGCACAATTCTGATCGATAAAAGTAGCATGACCTGGCTTTGTGTGGAATTCTAGCCTCAAATGGATCTAGTGACAAACAACGGCAAGCGGAATAGCGCGTGATATTTCCTCATGTAACATTTCTAACTTCTGTGAAATGAGTCCTTTTGCGCAGTTTGCCGTGGGGCGGTTGTCTTCGAATAGAAATTTGTACTGGAGGATATGTCCAGTGCTTAATTTGTAAAAAGTGCCAGGGCTCTCGCAGGAGGCCACCTCAGCTTGCACCACTCATTGCCTCTGCTATGCTGCCAATTATAGTAACAAAACAACTGCTAACCATTGCACTCCTACAAGTGTGACTGTTAGGACTATTCCAGGCTCCCAAAGCTATCAAAATGGCTTAAGCAGCAGTCAGTAGTCATTTTTAATTTATATTGAATTGATAATTATCTGTTGTTGTGGTCATCTCTAAATTAGTCAGACAGCGCCATCTTATGGCAGGCTGTCACAAGCGCTGGTGTTGACAATTGAGTGCCGGTGCTGAGCACTGAAAACCACCAGCTCAAATTAACCACTGGCTATGTCACAAGAATAAAACTCACACATGAGACACTGATTGTTTGCTCTATGGCGCAATGCTCTAGCGGGATCGCTGACAGAATATCGAGAGTCAGAATATCGACCTACAGAAATATCGACGCAACAATATCGATGTCCAGAATATCGAAGTCCTATCTACAAAATAGTAAGTACAAAAATATCGATAAAAAAATATCATTGTTAAAAATATCGTTGTTAAAAATATCAGTTTTTTTAATGTATAAAAAATAATGTAAAATAAAGTAAATAATACATATAACTAAAATAAACATAGTTAAAAATATTTAAAAATGTTTAAAATTATAAGTAATACATATAATGTAAAAATCAATTAAACATATATATCTATAAAATATAATATATATACTTACTTAATAATATTTTTAAATAATTATTTTAATAACTTATAAATTGTTTTAAAACATATTAAAAATTATAAATACATATATATACACATACACCAATAATATAAATTAAAATTAAAAAATATATATAACTAATTAAATTATTACAAATATTTTTAAAATACATTTTACACTACATTAACTAAAACAGTAGGGAAAATATTGGATAGCGAAGGGGATAAAATTACTATTCCCACTCCAGAGAGTGCAACAGTAGGGAAAGTGTTGGATAGTGTAAGGGTAAAAATTACTATTCCCACTCCAGAGTGCAACAGTAGGGAAAGTGTTGGATAGCGTAGGGGTAAAAATTACTATTCCCACTCCAGAGAGTGCAACAGTAGGGAAAGTGTTGGATAGCGTAGGGGTTAAAATTACTATTCCCACTCCAGAGAGTGCCACAGTAGGGAAAGTGTTGGATAGCGTAGGGGTAAAAATAACTATTCCCACTCCAGTGAGTGCAACAGTAGGGAAAGTTTTGGATAGCGGAGGGGTACAAATTTCTATTCCCACTCCAGTGAGTGCAACATTAGGGAAAGTATTGGATAGCGGAGATGTACAAATTACTATTCCCACTCCAGAGAGTGCAAGAGAAGGGAAAGAGTTGGATAGCGTGGAGGTGAAATTTACTATTGCCACTCCAAAGAGTGCAACAGTAGGGAAAGTGTTGGATAGCGTAGGGGTAAAAATTACTATTCCCACTCCAGTGAGTGCAACAGTAGGGAAAGTTTTGGATAGCGGAGGGGTACAAATTACTATTCCCACTCCAGTGAGTGCAACAGTAGGAAAAGTATTGGATAGCGTAGGAGTAAAAATTACTATTCCCACTCCAGTGAGTGCAACAGTAGGGAAAGTGTTGGATAGCGTAGGGGTAAAAATTACTATTCTCACTCCAGTGAGAGCAACAGTAGGGAAAGTGTTGGATAGCGGAGGGGTACAAATTGCTATTCCCACTCCAGTGAGTGCAACAATAGGGAAAGTGTTGGATAGCGGAGGGGTAAAAATTACTATTCCCACTCCAGTGAGTGCAACAGTAGGGAAAGTGTTGGATAGCGTAGGGGTAAAAATAACTATTCCCACTCCAGTGAGTGCAACAGTAGGGAAAGAGTTGGATAGAGTTGGGGTAAAAATTACTATTCCCACTGTAGTGAGTGCAACAGTAAGGAAAGTGTTGGATAGTGGAGGGGTAAAAATTACTATTCCCACTCCAGTGAGTGCAACAGTAGGGAAAGTGTTGGATAGCGTAGGGGTAAAAATAACTATTCCCACTCCAGTGAGTGCAACAGTAGGGAAAGAGTTGGATAGAGTTGGGGTAAAAATTACTATTCCCACTGTAGTGAGTGCAACAGTAAGGAAAGTGTTGGATAGTGGAGGGGTAAAAATTACTATTCCCACTCCAGTGAGTGCAACAGTAGGGAAAGTGTTGGATAGCGTAGGGGTAAAAATTACTATTCCCACTCCAGTGAGTGCAACAGTAGGGAAAGGGTTGGATAGCGTAGGAGAAAAAATTACTATTCCCACTCCAGTGAGTGCAACAGTAGGGAAAGTGTTGGATAGCAGAGGGTTACAATTTACATACTTATCAATTAAATAATTATTAAAAATTAATAACCAATTAATAATTAATTATTTATAAATTATTTATAAATACTAATAAATAAATATTAATAATTACTTTTTTATAATTAAATTACTTCCCACCCTATTCCCCTACAAACCCACAAACCACTCATAAAAAAACACAATTAATTTATTTATCAATAAATTAATTCATACTAATTAATAACCAAATTTTTATTAATTAATAATAAATTAATTATAAATAAATAATAATAATTACTTAATTAAAATTAAATTACTTCCCACCCTACTCCCCTATCAACCCACAACCCGCTCCTATAAAAATAACAAAATTAATACAATTATCTAATATTTAATTAATATTAATTAATAACCAATTAATAATTAATTATAAATTAATTATAAATACTAATAAATAATTATTAATCATTACTTTATTATAATTAAATTACTTCCCACCCTATTCCCCTATAAACCCACAACCCGCTCCTAAAACAAATTACACAATTTATATAATTGCCTATTAATTAATTAATATTAATTAATGACCAATTAATAAATAATTAGTAATACATTAATTACAAATACTAATAAATAAACATTAATAATTACTTTCTTATAATTAAATTACTTCCCACCCTATTCCCCTATAAACCCACAACCCGCTACAGAACCAAGGGGTCTATTACGATGGCGGGCGGACTGTGTCCGCCCGCCACCGCAACGGCAAACGGGACTGTCCGCAAGAGGTGCGGCGGTCCCGCAGTGGCAATTAGGATGCCACCGCCACGGTGGCGGTGGCATCCCGCATATATTGCATTGCGGCGGGCGGTGCTGTAAGCAGCACCCGCCACAATGCAATATATGCATGTTGTGCATTGGCATGCACAACGTGACAGGCACCGCGCGGTGCCTGCCACCTTGTCCATGCCAATGTTGGGGGGTACCATAGGTACCCCCCAAGTGCAGCTCCCACCCCCCATCCCCCTGGGGGCCCGCAACGGGCCCCCGATGCGAAAACCACATGCCTTTCCATGGTGGAGTCTCCGCCATGGAAGGGCATAACACCGCCCACATCATAATATGAATGGCGGTGCCTGCAAGGCACCGCCACCATATTATAGGCCTTTTCCGCCCGGTAGGCAATCGTGACGATTGCCTACCGGCGGAAAAGCGGCGGACGGTTTTTCCGTCCGCCGCGGTACCCCCTCCATGCTAATGTGGCGGGGGTAAAAGGCCGTCCGGAGGGGTGTTTTGGCGGGCGGATCGCCACCGCCGGTCGGGCAGTGGCGATCCACCCGCCATGCTAATAGGCCCCTAAATTACGCAAAAATAATTTTACATAAAAATATTTACTGCTAAAAATTTAACACATACATTAAAAAAATAAACTACACTTATACCAAAAAATTGCCTAACATACTTTTGACACACATATTAAAATACAGAACACTAATATAAACATCGATATTATTAACAACGATATTTTTACAAACGATATTACTGTCTTCGATAGTAAATAAAACGATATTTCTTACCTTACTGTCGATATTCTGTACCACGATATTCTTGATGTCGATATTCTTGACCTACGATATTTAAAACTCCATATTCTGGTAGGTCGAAATAAAAAACTCGATATTCTGTCTGTGTACCACTCTAGCGTTGTGCTAGCAGGGCATTTTTTTTTAACTCAAGTGTGGTCAAAGAAATCATCAGCACATCACTCTTTGACCCTTTTATGAATTAAGGGCTGAATTCCAATCATTGTGCAAACACGTTTGCATGGGTGATCGGAATTTTGAGTTGTTTGATAATTAGCACAACCTTGAAGTTTTCCCCTGATAAATTCGGGTAGGTCAAACCTGCCGAAATTTATTGGGATAAAGGCCAGGATAAAAGGCAGACCCCACAGAATTCGGTGTGTTAAAAAACGATTCTACATGTTATGCTCCATACCCTCCCACTGGGGTATTGGTATTTACTACTTGTTATAAATACCCCACCCCATTCCAACAAACTCGTAGTGAGGGACTTAGTAAATACAGCACCATTAAATTTTCCCAGTTTGCACAAGCCAGCACTGTGTATTTTAATGTAGCTCTGAGCTAACCAATTTTTAGTCAACCCTGGCCCCTATGCACAGGTGGACCATGCTCCATGTGAAGAATTTATAGCCATTTCTCTGTCATTATTTATTTTGTTGCAGATGGCGGGATTCTGGTTTTTGGAAAGCTAGGCCTTCTAGGATGTTGCATCTCTGCTGCTTCTGGATGGACCCCAGAGACCGCTCACAATATGTATTTTTAAAGCTGCAACTTCCAGTGGGCTGCACCCCCTCTGCCCCTGTGTGGAGTCTACATACCATTGAAGAGCTACACCTTCTAGTTGGTCTTACCTCCACTTTGTGGTTTAGGAAAGCTGCACCTTCTAGTGATTTTCATCTACACCACACTTGGGTGGACCTACAGAATCTTAGGGCCTTATTTAAAGATTGGCGAATGGGAAACTCCGTCAAAACATAACGGATATCCATCCACCATATTACAAGTGCCTTCTTAGGCTATAACACACTACATGGACATCCGCCGAGTTTGTGACGGAGTAGCCTGTCCACCAAACTCTAAATAAGCCCATTAATTATATACTGATTGGAAACAATGACTCATAATTAACTGATGGGATGGGAAGATGCTTCAAGCATGTAATTGTAATTAATTAGTGTTTTGAAATGCTGCATCTTCCAGAGACTCTCCATTACCTGATGGTTTGGGAATCCGCATCTTCCTTCTCAAATTAACTGGTGGTCTTGATTAGCTGCATCTTCCTTGATGTTGCACCTGCATTGCTCAAACATGGACCCATAGGGTTCTATTCCGATTCGGGCCGGAAAAAGCACCGACCGACTCGGATCCGGAAATTATACCGAACGAGTCGGTTGCTGGAAAATCAGTTGGTCACCCACAACAATGTTGCAAAATCATGTATGTCATGAAGTTGAAGATTTGAAGGATGCTGTGGGCGTGTTTTGGTGCTGCTATTCCATGGATTGGCCAGATTCAGAAGATGCTAACGACTTGGACCTATCACTTTGGACACAAGGGACAGTATCTGCCTCTCCAGCACATATATATTGCTGGCTGTTCCCCTGAGAGCTCACTTGCCTGCACTACATGCTCCAGGACGACATCTGCCACTGCACTGCTGCTGTCTCTGCCCCTCTGGACCCTGCAATGGCACGTACTGTGGAAAGAGCCCCAGCCTTCAGCCTTGAAGAGAACCAGGCCCTGCTAGACAGCCTACTTCCACAGTACAGCAAGCTGTATGGGACACCAGGGGAGCAGGTGAGTGTTCTGTGCACTGCCTTTCTGAATGTGCATATTGTCTGACTAGCAAGGCTGAAAGTCTGCACGCCACTGGCTAGCAGGCTCACTGAGTAGTTGTCACCCCCATAGTGTGTAGTGACATGCACTGGACAGGTATGGTGCAGTGACAGTGCATTTGAACAAGGTTTTACTTCCCATGCAATGATACCATGTAGTGACGTCTGGCAAACTGTCCATGGGCAGCTTTGCACTGCCTGTGTACATCATGTGCCCCTGTGATTGAGACATGTATATACAACTGTGTCATGCACGGATATGTTGCATGTGTAGTAATGGCCTTTTCACTTTGTCATCCTGACAGGTTAATGCCCATCGGAAGCAGGAGATCTGGAAGGACATCGTCCGGGCTGTCCGGTCCGTGGGGGTCTACAAGCGCCGGATCCGCAACTGCCAGAAGAGGTGGCAGGACCTTCGGGGCTGGACCCGGAGGATTGCACGGGTCCAGCTGCAGCTGTCGCCTCCTCGCAGGAGGGGCGGAACACGGACCCTGACCCCCACATGCTCCAGATCCTGGCGGTGGTGTTTCCAGACCTGGATGGGCAGCTGAAGGCCAGACAGCAGCAAGGAGGGGGTGAGTCAAAGACTGCACTGTGAACTCTGTATTACATGCTTTGTGCCCTCCTCTGGCCTGGTTCAACTGCCACAGTGCAGCAGTCATGTTGTCCAGGAGCCATGTCCCTCTATTGTGCACTGCCCACTGCTCATCTGATACCCAGGTGTGGCCCTTACATTCAGGGAATTGTGTCACTTGGGACTGTGTCCTTGCAGTTTGCTTCACTAAAGGTGGGGGACAGCATCTGTTTCCCTAACTCTGTTGTGGGCATCATGGGTGGGTCCATTGTTCACACAACGCCTGTGTTCGGACATGTAATCTGCGTGTTGCTTTGATAAGCGATCCACTTGCTGAGCTGAGCCACCACATGTGCCTGGGGTATGTGGCACACGCCCATGCAGCGGGTGGGAACAATGTTTGGGCCCCAGGAGTGTGCAGATTACGTGTGTCACACATACATAGCCAGCTATCCACTGTCCAGGGCTCATCCCTCATTCATGTGGAGCAGGACAGTCATGCCTACTCCAGGCCATGCAATGCACTCTGTACTCCCACTCCCGTGTATCAGCTGACACATTGTGCGCAGTGATTTGACCCCTCAGGTGTCTGCCTCTGTGTCAGTGTGCTGTGGATTACTTGCCAGGACTTCTGGGGTGTTTCTTGGTAGGGGCTCAGCATGCCCCTGGAGATGTGACCATAGGAGACGATACTTGTGTGTCACATAGGTGTTTGATCAGCTGCCCGTGCAGACTGGGGTATGCGAATGTGAAGTTCAGGCAGCTGTTCCCCATTCACAGCAGATTGTGAGGGGCTCAGGTTCAGAGGGTAGTGTCACAGGTCTCCCATATGTCCAATAGGTATGACCTGGACAAATGAGGGTTAAGATGATGTGTTGTGTGGGGGATGTACATGTGCACTTGTGCAGCTCCAGGACTTGCATTCCCCATGACCTACTATTGTGACACAGTGCATAGTGTTGTTGTCTGGCTGCCAAGTCATACATCACTGAGACAGTGATGTATGACTTAGCAGTCATGCCTCTGCCATGGCATGTGTCAACTTATTGGTGGTCCTGCAGGGGAGTGACATGTGCTACATGCACACCATTGTGGCGATGGCTATCAGGACATGGGTGCATCATGGTGTCTGTCGCTGGTATGCATCACATGCATTTCCTATTTGACTCTGGGCATCCCTTTCATCCGGAAACCTGTACTGACTCAGTGGCAAGAGCTGTGATGTGTGCATGTCCACATGCCACACCGTGTCCTCTGCACTGTCCAACTACTGTGTACTTGGTGCATGTGTCCACACTGGGGTGTTGCAATCCAACAGACACCAGACAGATGGGTGCAAGGCCATGTGGGATGTGAGTGCCATGCTTGGCATCAGACTGACAATTGGCTTCTCCTGTTCAGTTAGGGCACTTTTAGCAATGTACAACTAATGATGCCAGGGCTTGCTCTGTAATGTGCTGTGCTCACAGTGGTGTGTGCGTTTGGTGCAGGTGACTGATGTCTGTCTGTTTCCCCATTGTTTGCAGATACATCCACGGCCACGGAAGGGGACAGCTCCACGGACCAGGAGGAGCCTGAGAGCCAGACTGGGTCAGCAGCCGAGGAGTGGTCGGAAGGACCCAGTGGCACGGAGGGCGAGGGGAGCCACACCGAGGAGTCCTCAGCACCATCCACCTCAGCTGAGGACCAGAGCAACTCGGAGGATGACTCCCTTATGGAGGTGGGTGTCAGCAGCCACCACACCCCACCTAGTGTTGCTGTCCCCGCCACCACCAGCATCACCACCGCCCTCCCATCGGCTCCCATTCCCCAGGTCCGTGGAGGCTCCCATGTTCGGGAGCGTGTCTCCTTTGGGCCAGGCACCGCACCCCTGCCCCTGTGTCCCCTGCTGCCCTGAGTGAGGAGTCTGTGTACCTCCTTCGCCAGCTCCATGTAGGGCAGACAGCCATGCTGAGTGTCCTCCATGCGCACACCGCTCTGTTGACTCAGCTGGTGTCGTTCATGGAGGGCATCTCATCGGGCATGTCTGACCTACAGAGGGGCAATAGGTCCATGGACTCCTCCCTGACGGCAGCAGTGTCCCTCCTCAGACAGTCCCTCACCCCTCCTGCCTCTGCTCCATCCACACTCCCCAGCAACTTACCCGTCCCAAGCACACACACACCGGCACAGGCACACACCAGCACACACACGTCCAGCACACAGACACACACGCCACAAACAAAACGCACACGCACGCACAGTCAGGGGACTGAAACCAGACTCACAGGGGATGGGGCCCTGGTACACACACACGCATCCACGGGCACTGCGCAGTCCTCAGTTGCCTCTCCCTCCAAAACACCCTCCCTTGCCTCACCTGCAACCCCAAAGACCCAGCGCCTCTTCCTCAGTGACCTCGGCCTCTTCCCCTCCGATCCAGCTGCTCCAGCATCCAGGGGGAAGAGGAAGCCCCCACACACGGAGCAGAGTGCCCCTCGCCCCGGACACCCTCCCCCAGGCGCAGACAGACTGAGGCCCCCACCCGCAAGTCCCCCCGGAGTGGTAAGAGCAAAACCCCGCCGCCGCCCTGCAGCTCAAGCACCAGGTCTCCTTCCTCCATCCCTCAGGCCCCCACTCCACAGGTGCCCCCACCACACCCTGCCCCAGGTTCCCCCACCCACAGATATACCATCCCCAAGAGGATCCGGACTTCTCCCCCTGCCACTTGCTCTCCCGGCACCACACCCCCGCTGCGCTTGTCTGTGCCACTGATGTGGTGAGGGTGTCCTCCCCTCTGTCCAGCCCACCTTGTCTGTTCCCCATTCTCCTCCCCTGGTGGTAGGCACTGCAGTGGAGTCCACTACCACCCTGTCTGACTTGGGCACTGCAGTGGCGGACCTGTCCACTCCATCTGCAGGGTCCACTGCAGTCGTGCCGGCACCCACAACATCTGAGCCATGCCCCCAGTTGTGCCGGCACACACCATGTCAGACACCTCCACTGCAGTTGTCAGTGGCTCTCCAGCACCCACCACCCCTTCCCTGCTTCCTCCTGGTGAGCCCTGATCCTGTCCCTGCGGTGCCTGGCCTACCCCCCGGTTGCCCCTCCTAGTGGATTGTCCCTGGTTTTGTGCAGGCATGTGTAGGGTGGCATCTGCCACTGTCACCCACTTGTGACTTTGTTGATGGACTGGCCATTGGCCTTTGTTTATTTTCTACCGGACTTCTACTTTTAATGCCACATATGCTGAATAAAGCAACTTTCTGTTCTCTAGTGCTTTTGCTTCTGATGTACATGATGTTGATGATGCTAACCATGCCCTTGCTGCAGTGATGGTGATATTTGGTCTCATGATAATGAAGTGTTACTGTGCAGGAACCCATGTGGTCCAGGGGGAATGTGTCCTATCCTGTGGTGTATCCATGTCATCCATAGCAGCATCTGAGGGTGTCATGTGTTCAGTATTTGGCAATGGGATTTCCTACTTAGATTGCCTATTTCACATCTGTGGCTTCCACCCCTGCACATCTGTTGTGCCTGCCATTGTTCGATTCGTCTACTTCCCTGACCGTGTGGCCATCTCCAGTGGACATGCAGGTTTGGGCATCAATGGGGAAGGACTCATCTGTGTTGTCAGTGCAACATTGCTATACAAGTGTGTTGGATCTGTGCTGATGATTCCGTTGGCACTTCCATGACCAGGCTGATGTTACGGGAGCCCTCATTTGGTGCTAATTGTTGATTGTGTGACCAAGTGCTCAGCTGACATGATGGGGCCCTACTGAGGCAACATATGGCACAGCTTTCCTCACACAGGAGTGGAGTCCCCTCATGGCAGTGTGTACTCCTGTGACATTGCCTGCGCCCAAGGTGTGTGTTGTATGTGCATGTCTGTGTGTTCACTTCCGTTTAGCTGTGCATGCTGTGATCCCTAGTGTTGTACCTGTTTGTGATGCTAGCTGAGTTGACCTATGTTCCCCCAAAGTCTTCGCCCTGGGTTCTCTGTGATGTGGGTGCATGGCACATTACTGGTCATCAGGGTGTCACCCATAGGGGTGTTTGCTGTCAGGGCTGAGTTTGTGTGCAGACGCAGATGGGTCACAGTCAGGTTTCCCCTTGGCACTTGTTGTTTGCCCCTGTCATGTGATTTGCAGTTTGTGTTATCTTTCAGTGATTGTGACACGTTGTGTGTGTGACTGCTGGCACTCCTCAGGGTCCGGGCTGCAATGTTGGTTGTTGTCTATGTGTGTTCTTTGTGGGTGACCTTGGCTTCTTCATTGGTGTGTGACTGTGGCTGGGATCCCATTGGTTGGTGTGGTATTGCCGTCATGTCCATGTACAGCGTAGTGTGCAGTGTGTCAGACATTCAGGAGTCTTGTTGAGTGGCCATGTGTGATGTGTTTCTGCACCTTGGTTCCCACCCACCACCCTGGAATAGTCATGGGTGCATGTGCAATGTCACCAGTGCATGTGTGCTTCACTGCTGCACATTGTTGGAGGTCGAGGGGTGTGGTGTTGAGTGTGTGCAGATGAGAGTTGTTGCCCGGCTAGGCCCCTGCCTCCATGTTGGGCTTGGCTTACTGGCCATGCTGTTTGATTTGTGCTTGTGTAGGTGTGATGGTAGTTAGTTGCTCAGGACACATGACTGTGGTTCACAGTGTGAACGACATTTAGCTTTGTCATCACAGTGGGATTGTAATGCAGCCCAGGGTCACCACATTGTGGGGGCCCTGGGGGTGGTGCTGTGGTGTGTCTGTGTCTTGCTGTGTCAGTTGCTGTCCCTACGTGCCTGTGTGACATGTGTGATTTGTGCTCCCTCTCATCTGACAATGCCTGCTTGCCCACATAGGGGATTTGGATCCATGAAGTTACCTTTGTGTGGCACTGTATGCACATCTGTATGATTGGTATTCAGGTCTCCTCATGTGTTGTGTGGTTGCCTGAGGACACTGGCACCCCCTCACCTGTTGTGTATGATGTGCAGTGTGGGTCTGCCTGTTTGTGTTTGTGCATCTGCACCACTGCATTGGCATATCTTGGGTGTGCCATTGGCTGTATGTAGTTTGGTGGGTTTCCCCTGCTGTCCCTGGGACTCCTAGGTCATCGGTCAGCACAATGATCATGGTTTGTGTGTCCCATTGCTGCCATGGTATGGTATCTGTTCACCTCACATCTGCAGTCTCCACAGGGTATCTGCATTTGTGTGCCCATTGGTGCAAATATGTGGGTCTGCATTCTGATGGTCACTTCTGTCATTGTGTCATTGATGATTGTTGACGGTGTCAGCCCCCATGGGTGTTGTTTGTCTGCACATGGCCAAAGGTATGTCTTATTTGCACTGCAGTATTTGGCTCCCCCAATTTATGTTGCAATGGGACACATACACTACTTTGCCACTGATGTGTTTGTTGTTCTGTGACCAGGAATCATCCATGCAGTTTGGCAGTTGCACCTCTTTCTTTGTCAACACTTACGTTTTGGTCACTGTGATGATGGGGGTTTGGACCCCATTGCCACAATGTTCAAAATGTGCTTCAGCTATGGACCCCACACTTACATTTTGGTCACTGTGATGATGGGGGTTTGGACCCCATTGCCACAATGTTCAAAATGTGCTTCAGCTATGGACCCCACGCTTACCTTTTGGTCACTGTGGTGATGGGGGTTTAGACCCCATTGCCACAATGTTCAAAATGTGCTTCAGCTATGGACCCCACACTTACATATTGGTCACTGTGATGATGGGGGTTTGGACCCCATTGCCACAATGTTCAAAATGTGCTTCAGCTATGGACCCCACACTTACATTTTGGTCACTGTGATGATGGGGGTTTGGACCCCATTGCCACAATGTTCAAAATGTACTTCAGCTAGGGACCTCACACTTACCTTTTGGTCACTATGGTGATGGGGGTTTAGACCCCATTGCCACAATGTTCAAAATGTGCTTCAGCTATGGACCCCACACTTACATATTGGTCACTGTGATGATGGGGGTTTGGACCCCATTGCCACAATGTTCAAAATGTGCTTCAGCTATGGACCCCACACTTACATTTTGGTCACTGTGATGATGGGGGTTTGGACCCCATTGCCACAATGGTCATGGCCTGCTTGCATTGTGGGTGCCACACACATATATGTGTGGCACATGTGCTAGGGGGTCACATTGTAAGTTCAAAGTCATGTTCGGTGTTGTAGGCATTTGACACAGTCTACACACGCTTGTCATGGTGTTGGGGGATGTCTTCTTCTTGCATTCCCTAGGTTGTGGTGTGCTGGTTGTGTCATGCATTGTCCATCCTATGAGTGGGGGTGGTAGTAGTGGTTGGCATCCAGCCCCCCCTGGGTGTGGGTGGTAGTAGTGGTAGGCATCCAGCCCCCCCTGGCTGAGGGTGGTAGTAGTGGTGGACATCCAGCCCCCTGGGTGAGGGTGGTAGTAGTGGTAGGCATCCAGCCCCCTGGGTGAGGGTGGTAGTAGTGGTAGGCATCCAGCCCCCCTGGGTGAGGGTGGTAGTAGTGGTAGGCATCCAGCCCCCTGGGTGAGGGTGGTAGTAGTGGTGGGCATCCAGCCCCCCTGGGTGAGGGTGGTAGTAGTGGTAGGCATCCAGCCCCCCTGGCTAAGGGTGGTGGTAGGCATCCAGCCCCCCTGGGTGAGGGTGGTAGTGGTGGTAGGCATCCAGCCCCCCTGGGTGAGGGTGGTAGTGGTGGTAGGCATCCAGCCCCCTGGGTGAGGGTGGTAGTAGTGGTAGGCATCCAGCCCCCCTGGGTGAGGGTGGTAGTAGTGGTGGGCATCCAGCCCCCTGGGTGAGGGTGGTAGTAGTGGTAGGCATCCAGCCCCCTGGCTAAGGGTGGTGGTAGGCATCCAGCCCCCTGGGTGAGGGTGGTAGTGGTGGTAGGCATCCAGCCCCCCTGGGTGAGGGTGGTAGTAGTGGTAGGCATCCAGCCCCCCTGGCTAAGGGTGGTGGTAGGCATCCAGCCCCCCTGGGTGAGGGTGGTAGTAGTGGTAGGGATCCAGCCCCCCTGGGTGAGGGTGGTAGTAGTGGTGGGCATCCAGCCCCCCTGGGTGAGGGTGGTAGTAGTGGTAGGCATCCAGCCCCCCTGGCTAAGGGTGGAGGTAGGCATCCAGCCCCCCTGGGTGAGGGTGGTAGTGGTGGTAGGCATCCAGCCCCCCCTGGGTGAGGGTGGTAGGCATCCAGCCCCCCCTGGGTGAGGGTGGTAGTGGTGGTAGGCATCCAGCCCCCCTGGGTGAGGGTGGTAGTAGTGGTAGGCATCCAGCCCCCTGGGTGAGGGTGGTAGTAGTGGTAGGCATCCAGCCCCCCTGGGTGAGGGTGGTAGTAGTGGTAGGCATCCAGCCCCCCTGGCTAAGGGTGGTGGTAGGCATCCAGCCCCCCTGGGTGAGGGTGGTAGTGGTGGTAGGCATCCAGCCCCCCTGGGTGAGGGTGGTAGTAGTGGTAGGCATCCAGCCCCCCTGGCTAAGGGTGGTGGTAGGCATCCAGCCCCCTGGGTGAGGGTGGTAGTAGTGGTAGGCATACAGCCCCCCTGGGTGAGGGTGGTAGTAGTGGTGGGCATCCAGCCCCCCTGGGTGAGGGTGGTAGTAGTGGTAGGCATCCAGCCCCCCTGGCTAAGGGTGGTGGTAGGCATCCAGCCCCCCTGGGTGAGGGTGGTAGTAGTGGTAGGCATCCAGCCCCCCTGGGTGAGGGTGGTAGTGGTGGTAGGCATCCAGCCCCCTGGGTGAGGGTGGTAGTAGTGGTAGGCATCCAGCCCCCCTGGGTGAGGGTGGTAGTTGTGGTAGGCATCCAGCCCCCCTGGGTGAGGGTGGTAGTAGTGGTAGGCATCCAGCCCCCCTGGGTGAGGGTGGTAGTAGTGGTAGGCATCCAGCCCCCTGGGTGAGGGTGGTAGTAGTGGTGGGCATCGAGCCCCCCTGGGTGAGGGTGGTAGTAGTGGTAGGCATCCAGCCCCCCTGGCTAAGGGTGGTGGTAGGCATCCAGCCCCCCTGGGTGAGGGTGGTAGTGGTGGTAGGCATCCAGCCCCCCTGGGTGAGGGTGGTAGTAGTGGTAGGCATCCAGCCCCCCGGGTGAGGGTGGTAGTGGTGGTAGGCATCCAGCCCCCTGGCTAAGGGTGGTGGTAGGCATCCAGCCCCCCTGGGTGAGGGTGGTAGTAGTGGTAGGCATCCAGCCCCCTGGGTGAGGGTGGTAGTAGTGGTGGGCATCCAGCCCCCCTGGGTGAGGGTGGTAGTAGTGGTAGGCATCCAGCCCCCCTGGGTGAGGGTGGTAGTAGTGGTAGGCATCCAGCCCCCCTGGCTAAGGGTGGTGGTAGAGCATCCAGCCCCCCTGGGTGAGGGTGGTAGTGGTGGTAGGCATCCAGCCCCCCTGGGTGAGGGTGGTAGTAGTGGTAGGCATCCAGCCCCCTGGGTGAGGGTGGTAGTGGTGGTAGGCATACAGCCCCCCTGGGTGAGGGTGGTAGTAGTGGTAGGCATCCAGCCCCCCTGGGTGAGGGTGGTAGTAGTGGTAGGCATCCAGCCCCCCTGGGTGAGGGTGGTAGTAGTGGTGGGCATCCAGCCCCCTGGCTCAGGGTGGTGGTAGGCATCCTGCCCCCCTGGGTAGGGGTGGTGGTGCGCATTCAGGCCCCTGTGTGCATATGTGGCATTGGTGATGGGCATCCCGCCCCTATGGTGCTGCTGTTGCTGGTGTAAGTATATTCTGCATCCCTCTGTGTGTGTGTGATGTGTCGTGTACGTGTTGTATGTGTTTTGTTGTTGGTGTCTGACTTACCTTCTGCGCCGTACGCGTCCGTGCCTGTTCCGGTAGTAAATGTAGAATATTGGTATGATCGGGACGAAGGGATTCATGGTTGGTTCGTGTCGTTCGTCCTTCTCGTTGCTTCGCGTCGTCCTCGTCGCTTCGCGTCGTCCTCGTCGCTCCGCCTCGTCCTCGTCGCTGGCGTGTTCGTCTCGTAGCCGTGGATCGTGTTGTGGCGCGAATCGGAGCTTATATGCGCCTCTCCCGGATGCTTTGATGTGCCGTGCGTAGCGACGGGTTCGGCGCGTACAGAAAGCGCATCGTACTCGTTCGGCCGGACGGAGCAGCATTTTTCCTTCCGTGCGACTCGATTCGGCGTTTCCGGATTCGCCTCGGTCGGGGAACAGGACCTGGTTTGGGTGAGTACGGCTCGGCCGGATTCTGTGCTGTTGTGCGCATCGTACTTACTCGTTAGGTGTGCTGTACGGATCGGTCGGGAAACAGGCTTTCGCATGGCTTTTTTCCCGACCGAATGGTATTGGGTGCGCCTCCGACCGAGATCGGAATCGGCCCCATAGAGTCCTATCAGGTGGTTTAGGAAGCAGCATCTTCGTAGATTCCTAAAAGAACTGTCAGTTACTAGACAGCTGCATCTTCCAGTGGGTTGCGCCTGCAGAATTTGTGGATGGACTCCATAGAGTCTTAATGACCTGATGGGTTTAGGAAGCTATGTCCTCTCCAGCTTCCTATTTAAACTGATTTTCTTCCTACCTTAACTGGTTATTAGCTAGCTGTATCTTTTGTTCAGTTGTAGCTACGCCTCTCCTGGGGGGGGCATATAATATTATTTAGCCAGATGTTTTGGGAAGTAAGCATTTTAATTAATTGCTTTTCTTGGAAACTGCATCTTCCTCAGAATCCTAATTGATTGTTGTAGTCTTGGTTGCACCGCCTGTTGGCTATAGCCGTGGCAATGGATGTTGATTCATTAAAATGCAAGCGATATAGAAAATAACATCAAATCTCTTTGATCCCACTGATGACATCACCGGCAATTATTTCATATGACATCACTCATGTAAAATAATATACAAGTACTAGATCAATAAAATGACAAAAAAAGTTACTGAACCAGGCAACAGTGTGTTTTAGCTGCCATCCATATATTAACTAGGGGTTATGTGATACGCCAAGGAAACAGCCAGGAGATGTCCCGGGTTCAACCATCACATGCCTCTGTTCTGTGGTTGTATGCTGAAGTACATCTACATAAACCCAATTATAGCCTAAAATGCTTAGGCACAATCATCATTTTCTCATGTATAAGTTCAAATGCCCACACACAACCCTAGTGTCAAGGTAATAGAATTGAACCATTCATTGAGTTATAGAGATTTTGCAGGCTCGGGCTTTGCATAGCAGAATTAGTCCTAATTTTGAGCAGATTTCAGAGATTCCAGCTTCAGACAACTGTGCTGCCCTTTAGGTTAAGCAAATGTTACAGGATGAGGTTAGCGCAGCAGAATTAGTTATCAGGTTTCCAAAAAGTATTGTCTGAGGTCCAAAGAGTAGATGTATCCAAGAGGTTAGCAAATTTTAAATGCCCAGGCTTCAGACAACAAAGTTATCCATCAGGTTATACATTTTACAGACTCAAGCCCAATACAGCAGAGCTATCACTCAGGCTAAAGGAATCCGGAAAGTCTGAAGAAGAACTCGCCATCAGATTAAACTAATTTTACTGGCTCAGGATTTGCACAGATCTTATAGGATCAAACCACTCAAAGTAGAATTATCTCTAAGACTAAATTGATTTTACATGCTAACTTCCCACAAAGCACAAATTATTGCATTGCTTACACAGATTTCATAACCTTGAAATATATAATGCAGAGCAATCCCTGACGTCACACTGATATCAAAAGCACAAGTTTCAAATAGTTTCACCCATCAGGTTTCAAAGACTTTACAGGCTCAAACTCTGAAACTTTCCTTCAATGCCACAGATCCTACATGTTCAAGTTTCTGATAGCAGAGATCAGCAGAGATCTGGATCTTGCAGGCTGTCCCTTCCATCCCGGCATTGTGTGCTGGGCTTGAGTGCTGTGGAGTGCAAAACCATCAAAGGTGTGAAATGTATGTAAACATTTCTACACACTGGCAGTGCAGTAGTAGACTAGATGCACTTCTTCACATGACATATATTCAAGCTCCCAGAGACAGCTCCTCTCACCAGCCTCAGGGAGGAGGAGAGTTCCACATGAAATGAAATGAAATTTGTACTTGTAAAGCGCACCCATACCCCCAAAGGGGTGTCCAGGCGCTGTACGCTATTCCCTGTGAAATGTCCACTCCTGGGCACCCCCAGGGTGAAGCCAGGCATCCCAGCGCTGTTGGGGCCGTTGTGGAGATTAAGCAAGCTATTGCCCAGAGTTGCAGAGTGGGACCCATGATTAGAATAGGCACCGAGGCGAGAATTATCAGGTCCGAGGAAATTGAGCCCAGGACCCGCCGAGGCGGGAATTGAACCCTGGTCCCGGGCCAGATCTCTGCATCAGGGTCTGCCGCTCTAACCATTGAGCCACACTTCTCCACATGGGCAAGCAGGTTTCACTGGCAGGACTCTGACACCCTTTATCCGTGCAGATCACCAGGTCTTTGAGTACACTGCTGCTGGCAGAAGGAAGTTCAGGTGGTGCAGGAGGCACCCCATCCAATGATCTCTGGTAGGCAGGCAAAAACTGTTCAATGCAACAGACAGGAGCATCTTCTTTCATCTTCAGGACCTGGCAGGTCCTCACTTTAGAGTGGGTCAAACTGGGCTTTTAAATGTAAATCAGGCAATCGCTGGTGGTGAGGCCTAGTTAATCCTAATAAAAGTCCAGGTCCTCATTTGCTCGGGTTTGTAATACAAGGACTATATATTCTATTCAGTCATAGATGTCCCTTGGATAGGATCCCATTGATTCCTCCCTCTCATCCTGGGCATTGTGTGCTGAGCTTTGTGTGCTTGGAATGCAGAGTCGGTGAATACAATCACTAGCAGAAAAGGGTATGCAAATGCATTTTAGCTCAGCACAGACAGAATATATTTCATGTCTTTTATTTGCTATAGGTATAATAGGTAACTGGGATGTAACTTCATCAGTTATCTTTTTCACCCTACCTACATGCTACAGGTTTGCTTTTGATAGCATACAAAGTTACAAATTGACTGTCACTTTACTTCTAGACAGCAGGAGATATGTCTAGCAGAAGCGACTGTAATAAAAATATGCAATATGAAATTAAATTTAGTACTTTTGGTGCAGTGGTGCTGGAACCATTTTCAAAGTGGGGATGCTACAAGTAATAGCGATTGAAAAATCCAAGTGGCACCCAAAGAACAAGTATAGCAAATGAGCCGTGCCATTCAGCTGCACAGTGGTAAGGGTGTACCATGTGTCCAATGGTGCATGTTGGAGAAAACTATTGCAAATATATCACTAAAGCATGATGTGGTAGTGTATTGTCATTTACAGGCAGCACATTTTCCATTGAAATGGCCACAAAATTTTCACAGACATGCAGTTTTACTGATTAAACTATATAGCGCACAAGTGATAATGCATTGAAAAATGGGCGTCATTGTATATCTAACATTTGTACCTCAAGTAAAGTGTCTTGATTCGTTTTGACTCTAGTAAAATCTTTGTTTTCTTCATGCTTCCAAATTAAAAATGTGCCTAATTTGTGCTTTCCGAACTGCTGATATATTTTGAAATATTTGTACAGTTTATTTACAGGTATTTAAATTTTGTTGTGCTGTGGAAATAAATGACATCCTGCAGCCTTTCCTTCCAAACCTTCTGTACTCCAGCAGGTTACATAGCTCACTTTAGAAATACTCTCACTTTGCAGTCAGAGAAAGAAAAGTAAAGACCAATCTCCATGTTAAAAGAATAAGTAGCAATTTCTCAGAAGACATAGCCTGACATTTGACCTCTGTCTTTGAACATATTGCAAATGCTACAGTGACAGTGACCATAACCCCCTTTGCTCAACCTTGGTGTCTGTTTGGGTAGATTCACTTGTCCGGTTGAATACCCAGCAGTTATCAACGAAAGAGGTTTTTCCAACTAATGACAAGCGCCACCTAAATTTTCATAAATTAGTCTTGGACATAGATTAGCTACAGAAAATGCATGGGGACTTGTGAGCCAGTACATCAGAGCTCTCTGCCTTACAGGAGAATCTGGGCTGCAAGACGAAGGTAAGAGATGCCCATTGTCGCTTTTGTGAGCATCTAGGCTCTTACTTCATCGTGCCTGTGCATAAAAATAATACAAGGATTAATACCAAGGGGTCACAATCATGGTTTAACCAGGTTTTCAGGCACTCGGAGATTAGACTTGCCAAAGCAATTAAATCCAAAGATTTTAGGACCATCAGATGTGCTAGGAACGCCTACAAGCTAGCTATCTCAAAAGCTAATTGAGAGTGGGATCAATCATTCAGGGTCTTGTATAGTGCGGCTACTCACCCGTGAGGGTCTCAAGACGCTGGGATGAGTCCAAGTGGCAGCTTATCAAGGATGCTTGCCACGCCAGGGACACAAAAAAGTTTTGGTCTCTGGTGGTGTGGGGTGACCAGTCAGGGCCCACCCCGCCTGAGACTCACATTACTGCCTCTGATTGGCATGATCATTTCTCAGCCCTGTATGCAGACTCTGATATGCCTACCTTTTTGGGAGGCCAACGAAGAGCTTCCCATTAAACCAGTAGGTGACATTGAGGCCTCTATTAGCACAATAGTTCAAGCCTAAGCCCCGCGGCACTGATGGCATACCTGGAGTACTATTCCTTCACGACATTCAGAGTTGGTCGCGTTATATGTTGGTGCTATTTAATGCCATAGCAGATGGCGCCCCAATTCCAGGGTCATGGAGGGGGGCTGAAGTTGTGCCACTATTCAAGAAAGGTGACAGGGATCAGCCCTGTAACTATAGGCCAATCAGTTTAATTTACTTGATTCAAAAAGTGTTCAGCCGGTCGCTCTTGCACAAGATTCAGTCATGGGCTAAAGATAATGACATTTTTAACTCCCTACCAAACGGGTTTTAGAGAGAAAACTGGGACAATTGACCAGGTGTTCCGCTTTCTTTTACTGTTTTGGAAGACAGTGACCAATGGAAAGAGCAGTCTAGACGTTGCTTTTATAGATTTAAAGACGGCCTTTGATCTAGTCCCTAGACAGAAATTGTGGCAAACCCTTGCAGACATGGGACTGCCAAATGAAATTTTAAGCCCGGTCATCCGTCTTCACGAAGACAACTTTGCTAGAGTACGGTGGGGCACTCAGGAGCAACTCACTGATTTGATGCCTGTCAGTGCGGGAGTACGCCATGGGTGCGTACTGGCACCCACACTTTTTTCCCTTTTTATAAATAGTGTGGTGCAATTTTTATCAATAAAACCGGCAAATGCTCACTCTCTAGCAGGGGAGAAAGTAGTGAAATGTATTTTTGCAGATGACACTCTAGTGGTATCCAAAACCCTGGGTAGGGGGCTCCAGTGGCTTCTTGACCGATTTAAGGATTTCTGCAACACAAGGGGCTTAGTGATAAACACAACAAAGACAAAATGTGTGACATCGAATCCTTATAGGACCTATAAGGGCCGGCCCTCTCTTGGAGGAACACAGCTCGAGCGGGTCAGCACCTTTGACTATTTAGGTATAAAGCTATCCGAGAACATGTCTTGGAAAACCCATGTGTTTAAAATGACTCTGCAGCAATTAGTTGGGGCCCTGGGGAAAGAACATTGATCCTCATTTAGTAAGCCAGTTGTGGCTGTCCTGCAAGTATACTATCTTAAGGTAGTGAGCTCAATCCTGTATGGGTCTGAGCTGTGGGGATTTGACCCAATGGAAGAGAGCACCAGTTCAGAACACAAATTCCTTAGGAGTCTAGGGATGCTGCCCCAGAGCACCCCACATTATCCCCTTATGTTGGATATGGGAAGGAATTCTATTGCTGCTAAATCTAAGATTCGCCCTTTGTTGTTTTGGCTTAGAATCAGGCCTACACCCGAATTAATCCCATACACTCATGCCCTGGAGGAAGTAAGCTGCTTGGATAGATTTGGGCTAGGGGATATTTGGGAAGAAAACGATCCCTCTTTGCTGCCCTGGAAAAACCCAGTCAAAGTACGTTATTGGGACTGAGTAGTGTAAAGTGAGCTAAGCAGCTGGCACTGAGGGAAGCTTGCCCTAGAATTCATGGCCCATAAATCAGATAGGTTCCTGGAAGGTTATTTAGATTTTATAGAAAAACCAAAGGATAGGAAACTATATATCCAGTTTAGGTTTGGCACTTTGCCCCTGAATGATTTTATAGGTGGATTGAACAGCAATCTATTGCCATCCCGCTGTTGTCCTGGTTGTAAAACCCCCAAGGAATCCTTAGCCCATGTAAAGTTTGCCTGCAAAGTTATAAGCAGCACCAAGAACTGATTGGTTAAGTCAGATTTGCAAACAGTTAGGAACTGGCAGTCACATAGAAGCTTTACGAATATTAAAATCAGACGCCAGACCGCTGTTTGCATGTGCGGTGGCCAAGTTCCTTGGTCAAATGTGGGGCATTAGGAAAAGAGCACAGAGGGTGAGTGAAAGCGGATTTTATCTAATGGTTTTAATCATACCTCCGTGCTCTTTGGGTATTTGAACAAGGGTGACTTATATGAACTCAATCTTAATACATCAAATTTCTTATTTTTAGTTATCGCATTTGCAGGATTCTCTATATTTATAGATAGCCGATTTCTCTTTTAATCTTTGAACTGTTTTTATGGTCTCTTTCTTGTCTGAAAGTATGGAATATGCCATTGTACCTCAACGATTGAATAGTTTTGTGGCTATTTTAATGTGAAACTTTTATGACATGAATGTCGAAATAAAGTATTTTTAAACCATAAACATAATAAAAGCAACATTCAAATGTATCTTTACTGTTCATTCATTTTCTGAATTCCAGCATGGTTATTTGGGGGCGCTGCTTTAACACCCACATTCTTTCTTCCAGCGCCTGTGAGCAGGTGAGACTACTATTCCCTTCACTTCTACTTCCCTTAGTGGTAATCAGTGCAGTGGCACAGGAGAGCTGCAGATAACTAATATCCTTAGACAGTTATGACATGAAAATATTCCTGATCTTTATTCACAGAGCATATGTGTCTGGACTTCTGTTAGGTGCTGGAGCCACAGCAGAGATTAAAATAATACATAAGAGCAACAAATAAAATGGAGAGACCTTGGAAAAATAAATATTTCTTCAATCTTTTAAACTTTCTATTGAATTTGTTTAGGGAACTATGCGTAGGAGCTGCTGGGTGTATTGAATCTTTTCAGTGGCCCAGTGGCTGAATGTGGTCACTAGGGACACCAAGGGATCATTTCTCTAATGAAAGTCATTAGAGGAAAGATCCCTAAACATCCCGAGCAATTCATTTGCTTTTCTGTAAAGTGAAGCAATGTGTCCTGCAATCAAAAATAGTTTTTTGTATACAACGAATACATAAGGTATAGAAATGAATTTGACTCAAAGAGTGCTCATTGAGTATAGAATTCAAATGTAAAATAATCCAATGCATTCAAGTGCAACCACATCCTAGGAGGTGGAAGGATACACCAAAACGGCCAGTAGCTGGTGGTGAGGATAACATACTCCTCTGGCCTGATCCAAGATGTGATTGACAATGTCCCAAGCCAATGGCTGAAGGGGCCTAGGACAAGAAAACTAATGCTTTAAATATGATTTGTCTTCAAACCCGCTGCCTGTGCAGTAAATACAAGGGGTTGTCTGCGCTTGGCCCAAAATGGTTATTTATTAACAAAAGAAATTAAATTAATGGTGAATTTTAAAAAACTGTTAAATATTAAGCACCTTGTGAGGTCACGAGCATCCGTAGAAATTGATCAGAATGATGTGGTGAGCTGAACAACCACATTTCAGTTGCGTTTTGTGACCTGATCGGAAAGAGCCGTTCTCCCGAGCTAGAATTGTTTTTGCAAACCGCGTTCTTCAGTAAGAGGGATTTAAAGGCCCACTAGAAAACAGCCACCTGAGTCCACAATGGTGCTTTATGAAAGATGCACAGGCATAAGACACTCCATTTCGGTGCCCTTTTCTGTTCCACGCAGACACTAACACCTACATCATTGCAATTGCATTAGGCCTGTGCTAACACTTGCTAAATACCAGGAACGTACTGAAGGGGAGAAGAAACGCAGGAGAATGGTACCTCGACCTGCTGCATTCGTATGATGCAAGAGTCAAACAGCAACCAGTCCACTCAGTGCACTCTTCGGCATGTAGATATGGTCTCTTTGTATATGTATTTGATATACTGTGTACTGTCTGGTTCTTTGTACAGTGTAAATATATGTTGTTTTTAATTAATTTGTGTATATGTTGTAAATAAGTGTATGTTATGTATATATTTTATAGCCTTGAAGAAGTCCCGGGGGGACGAAACGCATCAGCTATCAGTTGCATGCTGTGTTTTTAAGAACAACTAATGAATAAAGAATACATTTTCGAAAGAAGAACGACTCGTACAATGATTCACTGAGAAGATATTATGTTTTCCCTATTTGTGGGCTATAGATTACAATCTCTGTCACTTGTTTACTTAATTGTGAAGTTGAGTGCTGAACCACGCTGTGTGTTTCACTCTTCATCATGGACGTCAATTCACCCACATGCCAGGGGTAACGGAAGTGACCTCGCACACTTTGACTCACACACATGCTTACACATACTAACACATTCATACACTCTCGCGCACATAAACACACTCTCACCTGCAAGCATGCATGCAGCATATTTTTAACAGCATTTTTTACTTACCATAGTTTCCAGATAAGGTTATATTCCAGCTAATGTACTCCATTTTTTGTAACACTAATAGTGAATAACATAAAAGTATTCATTTTAGTGTAATAATAAAAATCAACAGAAACCAGGCAAGTGGAGCTCCAACCAGCGTCCATTAGGAAGAGCTGCCCATGTTTTCCAGGCACTGATTTTGCCACCTCTAAGGCCAGGAGTCGCAAAACCAGTGCGAGGGGTAGCAAGGGGCAAGCCAGGGGTTACAGTTGCGACCTCTGGCGACCCCTAAATGACGTCCACGCTCTGCATCTAAACTTGGCTGATGCTTCTGTTTGCGACCCCTGTAAGATTCTGTATCTACAAGGGGTAGGGGCACTGTGGGAGGGCTGTGACAAGTGGTGATTGGTTACCTGCCAAACTAGTGCTGTGTAAATCTGTCTCTGAAATGCACAAAGTTACTGGAGAGAGAGGGGCACCATCCCCTCTGGTGGCTGTCGGGTGAGAGAATTTTGAAAACATATGTGGCCAAAATTTGCATTTTACAGCATAATTCTCAATCTATTTGCTCAGAAGCCACAGGATTTAAAAGACAATTACGCAGAAGCACATATGGAAGATTCTGGCTACTTCATGATCTGGTTATCAAGCCATCGGCCTTAAAGAGCTGTCTTGGGTATTTTTTAATTAAGAAAACTTTGAAAAACTGGAAAACACTGCGATGTTTTTCAAATACAGATTCAGCACGTTAAGCAGCTTTGGGAAAGCCAAGAGACCTGGTTTATAATTGAAAATGCAAGCCAGGCCTATTGGCTTTGCCAATGCTTCTTCCTTTTGTGGAAAGGATTCTAAATAAACTTGGAGTACCAGGAAGCGGCAAGAGTGATTCATGCCTAAAGGAGAAACAGCATTGTAAGCGAAGCAGGAAAAGACAACAAGCATTGGTAATGCATCGGTTTCGCCTATGTAAAGAATAAAGAGCAGTTTTCATCAATCATTGTCCGGGAGAAGGAAAGAACTCACGGACAGGTAACACAGGAGTGGAGAGGATGTGGCTCAGGGGCCAGAGCCACTGACTAAGAGATGGGGATCCTGGTTTGAGTCTCACCGGCGCCGCGCACAATCTAGTGATTCTATGCAAATTACCTAATCTCTCCGGGTGATAAATTGTTATATGAATATGCTGCCTGAGTAAAAGGCAAAACTTTATGAAAATATAGTTCCACCAAAGTGGATGTTAACAGTATTTTGGGGACGGGAAACTGATAAGAGAAGCAGACGAGGAACAAGCATTGGTAAATGCAGAAAAATATGCTACAGCCAATAGAAATGGAGGAAAGGTAAGTGGCACGCACAGGAACCAATGAGAAGCCAGGACAGAGAGGAGGCAGGATGTAAGTCCCTTTTAAGTTTATATTAAAAACAATAGATTTCTCAAGCACAGCGCAAGCGCTGTGCAGGCGAAGCCTAAAAAGGAAACATGAAAAAGCTACAGCTAGAAATGTAAGCTGGAAAGAAAGATTCGGGGTGGAACAGAGCTGGTCCGAAAACCAGATGTGATCAACATAGGCAGAGTGACTTCATTGCTTCCCAGCATGGCCTACACATTATTTACGGTAACAGGGAGCTGTTAGCTTCTACAAAGCTGTCATGGACAGATCCTATAAACACAGGACCAGAAACTGGCCGCGGTAGGGAGTGACAGACATCCAGTGGGCCTGTGTGCATGCACTTAGCATTCCTTCTACATGACAGCTTCTGCTCACCCGAGCCGTCGCTGCTAGTCACTGCGGAGACCTCTTAGCGCATCTCCCCAGCCCACACTCAGGAAAATTATAATCCTAGTAATGGACGAAGCTGATTAAAATTTCTGTCCTCATAGCTGTCAACAAGCAACGTAAGCCTCTCTGTATTTCTCAGTGCACGTTTATGGAGAACATTGAAGATGCTTTCCTGCCAGGGGCTGAATGTGCAAGGTTTAATGGCCGGGTGGGATAGCTCCTCTTTAGGTCTGGCCTACAGGCAGCTTTCAGCTGTCTGTTGTCGAAGACCTATTGTGGGCAGCATCAATACTTGGAGTGTGCTTTGGGCCACCTCATTAGTTACCACTGGTTGGCCTTCTAGGCAATCTCACTTGCTTGCTTCTTATCCGATGGGTTATTTCTTCCTCTTCTTGTGTTTGTACCACCCCTGAAGCATAACTATTTTACCATCCTTCTGACTGCGTGATTTGTATCCTTCCACAGTGATTTTTTTTCTTTTTCTTGTAGCCCTCCTTGCGAGTGCGTGTTTTTTCTTGCTCTCTCCCTCATGTACTGCTTCCCGAATGAAATGACACCCAAGCGCTCTATGTTTTTCCCACTAGTTTGGCCGCTGCTTCCCCTGCCCCTCCCTGTGCCGCTCAATTTTGCCTATTTTTTTACACCCTTCCTCCCTCCTCTTCTCTTTTGTTCTCCTACCTACAGAACTATTACTCTTTTTCCATCTCGTTTTTTTTTTTTTTTTTAAGGGCCTTACACCGTCATTTGCTGCCAGGCTGCTCATTCCTAAAAGTAGGAACTGTTTATGTTTTTTAATTTATCACTTCAAGATGGATATCCTCCATCTTAGTACGGTAAATGAAAACAAAAAACAAACTCACAGCTATGCCATTATGCATAATCAGGGATCAGGCGCGCAAAGCCCATTGGGCTCAAAGGGCTCCCCCCTCCCTCCCCCCCGTCGTGTGTGTCAGCCCTGCTGGGACAGCTTCCCGGGCACACACACAGCCGCACCGGAGTACTTCACAGGTCTTTAAAAGACCATTTATTTGCTAACGAGGCTTTGTTGTGTTTTCACCCCTTCTTAGAGCCCCTGCATCTCCACTCTGCATATTGCTGGAAGAATCAGCCCCACCCCCCGAAATTTTTAGTAGGCTCCCCCGAAATTTGCCTCTAGTTGCGCCTCTATCAGGGATACATGAGGTGGCGCCAGGGCTGAGGTAACGTCAAAACGCATACATGCGCAAGCGTTATGACACATACGCGCATATGCAACATGACACTTTTCTTATTTTTGCAGGTGGAGCTGAGCATTGACATTATGGCAATAACCATTCTGATTTAGCCGCTGTTGAAGGGCTTCGGCAAAAAGCTTTTGCTAAAAGAGTTGTGCAACATCAAAGCCAAAAGGCGAGACCTATTGGCTTTGGCAATGTTTGTTGCACAACGTATCTCTGACATGTAAACCTCAAAGTAAACATTTTAAGAAGGAAATGCACGTTTTTAACTTTCATTTTGTGGCATCTGAGTAGCCTTAGAGATTAAAACCAGGGATGTAGTTATCAATAGTGCAGCAGGTGCAGTAGCACCAGAGCCTGTCAGTACAAGGGTCAGCCGCACTCCACCTATGTGTCATGGAGTCTCATTTTACATGTGTGTTTATTAGGGCCTGTAGCACTCTTTATACGAATCTCAAAAATCCTAGCAGGACTTGAAGTGTTGCAGGCAGGCCAAGGTGACTCTCTGCTGGGAGCAGGCACACTTCTCCTGACTCCTGCCTGTGTGGAGGGTACACGAATATGCATTCCCTGAGGGCGCCCTGTGCGTGCTAGGTCTGGCAGACAAAATTCAAAGCAAGTCTTTTTATTTATCTGTGGTTGGCTGTTCTCTAGCAGCTAGCATGCCTGCCGACTAGTAGCTTCTGGGAGCTTTTTATGCCATACAAGATACGTAGACTTGTAAACACAGAAGAGGGACCACTCCATCAAGGTTGGCCATTTCTCTGCACATATAGAACATTTGCTTGTCTGTCAATAGCTGCAAGATGCCCAGGGGTCGCACACTCTACAGATAAGCCTGATATGTCATGTTATGTTATGTTGTTTACCTAAAAACTGCATTTTATTGTCTGTTAAAGTTAACCAGAAGAATTCTGATCTTGTAGAATCTAATATGAGGAAATGGCACTGACAATTTGAGCTGGCGGAGAGTTGATGGAAAGTGGGAGAGCGTGGGAACCATTTTGAATTTAGAGGTTTTGGAGAATATTTGCTTTTTGACAGAAGAATGGTAGTTTAAAGGTGGTTCGTATGTCCTTTGGGAATTAGTTCCCTAGTTGCTTGTGGCAATTCATAACATAACATGTGCATTTGTAAAGCGCACGTTCACCCAAGGGTATCTTGGCTCTGAATAACAGATGTTTATTGTTACCTAACTCAATGGTACTCATTTTATCGACCTCAGAAAGATGAAAGGCTGAGTGGACCCACCGGGATTTGAACCTGTGACCATGAGGGCGGACGCAGGCCCCTACTGTGGTCCCATTAGTCCACTAACCCACCAAACCCAGCTTATTCCACTCAAAGTAGCTACTTTGTGTCACAGGAACCAGCCACAAGTCTATAGGTGCTCCTAGTGAGCAGGTCAGAGTGCACCTTGTTTGTCTGAGTTCATCACTCTATTTGTATAAACATACATATCTAGTTTTTGCACAGGAGGTGGTATCACTCTTTCATTTTAAAACTATATAATATCCCACTGCGGTTGAAGTGCATAAAAAACATATGGGAACTGTGATCTTGAGTACAAAGAGGGCTGGATCAGTGAATGTGAGGGCGAGATCAGAGACGCAGCTAAAAATTTAAAAAGCCTATTCTTTGGCCTACTGGTTTAGTCCAACTTACTACTGAGCCGCACCGTTTGGGCCCAAAAGGATCCTGTCTCTACTCTAGAAACATCAACCATCAGATCAGTGCCTCCAGCAGTGAACACTTCTCAGCACCATGTGGTGGAAGCAGGACCGACGCTTTGCAGATCAGGGGCCGTATTACACAAGTGCCCTGGGGGCGCAACGGGCTTTTGCGCCTGCTTTCTGCACCCCCAAAGCACTTTGGTATTACAGAAGGGGCCGCAAATGCTTGTGTGGCCCCTTCTGTAATACCGATAGCGCTGGCGCACATAGAGCACCAGCGCTATCACCAGAGGGTGTTCCCTCATTTGCATGGGGTGTGGCCCCATGCAAATGAGGGAATCCCTTTGCCTCTGCGCCGTATTATAGACGCAGGCGCAGAGGCAAAGAAGCTGTCAGGAGGTGCACTGACAGTGTGCCACCTAAAAGGAAGCGCACTGACAGTGTGCCCCCTGATGGCAGTCCTCTGGAAGGGGGAAAGGTGGTCCCATGGCCCCCTCAGAGATCCCCTTGCAGGCGAGTGCAGTCACTCACCGCACCCGCCGGCAAGGGGATCTCTAATCCCCCTTCAAAGTGCAGGCGGGTTGCTGCCTGCACTGTGAAACATGGAGCGGCTTCAAAGCAGCAGCTCCATCTTTCACATGAATGCGCTACCCCCAGTGCAGCTCGAGTTCGCAGCAGCCATGGGGGCAGCACATTCATCCCAATACGGTGCATTTTCCTTGTTTGCGCCGGGCGCACCACAAGGAAAATACGGGGCATGTATAATATGGCCCCAGGTGTCCCTCTCTCTTAAAAAAAACCTGACAAAGTCATAGAAGAATCTTATATCATAGACACACCACCAATCCCACAGGAGCTCAGTCAATCAGACACCCACAAGGATCCTTTGTAATACCTGACTCATCTTATGCACACTGGCTAGCAGTGGCTGGCAAGCTTATGGGTCTCTAACTAGCCCTCTTTGACACCTGTAGGGCAGGTATCTCATGCGATTGACAAGCTATAGATGACTGATAAGATATGACTGTATTGCTATAGAGAGTCATATGAGAAGTATGAACAGATATATGGAGGCCTTTTAGCACATTTCCTGATTTCCACTATAAAAAATTTAAGAATTCAAGAAAGGGGGCAGTGTTTTTATACCCTACTCCTCTAAAAAGATAACAGAAATGCAGAATGCAACAAGGAGCATTGGTATTCCTCCTGGTGTCACAACCAAAATGTTTTCACATTATTGTTTGGCAGACAGGGTACTCGGTCGCAAAAGCAATGGAGTGCTCTGCCCACCAAAACTGACCATCCCTCCCTTCATTTAGAGTCGAGCAGACTGTAAGTATTCCATCGATGGAGTCCTCATTGGCTGCGTCAACAGAATACTCCCTCCGAAGACCCACCGGAGTAGGGGGTTGTCACAGGAAGGACTATTTTGGACGGACGGTTTAATAGCTATATTTTCCACCCCTGGCATGTATAGGATGTCATTAAGGGACAAGGAAAAAAACTAAATGACCCCCACACCCTGGGAGAAAACTCTCAAGGTATCTGGCCATTCGTTTTTTAATCTTCAAAAACAAACTCCCACTTTGGGATGTAGAGAGTTGTGCGCAGGCCCAGTGGCCAAATCTAAATTTGGCAGGTGGGGGTCCCTCGGGAAGGCAGAGGCATTGTCCTCCACCATACAGACGGAGTTAACTCCATCTGACAAACTCTAAATCAGGACCTAGGTATCTCTGAATTTCCAAGAAGATGATCATGAAATAAACTCTCCACTTTGGGCACAAGAAATACATTCTCCTCTCAATGCCCAAGCGGTGAGAACACATTTGAAAAATGTTAGATATACTCTGTACAATCTTGTTGAGAACCAATAACAGGGTTTTCATCACTCCCTGCGATTTGTTCATACATCTTATTGTGTTTGAATGGCTCTGAAGCTGGAAGGTGGAAACGAGCACCAGACTGGTATTAGTCTACCATGGATTTTCCTCAAGAAAAGAGAGATAAGTCAGAGGACTTATGGATTCTGGTGGAGCGACAGATTGGGAACAGGCTGCCTGCAGGAAGAGGGAAGGTCAGATTCTGAGTAGCATTTAGACCTGGATCAGGGTTGAGACATGGGTAGCCACGTAGGTTACATGGGGACCAGTAAGCACGATTAGACACGTATGCTTAGTCGGTGCTGTCATGTGGTGCTGGAAATGATTCCTCTCTGACTTATTTGCAACATATTGTAAAGCAGGCCGTGGATATAAGCATGGAGATCGGCCAAGAAGAAGTCACACTTTGCCAGATGAGTCAGACTGAGCTCTTGAATGCAGAAGTGGAAGGAATGCAGGTTGCAGAAAGGCAAATCTTTTTGCATAGCTCCTTTGGTATTCTTTTAGAGGGGCAATCCTGTTTTTGGGACTAAGAGTTGCCCTTTTTTATTGTATTTTTTCATTGCTTTCCTAAAATCCATTGAAGTCAATGCATTTCAAGGAGAGTGTGGGTCTGTTCCTCTTCATGAATCTGACTGTCCCTCTTTTCACTTTTCTAATGTTCCCAGGTCTGATCCTTAGATGCTCTCTGAAGTGGTAGGGGCAAGCAGACGCGGCAATGCCAATGTGCATCTGGGCACAAGCAGAAGGTGGTGGAGAGGGATAGAGAGATTTTGGGAAAGGTGCAAACGAAGATAGGTGGAGACATGAGCATAAGAACAGATTACTTGTGATCAATTAGACAGCTTGTCTTCAATACATGCATATTCGTTGTCAAACATTAAGAGACCTTCATGTTGTGTGTCACACTCCCTGGTTGTTCAGTATTAGACAATTTTAAAGAGTATCTTTAGCAATGATTAGAAGATCCCTCATAGAAAGTAGATGCGTTCTTCTGTTAGGCGACTATATCGCCTTCAATGATCCATGCGTGAAGGTTGTTGATGTTTGATGGTTGAGACCACATGATTATACTAAATCACATATGTGTCTTCTAGATTGCTTTTGAATACCCATAGCCCTGCAGAAGTATAGGACGGTGTAAGTTTATTGGCGCCAGTGAATGCTGTTGGGCACCTCAATAGACATTTAATTACATATTTGGACTTTCTCAGATGAATATTAGGAGATCTGTCTAAATGTGTTAAGTTGTAGGGTAGTGTGTGGTATGGAAAGGTGGAGAGTGCTGTTGTCAGCACAGTTATTACCAACTCTTTGCTATGTCTCTTACGTGCTGGATGTGAGTGCCATGTTCCGTCTACCGTGTCCAGTTGAGATTTTTTGGTTTCTTAGAGTTGAACGTTTTTGGTTGCTCCCTGGCAGTTTTCAGTGTGTGTGGTTGTTCTGCTTCAGGTGTTATGGTGGATGGTCGGCTGTGGATGAAATGTAGGCACCACCACTAGATTCTGTTACTTATCGTTATGTTGCACTGTAGATTGAAAGAAAATAGGTAAGCATCTCGGTATAGAGAAGCAGGGTATTCTGTTCATGCAGTGGCTAATGTATTTGTTTGTGTTTTCCTTTTATTTTAAATATCATAACCCATTAGAATTAATTGAAAGCATGCAGCAATTGGGTATTTGATTGCATTGGCAAAGCTTGCTTTTAAAATATTACTATATATTTTGAGTTTGGTGAGTGTGCACACCCTTCATCCTTTAGCGTCCAGAGATCTGGAGGGCTGATTCCCAAGTGAGGCTTGCATCACATTATAAGGGCTGGCGAGACCAGCCAAGAGCCAGTTTGAGGACCAGTCAGAATCAACGAGTGGGACTTGAAGAATCTGCGCACCATGCGCGTCTGGGAGGTCCTTCCTTTAGCACTGATGATAATGTTCCCAAAAGCAGTGACTAGGTAATCAAGGGCCAGATGTACAAAGCATTTTTCAGGTCGCAAACGGCCCGATTCACAGAATCGGGCTTTTTGCGACCAGAATTGTTTTGTTTTCAAATATACAAAATGCAAAATGAGTTTCAGTAACTTGTTACCGAATCACGGGCCAGATGCATCATGCATTTTGCTCTTCGCAGACGGGCCGATTCGCAGAATCGAGCCGTTTGCAATCGCAAAAAAGGCATTTCTGATGCAGCAAACCCAATTTTGCGATTCGGTATTACCGAATCGCAAAATGGGCTTGTGATTAGGTATTTGGACTGGGCTTGTTTAGGGCGTCTCTTCCAAAAAGCGAATCCTAACGGTATGCATTAATGTTTTGTGACCGTGAATGCGGTCGCAAAACATTCGCATATTACCAACAACTTCAAGTAGGTGTTAACCCATTCGCAAATGGGAAGGGGTCTCCAAGGGACCCCTTCCTCTTTGTGAATGTTAGTAAAATCAGTTTTTAAGAGCAGGCAATGGTCCCACGGACCACTGCCTGCTCTTAAAAAATTTAAAGATTTTTTTTTTTTTTTTTAAACGCATTCCGTTTTCCTTTAAGGAAAATGGGCTGCATTTAAAAAAAAAGATTTGCTTTAATAAAAAGCAATCACAGACATGGTGGTCTGCTGAGCCCAGCAGGCCACCATCCCTGTGATTTTTGCGATTCCTAAGGGGTCGCAAATTGCGACCTACCTCATTAATATTCATGAGGTAGGTCATTTGCGATCCCCTAGGAATTGCTAAAAGTGTTAAATACACTTTCATGCATTCCGTTTGCGATTTCCTAATTGCGAATCGCAAAGATTCGCAATTAGGAAATTGCAAAATAGGGCCTTCATACATCTGGGCCCACATTTTGCATTTGCGATTCGGCATTTGGAAGGGGCATATTTAGGGTGTCCATTCCAAATTCCGATTCAGGATGGTATGTATTACTGTTTTGTGACCAAATTCTAGTCGCAAAATAGTAATACTTTACCACCAATTTAAAACTGGTGGTAACCCATTCGAAGGGGGAAGAGGTCCCTGTCCCATTTGAGAAAGTAAATAAAAATATGTTCTTAGATCAGGCAGTGGTCCTACAGACCACTGCCTGCTCTTAAAAATTGAAACTTCAAGGTTACATTTTTTTCTTTCTAAACGCATCCTGTTTTCCATTAAGGAAAACGGCCTGCATAAAAAAAAAAAAAGATCGCTTTATTAAAAAGCAATCACAGACATGGTGGTCTGCTGACCCAGGCAGGTCACCATCCCTGTGATGGCTGTGATTCCTAATTGGTCGCGAACTGCGACCTACTTCATTAATATTCATGAGGTAGGTCGATTTGCAACCCACAAGTAATCCCTAAATGAAACTCAATGAGTTTCATACATTAGAAATACCAAATTCCTAGTTGTGGTTTTTTTGTGTGTTACCTTCATTTTTGGGGCTTATCGCGTCAATCCTCGACGCGCAACGGAATTCGAATTCCACCGCCGATTCAACGAGTGAGGCATCACCGTTACCTAGTAACTTGCAGCGGGCGCTGGTTCTCACTTCGTGGCAACCGAGCTACGTTCTCACCGTTCCATGACTGTTTCCTTGGTAACGTGTGGAGCGTCTTCATCGTTCTGCACCAGGAACACCGCAGTGCATGCTGGTCCTCGAGAACATCATTCACGTCACGACGCAAGGTCACGTTGCGTGACCTCCTTGGCGGCCATTTTCTTTTCTCTCAAAAGTGTCGGATTTCCACCGACCGGCAGGAATTAAGTTACCATGTGGATTCTGCAATAACAAATTCCGGTTATCGGAACGGAAAAAATTACCAGCTGTGGCAGCTCGTATCGTTTAATTTCCTCTTCGAGTTTAAAAAAATAAATAATAATAATAGTATTTACAAGGAAATTTCGTGGCTAAAAACCGGCAGTAGTTCCTGAGGTACTGTATGCTGCATTTTTTATGGTATTTCAAGGTTATTTTACACCGGACTTATATATTCTTGTTATATTCTTCAAATTCCACTAACTGTTTCTGCTCTTCTGTGTGGTGAAGATCAGGACAGTGTATTGACACTGAACTAGTCCATACATACAGTAATATGGCCACACAAAATTATAACATTAGTGCACCTCAAGCTTTTTGGGCTACTGGATCTGAACCACCTATTAATTGGGTGGAATGGAGAGCTTACTTTACTAACTATATTGAGGTTGTTGATGAAGCTGGGAAAATGGCTGCTGCACAAAAGAAAAGATTACTTCTACATGCCTTGGGCCCTGCAGGATTAAAAGTGTACAATCAAATGACCAAAATTACAGTTGCTGGTGATATTAATGTTTTTGATTTAGCCTTACTCCATCTTGATAATTATTTCACGCCTAAAGTTTGCATTGGTATTACTCGATATAAATTCTTTCAAAGGAAACAAGGCAAAGCTGAAACTATTGATGGTTATGTATCAGAATTTAAGAAGTTAGCCTTGGATTGTAAGTTTGGCACACTACATGATGATTTTATAAGAGATCAGGTAGTTATGCATGCTTCCAATCCGTCTATTCAAGATAGGCTATGGATAAACGGTGATGCACCTCTGGAAGAGATCCTTGCCTTGGTCTGCAAGGTGGAGATGTCTGGCAGATGTGCTGTAGTTCTCAAAGATGATGCGCAAAACCCAATTGTGAGCAAAATCAATGTCAATACTAATGAAAAATTGGACAGATTTGGCCCGACTAGGTTTGATAGACCAACTTCTTCTAGATTTGGTCGTGGAAGAGCCAAACCTAGAGAACAAACTAGATGTTACAGGTGTGGCAGTTTAGATCACTTAGCTCATAGCAAACTCTGCCCAGCGATCAAACAAAAGTGTAGCAATTGTGGCATTATTGGCCATTATTCCAAAGTTTGCAAACGTAGAACGTCTAAAATTAAATTTGTGAATGATACTGATGAAGATTTCGATCTACAGAACAGGTATGAGGATGATTCTCCTATGGATGATTTGGTTATGAATGTTAGAGGCAATCTGGTACTTAACATAACTGACACTCTTTGTAAAAACAAACCTGAGTGTTGGATGAGTATAGGTGGTGTTCAACTCAAAATCTATGCGGATTCTGGTTCCCCTTATATAATTGTTAATGAGGATTTATGGAATTCATCTTTTGTATCTAAAATTGGTAAACATTTGAATCAACCTGATATTCATCCGGAAGGATACAGCGGAGAGAAAATTGATTTACTTGGGTATCGTTGGTTAGATTTTGAATTCAAAAACAGGCAGAACCGTGGTAAACTTTATGTTGCTAAAACAGGTCCGCCTGTTTTAGGTTGGCTGGATCAAAAAGAACTGCATATTATACTGGATCCTAATAGTAAAGAACAGGTACTTATTGTAGATGAAAGTAGCACTTTGGGGAAAAGAGTACAATGTCAATTTCCTAATGTGTTTAAGGACAAGTTGGGAAAACGTTTGGGTTTTGAACATTTAATTCGCCTCAAAGATAATGCATTTCCCAAAGTCCATAAATGTAGAAATGTTCCTTTACTTATAAGAAGTGAAGTTGAAAATGAACTCAACAAATTGGTCAATACAGATGTAATAGAGCCTATCGAAGCTTCAGACTGGATTTCTCCAGTAGTGATTGCCAGACGTAGTAATGGTAAGATTAGGCTCTGTGTGGACTTGCGCCATTTAAACAATAACATCGTAGTGGACAAGTTTCCCTTACCAAAAATTAATGAAATGGTTACATGTTTAAAAGGTGCCAAGTGGTTTTCTACCATCGACCTTTCATCGGCATACCATCAGATTTCCTTATCTCCTGAATCAAGAAAGTAGACTTCCTTTATAACACCTTTTGGCTGCTACCAATACAAGCATATGCCTTTTGGTCTAGCTTCAGCGGCAGCCGTTTTTCAATGTCTAATGTTTCAATTATTTAATGAAGTGGAAGGTGTTACCTTTTTTCAGGATGACATTTTAGTTTTTGGTGCTAATAGGAAGGAACATGAATCTAGATTACTTACAGTATTGATGATTTTACAAGAAAAAGGTCTCACTGTTGAACACTCGAAATGCAACTTTGCCCAAAATAGTGTTACTTATTTGGGCCATATAATTGACGAAAATGGAGTGAGACCTAAACCCTCTCTAGTTTCTGCAATAGAGAATGCTTCTACCCCACTTAGCAAAGATGATGTAAGATCTTTCCTAGGTATGGCTGAGTTTTGTGCTAAATATGTACCTAATTTTGCTGACAAAAGTTACAACATTCATAAGTTACTCAAAAAAGATTGTAAATTCTTTTGGTCTCCAGAATGTGAGAATGATTTCAAGAGTATTAAATCAGCCATCGCTAAAGCTACTGCTTTATGCAGTTTTGATCCTTTAACTGACAGTGTAATAACTACTGACGCTAGCAATAAGGGACTGGGCGCTGTGTTGTCCCAAATTGACTCTACGGGAAAAGTACATATTATTGCAAACGCTTCCAGATCCCTATCTCCTTGTGAAGAGAAGTATCCGATTATTGAAAGGGAAGCTCTTGCTTGTGCGTGGGCATTAGATCATTTTAAGTCATTCATTTGGGGAAAGGCATGCACCTTACGCTGTGATCACAAACCATTAATCAAGATTTTGTCCTCTGAAGGTTCAAATAATATTTCCTCTAGGCTAGCCAGAATATCTCTGCGCATGCAAAATTTCACATATAAAATTGTTTATACCCCAGGTAAAAGCAATGTTATAGCTGACTTCTTATCTAGAATGCCAGTCATGTTGGAAAAATGTGAGGACAATAAATGGAATGACTTTCAGGTTGCATTTGTACACGATCAAGGACATTCTACTCTTAAAAGGGAAGAGTGGGAACAAGAATTCAAGAAAGATGTTGTTTTGCAAGAAATTGTTACTTTTGTCATGAATGGTTGGCCCCTCAAAGATGCTCTTAGTGAGCTCAGCAGACCTTTTTGGGAAGTTCGATCTGAACTTTCTTATTCTGATGGGTTTTTGCTACGTGGTGAGAAAATTATTCCACCAGAGAGTTTGCGTGGATCTATTGTGGATTTATGTCATGAAGGGCATTCAGGCATATGTAGGACTAAATCGCTCTTAAAAAGTTTGTTTTGGTGGCCTGGCTTAGATAAATTTGTAGAAAGAATTGTGAGAGAGTGTAGTGCTTGTTCTAGTGCTGACAAATCCTTACAAACCTTACGTCCTCCCATGTGCAAACCAATATTTCCTAAAAATCCTTGGGAAATGGTAGCTATTGATATAATGGGTCCTGTTATGGATCACCACCAGAGTACATACAAGTATCTTATTGTTCTCATGGGTTTGTTTTCTCGTTGGCCGGTCGTGAGGATTGTTGATAACACTGATACTGATGTTGTTTTGAAATTTTTAGATGACATTTTTGTTTCTGAGGGCATTCCTACATGTTTGTTAAGTGACAATGGTGTGCAATTTCACTCAAAAAAAGCAAAAACTTACTTTGAAAAACTGGGTATCAAACATAGAACCACCTCATTATATAATCCAAGTGGTAACGGAATGGTAGAACACTTTAATCACGTGTTAAAGAGCACTATTCAATTAGCTGTTAGTGCTGGAGAAGATTGGACCACACAAGTTGGTAAGATGGTCTGGTCATATCAGGTCACCGACTCTGATGCTACTGGCTTATCTCCATTTTTGATAATGAGGGGACGCAAACCTAGGTCAAAATTCAAACCTGGGTGGTTATTCACTTCTGTTGTAGAACATTGGTCCAAAGAGGACGTTTGGAACAGAATGGAAAAAGTACATGACAAAAGAAAAAAGTATTTTGATGAAAAGCATGGGGTCAAAACCCCACAAATTGCTGTTGGTGATTGGGTACGTGTTAAGAAACCTGGTTTCGTGTGTAAAGGCGATAGTTGTTTTTTTTAACCTGAGGAAGTGGTGGAAGTTTTACAAAATTCTGTAAGACTCAAGAGTGGAAAGGTTTGGAATTTGAGGAGAGTGTCTAAGTCTGGTAACATGAATGATATTGGTGTAGCAAGTCACTGTTTTGACTGGTTGGATGAGGATAATTCTAGTCAACCGGCTTCTCCGGTTTGTCAATCTATTCCCATCATTCCCACCACTGATGATGTAAATGTGCCTGTTTCTAGTATGCCCACTGCTGACGATGTACCACTTACCACAGATGTGGTTAATGATATGGATAACCAGAATGTTCCACAAAAAATTGTAAGAGAGAGGAAGGCTCCGAGTTGGCTTAAAGATTTCATTGTAAACAACTCATGAGCTCTCATGAGCTCTTCTGCACTATGTACCTATATATTGTGTGCTTGCCTTATGCTATTCTTTCAAATGCATTGCATTGCCTTATTCTGTTCTTTCAAACATGTTCATGTTAGTTTTTTTTTTTTAGTTTTTTTTTTTATTCTTTTAGTTTTCATTTCCTTCTTGTTTTTTTGTTATTGTATTAAGGAGGGGGATGTGTTGTGGTTGCTTAGTTATAAAGAATGCTTGTTCAGTAAGCATTCCTAGAATGTTTATATGCGAACTGTGTGGGTTGGAGCAGTTGTGGGAAGGACACCTACGAGACTGCTGGTGCCTTCGTGCGCTCCTCAGCTATTAACGGATTACACTTCAATCTGCATCCAGTGTCTTATTTAACACATATGGCCCTAAGTCTTCATTAGCGATATTACTGTGTGTCTCTTTAATGATAATTCCAACATCACGTAGAACCAGAACAGAGAACACAGACACTCAACAATGTGTGGAACCAAGTCACAGAATCCAGCTGCATCCTCCTGCACGCTCTCCAGCAGCGGGAAGGCAAACAAGATACTATGAATGAAGAAGATCCGTGTCAATGCTGTAAACCATAAAAGGTACCATCATACCCATAATTACGGAAGTCAAGGACGCGAACCAGTAGAGGTAAGTCCTCCCTGAGGTGAACCATTAAAAAGCAGAAACAACCTGAAGGGTGCTGTCCAAGCACAAGTAACACAAGACGCATAATTATCTATGGTTTTCATCTTTTTCTCTAAGACGTCCTTCTAATTAGAACACCAAGGAGGCTCTGACCTGGGACAGGGTGACTGTCAGGTCATCTGGATAACCTGTTCCTCCTTTTATCATCGTGTGTGGTCGAGTGCTGACGGTATGGGGAGCTGTCTCTTGTTTCTTCCCCAAGCTGAGGAGCTAATGAAGCAGGCCACCCAAAATGCTGGTTTGGTTGGGTGGATAGTGGCTACGGTGTGCAACTTTAGCACCACTTGTCACTCTAAGACAGCATCCTCCAAAGTCGGTCCTGGAGGGCTGGATCCATGCCAGATTTTTAAGACAACTACATTTATCTAAATGGGGATATGCTAAAAATCTGCCATGCATCCGGCCCTCCAGGACCGACTTTGGAGAACCCTGCTCTTAGACATGGCCAGCTTTGCAGTCCTCTCAGAGAAGGCATGTTCCATGGAGACCACAGATGATCCCATGGGGCATTGCCCCACTTCTGCCACCTGTGCATGGGAGGACGCTGACCTGACAGGGGTCATCTGAAATCAAGCGAAGCCTCCCCAGCCAGCCCAGGATATAGGTAGGTGGCTGACACATAACTCTTGTGGATCTAAGGGTCACCTCCATGGAAGGATGGAACCCTCAGTAAAACCCTGAAGGATCCTGGGCAAGCTGCCATGAAACTATCATCCTTTTAATTAAACGATTACAGAATTATGCTATACTTGTGGGAAGTGAATGGTTGCTGGATGCTAGATGCAATGGTTTTCACATATCACCCTGATAAGTCTGGAGGGGTGGGTGTTCCCTGAGATAAGCTCAACATCAATTCATGGGAGCTTCCTTTCGTAGTCAGTAACCATGCGTCAACAATCTTAAGAAGTGGAGGCGATAACATCTGCCAATCACACAGGTTAATTGTTAAAGGACAGGTGCTGTTTGCTATACTTCTGTCTTTAGCCCTGGGTTCATCTCTGTTTGCTTCTTGCTAACTGGCTGTGGGAGGAGATGAAGAGGGACAGGACCTTCTCAGTTAGCATTGGACTATGATCCACGGTAGTCGTGAGGCCTCTGCCTCTCTGCCTCTTTCCCCGGGATGCATGTACTGTCTGCTTTGCTAGGAAGAGCCTGAAGGAGATTCCACCTTGGGAGGGATCGTGTTCACTCACTGAGGAAGACATACTTTCAGAGAGGGCGCACTAGTTTCAGAAGGTGTTTGTTTCGAGTGACCCAGGTGTTTTATTTCTGAAAGACTGGCAGGCAAACATTGACCTATGTGGGATCCATGAACACTCTCCAAAGCAGGTATCCTTTTTGTTTCTACGTGCTCCGGGCCCCATCTCTTCTAGAAGTCCTTCCGTGTTGGGGAGTGTGACCGCTACAGATTCAACCATCACCCAATACAGCAGCAGCGAAGCAATTCACTGTATCCAGCACCAAGAAGGGCCAGCATTTTACAGCAGCCCACCCTGGACATCTGCAAATTCCCTGATCCACCTTTTTGGGAAATTCAAGCAGATGTTATTATCTGTGCCTGACAATGTCCCCACGTTCTATGGTTTAGGATGTACGCCTATGAGGTTCTGGGCCAAAGAGAGCTCTCCCGAGTAGTTCTGGGTGAAGGTACTACAAAGAACCGAATACCCATTGCATGATCCTTTTTTTAAATGGTACAGTATAAGGTTACATAGCTTTACAAACACACCTTTCATTCAGATGTAAAGAACACGCCTGGGTTTGTTAAATAATCTCTCTGCAAGATTATTTATTTGAAGAGTGTTTGTATCTGAATTGTTAGTTGATTGTGAGAAGGTCAGGTGTGTTTTTCTCTGGCAGCAGGTGAACTCGCCAGTTCCAGCCCTATGATCTCACACCAAAACTGCCATCCACCAGTGGAGTAATCCCTGCAAACCTCTCTGAAAACTCCCTTGAGATGCACTTATACCATGCACTGTAATACCAGGTCAAACCGGTGTCATGTAGCATGCACTGCATCCACTACCCCTGAAGAGGATGGCAACGATCAATCCTAGTTCACCGCCAGGGTGCCAACCACCAATACAGTGGTATGGTATAAAACTCTATACCTTTTGAATGCAAAACCTTAACTTCACCATCCCAAGATTAGGACAACGTGAAGTGTTAGTGGCATGTGTGATTAATACTTGCTTGTCTTACTTTAAGAAAATCTACATTTCCCAGCCACTTCATCACGAGACTTGGGGCCAGATATATGACTGTTTTTAGCGGTCTCAAACGGAAAATCAGGCCGTATGCGACCTATAAAAAGGGTTATAGCATGTACAAACCCTATTTTGCGAGTCAGTAACCTATTACCGACTTGCAAAATAGGGTTTGCGAGTCGCTATTAGGAAAGGGCATGCCAGGGGAGTCCATTCCTAATAGCAAGTCGCAGGGGGATGTACAATTGTTTTGCAACCCCAAATGCGGCTGCAAAACAATCGCAGTTACCACCAATTTCAAATTGGTGGTAAGCCAGTTGCAAACGGGAAGGGGTCCCCTGGGGGACCCCTTCCCCTTTGTGTTTGGCAGCAAAAATATTTTTTAAGAACAGGCAGTGGTCCCAAGGACCACCACCTGACCTTAAAAAACGGAAAAATAACTTTTCATTTTTTACTTTTAAACACATCCGGTATTCCTGTAAGGAAAACGGGCTGCATTTGAAAAAAGAAAAGTTGTTTTATTTAAAAAGCAAACACAGACATTGTGGTCTGCTATCCCCAGCAGGCCACCATCCCAGTGATTGTAGCCCATTTCCAATGGGTCGCAAATTGCAACCTGCCTCATGAATATTGATGAGGCAGGTCATTTGCGACTCCATTGAGAATCGCTAAATGTGTCTGAGACACATTAGTACATTCCGTTTTGCGGGTGCCAAATTGTGATTTTGCGACCCGGATATGTCAGCCATTGTCCATTCCGCTTCTTCTCAAAACAAAGAGGAGGGAGGACCAGGAGCTGATAAAAGTCAAGTGCCTAGGCTCCAAAAACAATCATTAAATCAACCAAGGAGGTACTGTTCCTGTCAAGATGCAAGAGGAGACAGAAAAAGGGAGGACGAATCTCAAAATTGGGGGGGAGGAAATCCTACAGATTATTTCTTGTTGCTCTCACACACCTCTAGGGATGTCATGTTTCATCATTGGACATTCCTCCCTGTCGGGCTGGCACTGCAATGCCCCATGGGCCCCACAAAGGGTCACTTTAGTTGAGATCTTTTGTCATTTATGCTGTATGATGAAGGGTGTAAGTGTGAGGGTGTCCTAAAAGTGTGGGGCGGTCATATGTAAAGGAGTGAGGAAAAGGTGGTGTAAAACTGTCTAGGAGATTCCAAATACATATTTTAATGTGATGGTTCTCCTGGCAGGATTAAAAGACCAAAAATGGTTGGGGCTACTGTAGGGGCGTAATATGCCCAAGTAGCTGAGAGTTTATCAGTGTAGTATAATCAGATCAACATGTTTCGCACCTATTGGTCCAAAGTGGATCCACGGCGCTTATTCAGGACCAATAGATGGGGGGTGGTGATCCTACCCCACATCTATGTTGTGAAGTGTATTGTAGGTATTTCTCTAAGGTAAAATACCTGGTACAAATGTAGAGAAATGTATGATCATCCAACCCTGTGAATCAATCAAAATCGTCCTAACTGGTCAAGACAGAGGTCAGCGCACAGGTTCTAAAATGGTTCCTGTGTGTGGAGTCCAAAGGACCTAGCCTCCTCTGCTAGATCCAGGCGAGCAGAGGAGGGTAGGTCGTTGACATGATTTTGATTGATTCATAGGTATTTTATCTGTCTTGTCTGGCAATGGCAAAAACTTTAGGTACTGCTGCTTGCAGGTCCGGGTTGCAGGAGGGGTCTGCCCAAGTTTGTGGTATGAACGCCATATACGGTTTAAAGGAGTCCATAAACAGAAGGAATTTAGTGTTGTGTTTGATTAATGATCTAGCGTTAATGAGCATGCAAGAAAGAGTGCATATGGAACTAATAGCTTCTGAGTGATTGCTATGTATTTGTGCTTGTCTTATGGGAACTGCATTTAGCGAGGATTAAGCATGTAGCGTAGCCGCGAGTACTCATGAGCCACAGATATGGCGGGTATGTAGCGCGTTGGCCGTAATGGAATCACAGTCTAGTGTAAGACAGTTGGTATTCTTACCAGGGTTGAGGGTGAGAAGCTCTTTGCGAGCGTAGAGTCGTAGGCAGGGATCTGACTCGGAATGGCCAGGGGGGCAGGCACTAGGCGCAATCCAGGCATGGACGGGTGCAAGCGGGCTTGCCTTTGGCACACATTCGGCGCACCAGTGGCGCGCCTGCAGTGCCTGTGGAATGCTTGAAACAGCCCTCCACTTCAGGAGGGCGTGGTAGTGGGGGTGGCTTGCGCGCTCTGCAGCATGTCAAGCATGGAACGAGTGGCAAATCAGAAACTGAAACCGGTGTCCAGCAACCCCTGTATTCAGTTGCAGGCTCTCCTTCAGACTGAGTACTACTGGTAAAACAAATAAAAGGTAAAATAACAGCATGAAAATAAAAACATAAAACCAATAAAAAAGGAAGGAATTCAACCTGCGTATGACACCACAATGTAGCAGGGAGCCAGGCACCTCCCAGAGAAAAAGGCAGCACAGCTGCCTACAAGGAAAGCAAAGGTGAATCTTTAGTGCCTCAAGAGCTGCGCAATGACAATGGAACGTAACAAATCTTAAACCTCTATGGGCTCAATGACTCAATTTTTGCATAATCTTTTCAATTCCTCCTTCAGAGCATCCCTCAGAGCCAGAGGCACATTCCGCACTTTGTGCAACTTAGGTATCACATTTTTTTTTTTAAATTATCCTGTGTTCAAATTTCTTCAAACAGTCTAATTCATTTCCAAACAATTTGGGAAATTTGTCGACCCGTTCCTTCTCACTCTGGGTCAACAGAACTTGCTGCGGATGGTTAGGATTTAGAGCCACTCCTAACGCATGTTGTTTTCTCCAACCAAATAGTGACCTTTCTTTCTCCACAACATAAACTTTTCCCATTGCTTGTCTACCTTGAAATTCTAAGCTAGCTACAAAATAGCTTAATACCGGCAACTTGTTGCCACAATATCCTTCCTGTTCTACATCTTTGGGACACAATTCGCCAGCATTCAAGTTCTGCCACCCAGATTTTTCAATAATAGTGAAAAGCAAGCATGAATGTGCCCAAGCATGCACCTCTCTCTCATTCACCCGAATAGTACATTTTGGTGGACGATATACTTCACTATTCATAGCCGAAACAGCACTTGGTTGATCATCCACCTCGTTCACCATTAACACTTCTACTTTGTCCCCATAACTAGTGTCTGACTCCTCAATTTGATTCCATATTTCTGAGACCCTCACTAAGTTTACAGATTTTTTTTGTACCTGCTGAATCCATCATTCTACACACGCTCAAGAAGTGCTCAAACGTTTTACATTTAAAGCACTTGCTTTTGGCAGCAGGGCAGTTACTAGCTCCAGCAGTGTGCCTTACTCTGCCACATCTAAAACAAACTATTCACTTATCCCCTTCCTGTTTTCTACCAATGTACCTCTTGTCATTCACATTTCGTGTAAGTTTCTTCCCTGCTGCTACTTCACACACTTTCTCCGAATCAGAATTGTGCTTGGACCCAGGCCCTCCCAACTCTTTTACATATCTAGAAGTGTTCTCCATGCGTTTGGCCACCTCAATTGTCTTGTCCAAGGTGGGATTTTTCAGATCTAATAACTTCTCTTGGAACTTCAGATTGTTTATCCTATTAATCATTTGATCTCTTATTATCTCATCCCTAAGATCCCTGAATTTACATGTAACCACCAGTCTCCTTAACATGGTCACATATTGCCCAATGGATTCACCAGATTCTTGTGCATGCGAAAATAATTTGTGTCTATCAACGACAATTCTAACTTTCTTCACAAAATTCTCTTCTAAGGCCATGAGTGCATTTTCATATTCATCCTCTTTCTCGTTGTCCGATTCAGCATCTACAGTCCTGGCCTAAGGCTTCAGCAAAGTTTTCATAACCTTCCTGCCTTCAACCCCCAAACTGTGTTTGAGAATAGCTTACTTCCTTTTTGACACATACACATCCCCCTATGGCCCCTAAATATGTTAAAAATGTCTCTTTCCAGTCTTCCCACCCCATGCAAAAAAGACCTGGATCCTGTAGAAAATACGGAGGGGAGGAATAGATTGGGATGATATATTTGATACAGGAATCTCAATGCAGGATAAATATGCAAATATTCAATGCAATATAGATAGCAAACACACTTAAACACTCCCTTTAACAACAACTACGCACAACTAGCCCTTTTGCTCTTATCAATGTGCCAACACTGTCATCAAACTAATAAACAGCACCATAATATTTTCAAATTCAATTGCTGAGTCAGTTTTTTTCTATTTGAAAATAATATGTGGAAAAACAATAAGAGAAAATCATGCCTCACAGTCAGACTCTGATGAATAGGCACAGCAGCAACATGGCAACATGTACAACGTGCCTATCGCTGATGAATTGTTGATCAATGGTGTGCCTGTCACCGTGATATTCTCCACAGAGCAGGCAATGTGAGGACACAATGTTCACACTAGAACAAAGTGTGCCTGTCGCTATGCAAATTTTCATTGGAAGCTGATCATATTCAGATTCACCCACTGCAGCACATCAACAAAACGAAATGGATGGGGTGAACATCCACACCCAATATGGCGGCACGCATGATGCTCAAACATGCTGAAGTCACAGCTGTTGCCCTGGATGCAATGACACTCTCATGCTTGGCGTCGTCGTTGTCGTGTGTCACCACCTCACACATGAATTGCTGATCACCCACAATTCCAAACGTTGCGTATCAGTGTTCCTTGTCACCAGGATACAGCGCCCAGACAGGATACTTCCCGGTGCATGACACACCACTCATGAGCCAGGAGGCACGCTCCTCTCCAACTTGAAAGCCGCTGACCAGTAAGTGCTTGGCTATGACGTGGCCCAACACAGTTATCACGCTCCCACAGCAAATACGCTTAACAGACGCCACTCCCCGTGCTGACCACAATCCAAACAGGCCAATTAACAAAGTCAATCCTCGCTCCTCTCAAGCCCATTTCCAAATTTGTAGGTAGTACCCCAACTCCTTAGGTCACAGTTTATCCACAGGTAGTTCTCCAAATCACAGCTGCCAGCAATTTCACCAGTTTTACTGAGCTTTCAAACCAGAGGCCACAACAACACGAGATCCACACAAAATAGTTCTTGGCAGAAACTTTCATCCACAGTGTCCTCTTTAGCAGGATTCCATCCTCGTTGCCAATTTTGGGAAGACAGGACACAGGAATGTGTTGTATATCTTCTTTATTCTGATCCCAGAAATGGCCACTGGTCAGACCACCTGATCCTCAGCAACTGTGTTCTCCAGCTTCTCAGAATCCACAAGCTGGATACCAGAACTGGAAGCACACATTTTGCATTGGAGTACCATCCTTGTTACCAGGAGACATGCACATTCACATTAACATTAAAAGAATACAACAAAAGGTAAGTGTGGAAGCTAACATGATTGCATTATTGTGAAGTCATATGCATCACAGGCTTAAAATTAATGATGGAGAAATAGACAGATGAGACACATTTGGCTCCAAAGCAATGTCTTCCAGTCTGCCTTAGACTAAAAGCCCTTATAGCCACAGCTCCAAACACCAAGTGCACCCAAAAAATGGCTAGATCCATCCTGAAATACTTAAGAAAGTTCTTAACCTCCTAGCCACGTGGACGAAGAGACAGCCTCGAAAAGCATCCGTAAGTCTTGGATACACAAAGCGATGAATTGAAAGGGGAATAGCTGACTGGAGTGGAAGCAATTTTATCAAACCCTCCTGTGCTCGTATTATATGATATTCAGGAGGAAATATTCAAAAAACCGTGCTAAATGGCAACATATTAAAGAGCATCCTTTCTCACACTATTCCACTCAACCTATTGATTCAAGCTATATAACTACAGAAACAATATAACACTCCGGAATGCCACCTAACCAGAAAGAAATTTAGTTTTATTATGTATTCATAGAATGAGTTGTATTTACGCATGGCCACCCCATAGTAAATACATTTATAACATTTCCCCAAGCCATGTGTTGCTTTAAACTAATTCCTGCTAGTATTTACAAAGGGCATCCCATCGAGGGTGAATATTTAGTGGCGAAGAGGATGGTCCTAACATCTGATGTTCCCAAGAAATAAACCAGGAAAAAGTGGATAATCTGTTTCAATTTCTTCCAAAGAATTTTTAAAGATTATTTGAGACCCACAAAGACACCTTAAATGACCCAATGGTGTGGCATTTTAAGCTACATGCTTTTAAAAATTTCTCCACCTACAGAGTTCACTGGTACTGAACAGGAAAAAGCTTTCGAAAGAAAGTAACTAGAGTGAACAGTGGACAAAATAGATGAAATAGCTCAGATATAAAAAACCCTTATGAAAAAAGGTGTGTAAGAAAACTAAGCAGTACTACACCAGTGACTGCCATTGTATCCAGGTGTTGAGCCATGCACCAACCGACCGTAATCCCAAAATGAATACTACCAGTTCCATGTTTCCGTGCATTAGGACAAAGCAGTTCTACAGACTGCAACAAAGGCTCCACTGAGCTTGATAGGTTGCAAGAGATCTTTCAGTGTCCAAAGTCAACTCATCTTGCACTGGCACTAATAAGTGCACTCACTTGCTAACTCACTCACTCGCTAATTTGAGCAAGTGGGCATAGATTAAGAATCCAGAGTGCAGGAGGAAGGGTTCATCCACAGTTCACCCTTTAAAGGAAGAAACCCATTTTGGGGAAGTGGAGGATTGAGGCACTACAACTATTGTCCTCAGTTTCCTCGCTTTAAGGATGGCATTCTGGATCACAACAAAGCCCAGGAATGTGCAACTAAACATTCTTGACAATTCCTAGAGGACAGCATCCCCATCAGAAGTCATCCAACTGAAAAAAATGGTATATGAGAATTGTGGTGGGAAGCAACGGGATCATATCAGCTGTTCTACAGACCTCTTGAAGTTGAAAGAAGGCACATAAGTTCAACCACCGATCACTGCTGTCCAGCACAAAGTAAGTGCTGCAATACGCTGAAATGTTCCACAGGGTGAGAAGATGCCAAGACTTGATCTAAAGATGAAGATCTAGGCTATACCCACAAAGCTTTGTTTTCATGTCCACCAGAACCTCAAGGAGGTTGTCCACTCGATGCAAAATCAAACAAAACCAAATAATTTGAGTCTCCTCGATCCCCTTAATAGCAAAAGAGAAAGCTCCAAAGAACTAATGTGGGGACTCTTCTTTTAATAAGAACATTTGCCAGTTGTTGAAGTCTTCCACTTGCACATACCAAGGCCTCTGACTCTACCACAAAATCAGAGTCTACCTTAAAGTCTGGAAGTGTAATAATCTAGCTATACCATTCTCGGTCTGCATTACCGGGAGATAGCATAAAAGCTTGCCTTGTGTCAGCCACACCAAATATCCATACCAGTCTCTGCAAAATAATGTATTTTGAAATGCTGTAAAACCCCTATGTAGGAAAACCAGAAAAAGGGACTGAATGAAAAAGAATAGTTGACCAAAAAAGCAGTTCAGTGATCTGCAGAGACATATGCTGTACAGAATGGAACAGCTTTATCTCATGAAAAATTACGTTCTGCTTGGGAGAATGCAGAATGACAACCAAGGATTTGGCTTTCAGCAGAAATCAAAGAAGGATCTCCATTGACTTGGCAGGGTCATCTTTGAATCCCAGGCAGAGCAGAAGATTTGCAGTCATGCCTATGTGAACTGGAATATCAAATTAATTTTCTATTACAAAAAGGAGAAGGTCATTCCTCTCCTTCAGGTGAAAGTCATCATACGACTAAGTCTGGCTTTGCCATAGAAGGTTGATTTCTGGGTCAAATGAAGATGTCCTGGCAAGAGATCACATTCATCATGATCAAAAGTTATATGGTTTTGGCCAATTTATCATCAGGGACATGATAGTCAAAAGATCTACCTTGCAAACCTTACTTGGAAATGATGATATATGGATATCTTGTGCAATTATCATTACCTGAATATGTTGCGTGATTAGAGACACCGGTATATCTTTTTCCACAAGGGACACCTGCATATCTTGTGCCACTAAAGGCACCAGACCATGTTTTGACACAAATGACCCAGCATATCTGGAGTCAGTAGATATACCATATCTTTTATCACATATTGTATCCTACAAATGGTCAATGTCTATTTTGTAAACATATCAAACAATGGGTTCAGCCTGGGAAAATTAAAGAAAAGAGAAACAAAATAGGTAAGCCAAAATATGATAAATACAATAGGTAAATGACTAAATACACACAAGTGGTTAGAGAAAAATATTTAAATGCACAAATCACAATCGATTACAGCGATAATGTGTGGAAAGGTGTAATGGCGCAGTGAAAGATAGGTGAAATTCAGGTGCAATCAAAGATAACATGAAATTATGAATAATAGGCTGCACTTAAAAAACAATAAATGTAGAAATGTGTCAATAAATAGAAAATATTCAACTGTGAAAGAAATATTCCAACAATGAATGCTGTTCATAGTATGATGAATACGTTGACGTTTCGATCCTTAAGATTAAATAGAGCAGGGCCATCATCAGGACAGATTGTCAAGAGACATTTAGAGAAAAGCAACCTAAAGAGTTTGGCTAAAGAGCACAAAGCAAATGGAGAGGAAGTATGTTATGGCCAAAATAGACCTGGGACCTAAAGGGAACCATAAAAGGCATGAATAATGCATTACGCACAGCTGGAAGGCATGCTGGTTATCCAAATCGAAAGTACTGATACAGGGATTCAAAACCGGCTTAAGGACAGAAGAAAAAACGCAGTTGGGAATGAGAAGGAAAAACTATCCGTAAAAAGCGAGTCGCAATGGACACTGCGTGTCCGAAGGCGAGTAACCGTTAGGATTAATTACAGCCGCTCTGTCTGAAAAAATTGTAGCTTGGAGATTCCCATCAGGGAGACGTCCGAGAAGAGGTGCAACACAAGGGAAATAAAGCCCGTTGTTAAACCAATGCGTGCCTATTTTGTGCCACTAGGCACACCTGCATGGTATTTCGACAGACGATGACGAGGGAAAATTAATTATTTATTTCATTTTCCCTCGTGGTCGTCTGTCGAATCCCCCCCAACCCGGCTCCACCACTCCACCGCTCTTACCTGCACGGGCCGCGGCTGCATGCATATCATTTGCCTCCAGGGACACCCGGATATCCTGAGTAGAGTTGGCTACATATCTTTCCCCTTCAATAAAGCATTGTTTTAGCCTTCTTTCTGTTAGGAATTTCAATTCTCAAGAGAGTCAGGTTAGACAGCATGAGAAGGGAGCATGAAATGCTGAGAGTAAGATCACTAAAGGCCTGGGTTAAGAGAAAAAGCAGCCTACGTTTCCCATAATTCCATGGCACCTAATAGGAGATCTGGGTGTAAGGTATCTTGGATACTGTGGAAGACTGGGATGTACAAAATGCAATCAAGAACTAGACTGCACCTGTGTAGTCAATACTGCATTAGAAGGTGCATGTCCCGGGGAGCATAGGCAGTGGGACTATTTAAGTCTGAGGATAGTAGATAATTGCTAGGCACCTTTGTATAGCTTCCCGTTCCAGCTAGTTCGGCGCTATACACTTGCCTCCTTCCCCTTTGTTGTTTCTCCCTTTCCCTCTGGTTAGTGTGATTATATTCTCTTTGATTGTTGTTTGTGCATTACTTCCTGAACTCACTTTGACTCCAGAGGTTTCACGCCTGTCTGCAGGTCGACCTGGGGTTTGTAAAAGCTCAGCTTATCAAGGAGTCTATTAAGAAATGAGAATTATTCTGCATTTGTTTACCATCAAGACCCCAGTACCTTCTTAGCCTGTCTATACTCTCGTCGATCCAAAGAAGCAGACAATTGGCACCTGTGTGTCTCCCTTGCTCTCTCTCGCTTCCTCCAATTTTCTGCTCATTATCTCTCATTGTCGTGTGTGTGTGTCACCATCAACAGAGAGCGGTAAGACTTGGGACTCTCAATAGTCAGGGGCGGCTACTCATTTGAGTGGAGGGGTGTTGTCCACAAGCCCCAGAGCTGAAAGATAAAATGTTAATAACGGTTTTTTATTACCATTTTATTTTTCAACAGCCAGTCCTGAACTAAGTGACAGGACAGGACGGGGCGGGGCAAGCGCTGCTGAGTGGCAGCAGCAGGGAGCAGTGCGCTTTAAAATGCGTGTGTCTCTTTGGCTGGCCGTCTTGGGGTGGCCAGCAAGACATGCACATTTTAAAGTTCTCTAACCTAGCTGTCTTAGACAGCTGGGTTAGAGAAGCACAGGCCTCCAGTGCTCTTAGGAGCGCTGGGAGAGCCTGCTCTATCCAATCCTGGTGCTGCTTTCGTGTTGTGAAAGCAGCACCAGGATTGGGTAATGCAGTTTCCTGCATCGGGAGCTTCCTGAAAGACACCCGAGGGAGGAGGACGTCAGTCAACTTTTTGCCATTCTCCCCCATTTTTGCAGACCTCGTTTTTGCTGCCCTTAGGACTTTGAGCACTTTACCACTGCTAACCAGTGCTAAAGCGCATGTGCTCTCTCCTCCAAACAATGGAATATTGGCTCATACCCAATTGGCATATTTGATTTACTTATAAGTCCCTAGTGCAGTGCACCACATAAAAGAAGTTAAACATTTCAGGAAAACAGACACAGTGCACAAAAAGAGCGCTGGGAGCTGTTCGAAGTAACTTCTATCAGGAGCCTTAATGTTGATGGAGCTAATTTGTGACTGGATTTCACAGTATTGAATGTAATGACAAGACCACTGCAACCAGTGGAGTACTGCACACCCAACACCCCACACCAAAACCCAATGGCCCAATACATATGTCATAATACAATGAGGCATAAAACAACTGCACATTCCCCTCATAACAAATCTAGATATTCTAAAATAAAAAGAAATCACCACCTACAGTAGCAAGATGGGGAGGGAAAACAAACAGGGAAATTAAAAAAGACAAAGATTCAGCGAAAAAATTAAACATAAATTTCAAAAAGGTCATTATAGAATACCTAATCCTTCAGTTTCTCTGGAAGGGCCAACTTCGTGTTGAGGCAATGCATATTACCACATACCTTCTAATTTTCTTGATGCCTTTGCTTCCTGCAATTATCAGGAACATCACCACCAACATGAATAGTGTCAGATAGTGCATCAAGAGTACCAGCACCACAATGAATGACGTCAAAACTCACATTATTGCTTCGAGCTACATCATCGTCATGACTCTCGCTTGTCACATCACCCTCAGGAACCCGATTAGTGTCCCTGGCACTTGTTTATTAGGGCCTATCTGTAAGCTTCGATTGTATCATGTGCTCTCGCTTCCATGCAATTGCATTGAGAAAAAGTGTATAATATAGCATCAAAATGTATGGATTTTAGCATTGCTTGCTCCAACTAAAATCTGGATCATTGAATAGGCAAATTCTTGCTTAATCTAAATGCCTGACGGCTATTATGACATTAAACTCATGTCATGCATCTATGCGCTATCCTGAGTCTCTGTGCTTTCTTTTACACCATCACCGTCCACATCATCATCGTCCCAAAGCTACAGTTTAGGGCCATTACTTCCATTTGAATATATGACATTAGTTTGCATGCGATACATCGCATGCCATTACAACGTGGTCGTTACAACGACCGCGTTGTTACATCGCATACGATTACATCGCAAGTCGTTACAACGACCTTCTGTGGGGGGTGCGCTGGACTTAGGAATAGTATAATTTACTATTCCTACTCCAGTTTGTGTAACAGCAGGGAAGGTGTTGGATTGTAAATCCAACACCTTCTGCCCCCTACAGCAAGTCATTGTAATGACTTGCGATGTAATCGTATGCGATGTAACAACGCAGTCGTTGTAATGACCGCGTTGTAATGCCATGCGATGTATCACATGCAAACTAAACAATCTCTCCCCTTCCATTCACATCCAACCTCACCTGCCAGTTCAATATCTTGGTGCTATCCTCTTCCATCGCTCAATTTGGCGAAATTGGTAAGAACTTGCACAACTTAGATAGGTTCCAAGAACTTTATTCCACCCATAGTCTTAATCGTACCTAATCACCCACATGTTCACCTCCTTCACACTGTGTCTGTGATCAAAGTGCTACGTGCAGAGCTTTTTTCCTCACCACAGAAAGGCACCTTTTACCAGTCATCCATGCAGCATTGTCCTCAGTTAAGGAATATCTCCCCCTCAGAATTATAAAAGGGCTGAATCCAGTCACTGTGGGAGTAACTCTGCACACCCACACTAATCTTTTTGGTTACTTCCCCCAGCATTTACCATCAGAAATGGTTAGTTGGATACTCTCCATAATGACTATTAAAGTGCTCCACGGCTTCATTTCTAGCAGGGTGGTACCAAGACATGTACTTGACTTTGATACCATTGCGAGTTAAGAACTTCTTGAAGTCTTACACAAACTGCACCATTGTTAGTAAGCAACAACTTCAGAATCCCCTCACACAAGAACACTTCATCCAAGAATCCCACTAGATTCAACAGAACAATATCAAATTTGGTGGTACCCACGGAATCCAGGAATGGTCCCAAAATGTTTATTGCCGCAGGCTCCAAGGACTTTCTGGTCAGTCCACGGCTTGTAAAGGCAGTCTAAACGTGCTCTGAGATCTGTCAGCCTTAGCTCATTCCAGAGAATCCTGCACAAATCTTCCAACATCCACATCACATCCTAGCCAGAAATATGGTGGCTTTTACTCTTTTTTGGACTTAACAATGCACAAATGACCTCCATGAATGACACTTCAAGCTCTCTTCCCTAATTTGTAGTGTTGTTCCATATCTCACTATATTATTACATATGTATGTTGCCACTGAATTCTGGTTTAGGGTGCTGGGTGTGCATGGTTCACTAGTGTCAATTGCTGCCTGACTGAGATTGGAGCAGATCGTGTCTAGAGTTGCATGCCAATACAGTCTTATCGGGAAACAGCCTTTACAACAAGGTGTTTACCATGTTATACCTTTACCACGCATTTTTTTACCACGCTTGTTTTTAGAACGCATATGCTTTTACAACGTATGCCTTTACCATGCATTTAAGATAAGTTCAGGGGTGTGGGGGGTCTCCCATCACAAATACATTGTTTATATATATATAAATATATATATAAAAAGAGCCTCGTGGTAAAGGCATACGTTGTAAACGCATATGCAATCTAAAGAAATGCGGGATAAAAAATGTGTGGTAAAGGCATGCAGAGTATTTCCCTGCGTTGTTCCGTCATACAACCAGTCTTATCACATTGGTGGTCTCATCATTACATTGTGGCGACGAGCGCAACGACGGTGAACCTACGCTGTTTTCCTCGGCTGCTGAGGTGCCTTTTGTCGTGACACTGTCTGAAGGATTGTGATCCTTACCTCCAGCATTGAAGGAACTGAGCATGAGCACAACAGTTCACTAGGGTGTGATGTGCCATCTTATGTGGCAATAAGGGATTCTACCAGTAAGGATTATCCCGCTTTTGCCTGCAACTGCTATTTCCTCGTCCTCCGTTCACAAGAACACTTAAGCTAACAAGGCTTGTGCTGCAGTGGTCACGTGGAGTGTTGGTATCAGCTTCTTTCACAATATTCGATGAGGGATGGTGTGAGTGTAAGCGGCGCCAGACATCGCTCGCGAGATCATGCTGCTTGACTCTCTGCAATGGCGGCCATCTTGGCCTGTTGTTTACACAGGTTACCAGCCATATTAAATGCTAAATGCTGACTGGACGTCTCACAGAGCTTGTCCATTTCAAAATACAGTTCCTGTGCAACTACAACTTGAGGGTTACAAGAACTACAAACTATGTCAAAAGTGTGTTCAAGTAATGTGAGGACATTTCAAATTCACTGTGCAAGCCCAGATGAAGGGCTTCTATGGTCATCCTGTAACGCATTGAAGTTTCACAGGTTATTTGGCTTTAATGATATATAATAAATTTGATTCTGCAATTCCTGTAAAAAAAGTCTGTCTCTAATTTCTTGATAATCTGCGACTTGTCACACACCTTGTCGCTGATTATAAAAACATAACGTCAGAAATTAACTATAATAACTTATTACAGTTGAGTTATAACGTCACAATGCCTGCAGCCAGAGCCAGCAGCTTAGGGAAAAGGCATGTCAGGACACAAAGAATAATTGACGCAGATCTTTATAGAATGAAAACGAAACATGGCTTTTCTTTCTTCTGCTCTGTTTTTCTAGCTGTACAGTGATGACCAGAAAGGGGATATTTATGGCAACATGTTTATTTTTTGCACTCCTTAGGTAACATAGAAAAGTAAGAACCTTTCTGCATGTTTCTACGCATTCCAAGTTACTGCGCCTTTTTAAAAAAAAACTAATTTGATTTAAACTGATTCTAATATCTTCTTGCAGCTTTTTTGATGTGTTTCATTTTGCTCTAGATATTCTATTTTTATTCTTCATGTTTGCAAACATGCTTGCTCTTAAATATGAAAGCGCTACATGACAAGGATTTATGTGGTTTATAGGAAAGGTGATGTGTGACCATGTATTATAAGGGATAAGGTACCACCTGCCGTACATGCTAAGGATGTTGCAAGTTACCTTCGAGTTCCATAATCATATAAAGGAACTCGGCCTTCAACCTCGTTCCTCTATATGTAATAGAACTCCTTTGTGACTTGCAATATCCTTATAATCTACGGCAGGGTGTATTTTATCTCATATATTATAGCTTAACAGAGTGCACAAAAAGGGCGCCGAGAGCTGTTCCTAGTAACATCAAGCATTAGCTAATTTGTGCCAGTATTTCACAATTTTGAGCGCATGCGGCATTTGGTCTGTTTTTTTGCAGCTGTGTTAGTTAGCATCAAAGCAGAAATGCATGAATACAATAATTCTAGCCTCTGTGCTCGCTGTACAATCTACAGAATTTGAATTACCAACCATAGCCCTGATTTCTGAAAGGGTCTGACATTTCTTTTCTAATTAGAAACAACTTTGATAAATTCAGGTCGTCTGTCTTCTATCGTCTAACGATAATGTGATTTCCAACCCCCTGATATATTTCCTTTTTAGAAAGCGGTGGAGGGTTCTGTGCCCTGTCCATCATCATGAATTTGGCTTGATTAGATTTCTGCTGATGGTGTGGCACATGAAAGACAACAGACAGAGAGAAGCAAGGGTTTAGTGAAAAAAGCCCATGCCCGTTTCCGTAGAAACCGTGACGTCACGACAGAAGCCTCTCTCCACACCACACCAAGCACCCAGGAGCTGAAAGAGAGAAAGAATGAAAAGCCCCAAACGGAGCTTGATTGGGGTTGCCAGGCAACAGTACTGTCGAATAATGCCCCTTTGTTCGGCAGAGATTGTTCTACTAAGTTGGGAAGGAATGTGGAAAAACCCATGATTGGCCTCAAGGTACAAAAAATAGCAAAGTTCTCTTTGTTTTCAAACACGAGGCCTTGTGTCCAAGTTCCTTATTTTTCCGAATATTAGTTTTTGCTAATCTGCGGCCACTTCATAATCAAATGCTGCAGGATGTTTGCCAAACCTTTTATGTAATAGCCCGCCTCTCCTCCAAGCAACAGCTTACTGGTATAGAACCAACTTGGCCAGTGCTTAATTTGTAAAAAAAAAAAAAAAATAAGTGCCAGGGCTCTCGTCAGGAGGCCACTGCAGCTTGCACCACACATTGCCCCTAATATGCTGCCAATTATAGCAACAACACAACTGCTAACCATCACACTCTTACAAGTGTGACAGTTTGGACTACTTCAGGCCCCCAAAGCTAAAAGAATGGCTCGGGCGTCACGTAATAGTTATTCTTAATGTATATTGAATTAATAATTAACTATTGTTATGGTAATCTCTAAATAAGCCAGACAGCGCCACCTTGTGGCAGACTGTCAAGCTCGATTAGGATGGCGGGAGGACTTGCGTCCACCCGCCACCCTATCGGAAACGGGACCGACCGACCAGCCATCGGCAGTCCCGCCATAGGGATTACGATGCGACCGCCTGCAAGGTGGTCGCACGGTGTATTCTTTGCATTGCGGCAGGTGCTGCTGGCTGCAGCACCCGCTGCAATGTAAAAATGCAGCCTGTACATATCCCTGCACTACGTGGCAGGCACCATGCGGTGCCTGCCGCATGGTGCAGGGATATGTAGGGGGCACCATAGATGCCCCCCAGTGCCCACTTCGCAGGGCCAGGGGGTTAGTGGGGCCCGTTACGGGCCCCTAAAGTCCCTTCCTGCTTGCCTGTTCATGGCGTGTTAATCGCCATGAACAGGCGGGCGGAAAAGGACATCGTAATCCCTATGGCGGTGCCTGGTAGGCACCGCCAGCACTGTAGGGAATACGGTACCCTCCGCCGCACCAGCGGGCTCAAGGAGCCCGTCGGATGCGTGGTGGTCGGTCTTTCCGACCGCCACCCATCCGCCCGCCATTGAAATATGGCAGGCGGACATGATTGGTCCGATAGCGGTGGGAGCGCCACCGACGGACCGTCGGTGGCAGTCCTACCGTCATCCTAATCAGGCCCTAAGTGCTGGTGCCGAGCACCGGAAACCACCGGCTTAAATTAAGCACTGCGGGACTCACATAGATGGTGTACCAGGCTGGCTTATGGTGTGGGACTATGAAAACGATGAAAGTCGATAAAATGTAAAACCCGATATCTATAATGATTAAAAGAGCCATGGGTTTTTATTACGAAATGTTGAACTGACACATGAATAAAGACGTGCAGCTAATCAAACAAGTATGGGCATGTACATGAGTCAATTGCATGTTTTTGTTTGGAACGCTGAAAACGACCTGGTGGTTCTGCTTCAGTGTGGTGCATATTTCAGGCCCCAGAGAACCACTCCACTCCAGACTCCCGATACTCAGAACTATTTGTCATTTCAGTGATGTCAACGGTAAGATGATTTGTTATGTGACACCTGATGTCATCAATGCTGTAAATTGTGATGTCATATGTGAGCTCATGCCCAGTGCATTGATTGCGAGTAATTATTGCGTAGCTAACCACGACATGCCAATTTCAGTGTTTTTCAGGTCTTGCTTTTGTTACCATAATGTCCTGTTAATCATGTTTTTAGGTCAAAGCCTACCAGACAGTGCAGCTGTCTGGTTTGCTAAAAACATCTTGGGGACATTCGGAAAGCTTCCCTTGAAATGCATTCCACCCATTACTTACTATTGACTTTGTGGTTTGTAACTCACATTTTCTGTCTTTCTATTTGCTGGCTTTATTTTTTTAGGCTGTCCAGGGTCAGTTTGTCCCTCTCAAGGCGTAAGGCCTTTTCACACCCAGTCCCCTTGTATTCTTCTGCGAGTGCTCCTTTCTGTAAACAGGCCTGTGAATCTTGATCTTATATTGTCACATTTGCTGTGCATTCAAAGACAGAGGTTAAATGTCAGGCTCTGTCTTCTGAGGGATCGTGGTATTTACTTTTCTCTCCTTGACTTCAAAGTGAGGGGATTTATGTGACAATCTTGCTGAATACTGAACCGCAAAACAATACACAAAAAATACAGAAAAAAGCATTCATCAAACAAATACACAAATGATGACACATTAAATTTAATTCACAAACAGATATAAATAAAAAAATCTAAGTTTTAATTTTAATAGAAAGGTTGGAGCTTTTCTAAATTTAATTGAGGCTACTCATCATCCATACTATATTCTGTTTGATGCACCTGCACTGCTTCCACAAATCAATCTGAGGATACTAATTCAATTGTTAGCCTCTAATTTCAAATTCCTTCACATTTAAAGTACGTTTTAAAATTTTCAATTGTGCATTTAACTTGTTTATTTATATACACTTTATTAATCTGTTAATAGTATTTAATTTTCTATGTGCGGCACGGACCTCTTGAGGAGGCTTTGCAGATCCCCAGGGATCCCCGGACCACAGGTTGGGAACCATTGCTTTACGCCACTCCACTGTATGCCACTCTACACGACTCCATTCTATACCACTCCAATCCACAACACCCTTCCTCACTCTTCGCAATTAACTTTAAGCCATGCTGAACTGCTGCCACGCTGGTGTACAACATGGCTAAAACACATTAGCAAAGCCAGTAGCTTTTGCATAGGCGAGACCTATTGGCTTTGCCAATGCTTGTTCGCTTAAAGCGTTTTTGGTAAGAATATGTGGTTTGTCTTCTGAGTACTTAACCATAACTTACATTTAACAAACTTCTCAGTATTAATTTTGTGATATACTGCATCCAGCTTCCGTGAAACCATAATATACTACACAGCTTTGGCCTTGTGCAGCTCCAAGATGCTCAGTAGCTGCTGTCCATGGCCTTCGGACATGCACAGCACAGAACCCGGCGCTGCTCTCAGCCCACCTGGCTCATTAGCCACTGTGCAAAGCCTTCGGCTCTTCTCTCAGACCTCTGGTGCTCAATAGTCACTGTGCACGGCCTTTAACTATGCGCAACACAGTGCCAGGCATTCACCCTTATACTGCACACAGATTACAGGTGCTCCTTGACACTGTGCACGGCCTTTAAACATGCACAACACAGAGCCAGGCATTCACCCTTATACTGCACACAGATTACAGGTGCTCCTTGACACTGTGCACGGCCTTTAAACATGCACAACACAGAGCCGGGCATTCACCCTTATACTGCACACAGATTACAGGTGCTCCTTGACACTGTGCACGGCCTTTAAACATGCGCAACACAGAGCCGGGCATTCACCCTTATACTGCATACAGATTACAGGTGCTCCTTGGTCACTGTGCACGGCCTTTAACCATGCGCAACACAGAGCCAGGTATTCACCCTTATACTGCATACAGATTACAGGTGCTCCTTGGTCACTGTGCAGGCCTTTAACCATGCGCAACACAGTGCCGAGCATTCACCCTTATACTGCATACAGATTACAGGTGCTCCTTGGTCACTGTGCAAGCCTTTGACCATGCGCAACACAGTGCCGGGCATTCACCCTTATACTGCATACAGATTACAGGTGCTCCTTGGTCACTGTGCAGGCCTTTGACCATGCGCAACACAGTGCCGGGCATTCACCCTTATACTGCACACAGATTACAGGTGCTCCTTGACACTGTGCACGGCCTTTAAACATGCACAACACAGAGCCGGGCATTCACCCTTATACTGCACACAGATTACAGGTGCTCCTTGGTCACTGTGCACGGCCTTTAACCATGCGCAGCACAGTGCCGGGCATTCACCCTTATACTGCATACAGATTACAGGTGCTCCTTGGTCACTGTGCACGGCCTTTAACCATGCGCATCACAGAGCCGGGCATTCACCCTTATCCTGCACACAGATCACAGGTGCTCCTTGACACTGTGCACGGCCTTTAAACATGCGCAACACAGTGCCGGGCATTCACCTTTATACTGCACACGGACTACAGGTGCTCCTTGACACTGTGCACGGCCTTTAAACATGCACAACTCAGTGCCGGGCCTTCACCCTTATACTGCATACAGATCACAGGTGCTCCTTGGTCACTGTGCACGGCCTTTAACCATGCGCAACACAGTGCCAGGCATACACCCTTATACTGCACACAGATTACAGGTGCTCCTTGGTCACTGTGCAGGCCTTTGACCATGCGCAACACAGTGCCGGGCATTCACCTTTATACTGCACACGGACTACAGGTGCTCCTTGACACTGTGCACGGCCTTTAAACATGCACAACTCAGTGCCGGGCCTTCACCCTTATACTGCATACAGATCACAGGTGCTCCTTGGCCACTGTGCACGACCTTTGACCATGCGCAACACAGTGCCGGGCATTCACCCTTATACTACATACAGATTACAGGTGCTCCTTGGTCACTGTGCAGGCGTTTGACCATGCGCAACACAGTGCCGAGCATTCACCCTTATACTGCACACAGACTACAGGTGCTCCTTGACACTGTGCACGGCCTTTGACCATGCACAACACAGTGCCGGGCATTCACCCTTATACTGCACACAGACTACAGGTGCTCCTTGACACTGTGCACGGCCTTTAAACATGCACAACACAGAGCCGGGCATTCACCCTTATACTGCATACAGATTACAGGTGCTCCTTGGTCACTGTGCAGGCCTTTGACCATGCGCAACACAGTGCCAGGCATACACCCTTATACTGCACACAGATTACAGGTGCTCCTTGGTCACTGTGCAGGCCTTTGACCATGCGCAACACAGTGCCGGGCATTCACCCTTATACTGCACACAGATTACAGGTGCTCCTTGGTCACTGTGCAGGCCTTTGACCATGCGCAACACAGTGCCGGGCATTCACCCTTATACTGCATACAGATTACAGGTGCTCCTTGGTCACTGTGCAGGCCTTCGACCATGCGCAACACAGAGCCGGGCATTCACCCTTATACTGCATACAGATTACAGGTGCTCCTTGGTCACTGTGCAGGCCTTTGACCATGCGCAACACAGTGCCGGGCATTCACCCTTATACTGCACACAGACTACAGGTGCTCCTTGACACTGTGCACAGCCTTTAAACATGCACAACACAGTGCCGGGCATTCACCCTTATACTGCATACAGATTACAGGTGCTCCTTGGCCACTGTGCATGTGTGCAGCACAGTGCTACTACAATGAACAGTATTGTTCATGGACTCCTGTCCCTGACAAACATGGGCTTCACTTTCCATAGGTAAGCAAGAAAAGTGTCAGCTTTTAAGATATTCGTTCACCTTTAAAGGGGAACTACAACCTAATGTGTTATTTGATGAGCGGTTAAGCTAATGCATCCACTTAAAGTAACAAAGTAACAGGGGACTCTCTTCCATTCAAAACATGTCATAGAACAGCCACGGAGAAGAAATACGGAAACTACTAAGTGTTAACTGTGGGTAGTTAAAGTTGGAAAACATTTCAGAAGTTATACTTGAAAAACTAAAATTAATGCCTAAAAAGGTTTTGGACAGATCTTCTTCTTCATAGGGTTAGGACTGTGATCTGCAAGAGGTATAAAGGGACAGTCATAGGTACTGAGCAAGAGAAATATTGCATGTTAACTGCCCTGGGCGCTTCCCATTGTGAATGGGGTTTGGGCAGTAACAAGATAGAAGACAATGAAAATCTTGGATTTATCAAGCCATGCCAGGCATTTCCAAGCAAAGGAACTAGAGGCAACATATTTTTATATCATTTTTGTATCGGAAAAAAGTTTAATGGTTACATACTTGTCTTACTCTTTAACGATTGCATATGGGTGCATTAGAATGCCCTGCTGGGCTTTACTGCGTGTACACTATATGGACTATTCACAAAGGGAGTTGACACCTGGAGGCATATTTACTAGGAAATGGTGCAGCGCGGCACTGCGAGCAATTTTACAGCGCAGCGCTGCGGCATTTAAAAAATGCAGGGATGCGCTGTATTTACAAGAATATGGAGCACCCCTGTGTTTTACCTTGCGCTGGTGCTACAAATAGCTGCCTAGCGCCAACACAGACACCCTTGCGCCATAGTGAAAGGGTGCCTGCGTTGCAGGGAATGATTGTTTATGTGCGGGAAGGGACGCCTTTCTGCACATAAACAATCTTTAAAGGTGATTTCCTCTTGCAGCACTCATAGAAAGAGCAAAAACGAGGAGAAATAAAAGTATTTCTCCTCATTGTGCCAATCTAATGCCTGCTTTTGAATGGCGTTCGTTTTTTTGGCACTGCCTCAGATTTACACATCCTTGCAAATCTGGGGCAGCATCAAAAAGCAATTGGTGTTGCAGTAAAACGCCCACAGCAACACCCATTGCCCGCCCCTTTCACACAGATATCGGCGTGAAAGGGTACCATATTTACAAAGGGGCGTTAAGCCACGCAAAGTGGCTTAACGCCACTTTGTAAATATGGAGCATGGCATTGCACCACCGGAACGTCGGAAAAAGTGACGTTCTGGTGGCGCAATCCCCTTGTAAATAGGCCCCCAGGAGTATATTAACCCGAAGACCAGTTCGTTCCTTGAAGTGTTCTTGCTTTGAACCCAGAACATAAAGAGCCATTTCTCTGATCTATACTGGGCCGTATTTGTCAGTCTGATAGGTGTGGGACCAGGGATCAGTCATATAATGAGGTCTGACTCCCCCACTGGTCTGTAGTCAATAAGGGCGATGCTTACTATGACGGTCGCATCCCATTGCTCAGCGGGGTGGGAATAGCTGCATCATCAAAGCTTTGCATTAAACTAAATGGTCACAAAAGTTCTTTATCTGAGTAAGTTGTTTGGTTCGAGTATTGGAATTATAGTGCTGTCAATGTGCTTGTAATGGATATTTATTCGGAACAATTTCTGCTTAATGCCAACATATTCTTCTATCTCAGAGTGTGCTCTTTAAAAGTACATATTCTACTCAGTTGATATAGTTGGAAAAGTTTGGACGTTCATACTTTTAACCCATTCCAAATGCAATTATCAGTTAAAAAGTGGGATCTAGACGAGTAGGGATCAATGTCTGCACTCATGCAACGTGTTTCTTCATTTCTCATTCCTGAAATGTTGTTCTTCACCAGCTGCATCTTTTTTCTGATGATTTGTAGACTTGAGTGATTGAGTAGACTGACTGATTGGTGTGTAGTTGTAACAATACTCGTTCAACGTATTTTGCGTTTAGACGTCCACAGGGCACAAGTCCTAAAAAAAGAAGTGGGGGGACTAACCAGGTTAGTCAGTATGCAAGTGAAATCATGACACTTGCCATCACAGCGCATGATGTCACGACGCGTGACAATGCAATGACATCACAGGAAGTGACATCACAAGAAGTGACATCAGATACTAAGACCTCACACATATGTTTATCAAGTATATCATGAGTACATTTAAGCGCATTATGGGGGATATTCTCAAGAACGTGCGATAATCATCGCCAAAATAGGTTAGCGCAATTTCTCATATCGCCATCCATCGCGGGAAAATAACTCAGTGTTAACGTCTCATTCTCAACACGGCGGTAACATGCGATAGTGTCCCGATAACGCGTCAAATGTCCGTGATACAACTACCGCGACGGCGATAAAAAAGGAAACCCGAACGTGAAAAAAGTTGCAATGGGCCCAACTGCGATAAAAATCCAGCGAAAAGCAGCACCAGGCCCGCAAGTCCCACAAGTAAGGTGGGAAAAATCACTATAAAAGCGGCAAAAATGAAATACAAATAAAACACAAACAACTGCGAAGCACCATGGAGGTAGCCGGAGCAAGCACAGAGGACAACCCGAACCCCACAAGCCCCATGGAGGACCAGCCTGGGACCTTGGGGTCAGGGAAGGGCAAGGAGAAGAAGAAGAGGAAGACGCGGTTCAGTCCGCAGGAAAATAGGATCCTGATTACGGAAGTGACAGAACACCATCAACAACTGTTCGTCACCTCCACTGTGTCATTGGCAACAAAAAATGGAATATGGCAGTCCATCGTGGACAAGGTGAATGCAGTCGGAGTGCTGAGGAGGACAATGGAAGAGGTCAAGAGGCGCTGGAATGATGTGAAGCGCAAAACCAAGCAGAAACTCGGCAACAACCAGAAGGCAGCAATGCAGACTGGAGGTGGGAGTCCTGCGCCACAGGAGGAGCTGGATGAGATGGAGGAAATGGTGTCCACAGTCATCAGTGTGGAGACGGTGGCAGGAGTCGGAGGACCGGACACTGCTCAACATGACCTGACACAACAGCAACAGGGTGAGTAACCACCAGGGACTGGGGGACGGGGGAGATGGGCACAATGGCACACATGCACAAGTAAGTACAGCACATCTGCGGACAAACCATGCCCAAGAGTCACAACTCCGACCAAGAGCCCAATTTACCCAAGTCTGCAACAGCTCAGCACTGTATAAGCACAGAAGTGAAAGGCACACTGCCTGAAAGGGATAAGGGCCAGCCAAATCAGAGCTGAAGGGGCAAATCACCCACAATGCAGCACACACACATAACACTCAGAGCACCTCAACATTTACAACAAAGTGGACCAAACTGCAACACTTACTCAACAGAACAGAGGACACAACTGCTGCCGCTTGTGTGTAGAAAATGGCCATTCGCATTTGGTATAGCAGGAAACTGTGAGATGATAATGGACAAATACAACCTCACATCCGTGATGGTGGCGAAATGTCAACTGCCCAGCATTAAATAGGCATCTCCACACAAACAGTCACAATGTACATTGACATGCAGTCTGTTTGTAAACTTGGCCAATGCGTCAACATACATGTGAACACAATGCCAAACTGCATCTCCCCTTCACATTGCAGAGGGAGAATCATCACCTCCTGCAGAGCAGACCGTACTCCTCATTACCGATGATGAAGAGGACCTACACACCATCGACCCTGACGCCCTCCAACAGCTCATGGACACCCTCAGCACCCCACCCCTAGGAGCAGGGCAGCCCAGCTGCATCGAAGAGAACCCACCTCCTGCACAGACCACACAGCAGGAAGCACCCACCACCACAACCGTCTCCCAGGATCCCCACGAGCAACACATGGCATTCCAACGCCGTGTGTCGCAGGGCCAGAAGGGGATGGCAGAGCAGGTGCGGGTGGGGTTCGACCTCATGGCAGCCAAACTAGATGCCATACGTGGGTGTCCAAGTCCCATCAGGGACCACCTACAGACCCCAATGGACACCCACAGTCCGCTCCATGGTCTCCAACAATCCATGGCTGATATCGCCGGAGTCATGACTCGTAGACAAGAACAACTGTCTAGTCAGAGTGGCTCCAGCGATCCCAGCCGTGAGTTGGCCAACGTGGGGAGGAACATGGAGAACATGGAGCGGATGCAGGCGGGAAGAATGGCTGACACGGCTGCACACCAGCGAGATGTAGCAGGGATCTGCCATGCCCTGCAGATCCTCATCACGGCAGTGCGGCCACAAGGCCTGGCGCAGATTAATGCTGCTGCCACTACTCCCTCCACATCACTGCCCCCTGATGTGTCAGTGCCTCACAGTGCGGCTGACACTCCACCTCCGGCCCCTGATGTGTCACTGCCACACAGTGCCGCAGACAAAACAACACCTCCCACATGTGAGGCACATCACACATAGGAGGACGATGATGAGAATGAATCTGCCGTTGGGCTAAGTAGGAAGCGGTAGCATTCATCTCCGCCATATGGCCTCTTTCTGCTTGGTTCTGCCCTCTGCATCATGCCCAGGAATAACACCCTCCACTGTCCCCCTTAACACTCTGCGACACTCACCTTGGCCCCCGACATGGACTGCTACATTTGTTTAGGCAACCAATAACACAGAAATCAGACTGCGGACTGAACTCCCTCTCCTACGATGTACTTTTCCCTCCCCAAAGGACCCTGGCCGGCCCTCCACGGGGCAACATTGTAAAGTAGCGTGTGCATGGCCAGGTACTGGTCCACCTTCACCACTCCACCGAATGTGATTAAGACATTCAAATTCACACAGATGAGTCATGTCCATGATCAAGCAAGTATGAAAGATTGGATGTATGTGGGGGCAGTGATTCCAAACAACGCTGCTCCCTGGGAACTGATTTCAATGCGCATGTATGTCCGTGACCCAGATAGGCAGTGAGATGACTGGGAATGTGTGAACTAGTTGTGGCCTCATTGCTCCAAAACAACAATCTCGCTATTTCCAAACTTAGCCCCACGTCAATGTATGAAATAGGGCTGTGTGTCACAAAGGCAAAGTCAAAGTTATGTGGAAGCCACAGCTCGGAGCAATGATTGGTTTGAGTGTGAAGCGCTTGGACTCCTGGGATGGTCGGTGCGTAAGTGTGAAGGTCATACCATGCAAGTGAACTACGAGCAAGAACTCCTGTGTGTGGGGTGTGTATACGTTGGTCTCTGGTTAGCGCTGTGCGTAGTGTGGGAGCCGTCAGCAGCTGCTATGGTATCTCTCAGGGTGTGCTGGGCGCATGCATTCCCAAGGTCGGAGGTGCAGATGTGCTACCGCCTTCTAGTTCAGACAGAGGGGCTGTCATCCACAATGTTAGTTTGTCATCTGCTTGCATTCTGGAAATGTGATGGGGATTGGGGGTGGGGGGGATGTCACTGCTTCGCCTTCCGGCATGGTTGAACCCTTACCAGCCATGTACGTGCCCTCACGGTCAGTATTGCTTGCTCTGATGTAGCAGTGTTGTTTTGCTTCAGTCTGACGGTGATGGGTGCAGGTTGCTGTGAGGAGGCGGTTAACCACTCACCTTGCACCTATTAGCTGGCACTGATCACTACTCTTGATGGATGACGTCCGTGTACACATGTGACCTGTACATGGCACATTTGACCAGGGGACACCTTGGTGTGTTCCACGTAAGGTGGACCTGCTGGCTTCTAGGCTGGTGTGCATCTCCCAATGTTGCTGAGGTGTCCACTGTGCCCACATCCCCCTTACGGACATGTTGTTCATGTTGTGGGACTCGACACACAGGGTGTATATTTGCATCAGGCAGGTACATCTCTGACCACAAATGGCACCCTGTTGTCTTTTCCTGAACACCAATGACGGCCTTCATGTCATGTTCATGTACACGTGGGACGCTGATGAGTGGCATGACGTACTACATGTGACACCCTGATATGGCATATCGAATACGTGACACCCTAAACAGCCTCTCGGTACAGAGGTGACATACACACCATCTCTTCTTGCAACATATGCAAATGTTAGCACTCAATGTTGCCCTTACACCCTTCAGAGTAATGTGCTAGTGCAGAGGACTGACATGCACACGGGGAATGTGTGTTGCTAAGATTTTATTTGCACATGCTGGTCATGTGGTCATCTTGTACTGTGCCATGATTTCTGTGGACAGTCACAATGTGACGTGCTCCTGTGAAGAAATTGTTGATGATTGTGTTCCTTCGGGCTATTCCTGCTGCGGCTGCAGTGGGGTGTGGTCCACCTGCATCATCTTCCTCATCATCGTCCGGTGCTTCTGGGACTTGGATCCATGGGGCATTGGTGCGTACACATATGTTGTGCAATACACAACATGCAGTGATCATCTTGCACACTATTTCTGGGCTGTACAAGAGTCTTCCACCGGTGATGTCCAGGCACCTGAAACGTGATTTCAACACGCCAAATGTGCGTTCAACAATGCCCCTGGTGCGTTTGTGGGCCACATTGTACTGCCTCTGGGCCGGGGTGTTCGGGTCTCGGAGGGGTGTCATCATCCACGGGCAGAGTGCATATCCTTGATCACATGTGAGAGGTAAGTGAGATTAGTGTTAACTGGTGGTTCTGCATGCTGTGTTGGCAGACATACAAGTTTCGTGGTGTGTGATTTGTGCGACCTTGGGATTCATGTTAGCCATGTATTGCTGCTGGCAAATGTGGTAGTACAATGTGTATTACGTAGCCTCACAGCTGCTCCTCCCTCCCACCGAGCCTATTTACTTGTGTGTGCTGCGCGGTTGCATCACTTGCACTCCTACGGCACACCATTGTCATGCCTGTCTGCGCATGTCCGCAGGACTGACAGCAAGACTGTGATGTTGGCCGTTGAAGGTGGGCGGCCACGTGTGTGTAGGCCTATGGTAAGGATAGGGCAGACACAGATGTGGAGTTCTGGCCTGGCTGAACTCACGCTGATATTGAGGCTAGGCCTTCGGTTCAGGCTGCGGCAATGTAGATACATACACAACAGTTGGCATGTATGAGCCGAGACCCCGAGCGGTCTCACGCTCCTTTATTAATCCATTTGGGCGAGGCCGCCCTCCTGGTGCATGCTACATTGCAACATTGTCGATTACAGGCCGGGTGGCGCAGACACTACTACAGAGACACACGCCATAGTCACTTTTGTGGCCATGCCGGAACTGAACCACGCCCAGAGCCCAGAACTGAACCACGCCCAGAGCCCCAGGCCATTTCTCCGCACTCCTCACACGCGTGCGCCATCGCCGCGGCGCTGGGATGTCATGCGCTTCAGAGTACATCTCCAGACGATCTACCCAGGCTTCCCGGCGGCCGGCCTGGGACGGGGGTGGCCCCGTGACTGTGAAGGGCTCCAGTGGCGTTACCGAGGACATGCTGTTGGCTACTGGAGGCGGACTTGTGGGGTAGCCCCTCGGGACAATGACTTGCGGTGCACTGAGTTCGGCCCACCGGAAGAGCTGAGCTGGTGTGCAGCCTGCGATGATGCAGCAGGCCTGGTGGCTGGATGGTGACTTGTGGTGCACTGAGTTAGTGGCACCTGAGGCCCTGCGTCCGGCACGGGCCAACCGCCACGTGGCGATGACTTGCGGTGCACTGAGGTAGGCCCACCGGAAGAGCTGAGCGGGTGTGCATCATGCTATAATGCTGGAGGCTGGACGGTGACTTGTGGTGCACTGAGTTCGGCCCACCAGAAGAGCTGAGCGAGTGTGCAGCCTGCGATGATGCAGCAGGCCTGGAGGGGCGGACTGGAAAGGATGTGTCTGTTACTTGCTGTACCGCAGTGTGGTCAGAAGGCAGCAGTAGCTAACTTGCAACTCCGCGGTGCGGTGCCGCTGGGTGCGCTGGGGGCCTGTTGCACAGAATCCAGCGATAGGCTGAGGAGGCTGCCAAGCTCGTGGAGCCCGGCCTTGGAGATTGCACCGGCACGTGGTGGGCCCTCTTGGAGAGACGCCGGTGGCGGCAGGTGAGCAGTGAGGCCTGGGTGCACAGGGGCGGGCATTCACCGCTGGGAGCAGGTCGGGTCTGGGGATCAGCGGGCTGGGGTGCACAGGATCGCGCAGGCACCACCGGTCACAACGGCGGCCTCGTGGCAGGGTGAGGTATGCCGCCCTGGCAGACACGCCACTGCAGGCGATGACGAGATGTGCGCTGGGTGGCGTGGGACGTAGCCACCTCGTCGCCGGTGTGACTTTGCCCGTTGTAGGTGGTCGGCCACGTGGGTGTAGGCCTATGGTCAGGATATGGCAGACACAGAGCCACACGCAGTAGTTACTTCGGTGGCTGTCCCGGAAGTGAACCACTCCCTGAGCCCCGGCCTATTTAGTCACTCCCCCACGCTGGACTGGCGTGCGCCGGCCCTGCCCACTACGCTTACGCTTACAAGGGGGCCGACATGGCTACCTGTCCAAGGTGTTACCCACTGCCTGTGATGGCATGGTTGTGTCCACTGTCCACGACACTACAGACTCCAGCAGTATGTGTCCACATGGACATGTCTGTGCTCTGCATACTCAAGACTGTCCAGCACATCACCGCCACTCTTGGAATTGTGTACATTGTTATTCATAGGTCCATTGCCTCCTTCGCACAATCGTGGTTCCCACCTCTCCCCACATTCTGCAAATGTGTGGCAGAGGGGCTATGCCTTAGTGTATGGTTTGTCCACATTTCTGGCCCCTCTTACCACGGTTACTTGTGTTGTCGTGTCTGGCAGGTGTGCATGTTGGTTGGCATGTTAAATGTGATTTTGTTACGTGTCCATTCCCACAGTTGTGCGTTGTGTGATTGTGGAATTGAGGTGTGTGGTGTGTTCCGTTGGTACTTACCAACGAGCAGTCCATTTCCATCACACTACTGCTCCTGGCTCAGGTCATAGAAAGATCCCACTGTTGCTGCTGGTGAAGGTCATGAAAGAGCTTACTACTGGCGCTGCTGGCTAAGATCATGAAAGATCCCACTACTGCTCCTGGCTAAGATCATGAAAGATCCCACTACTGCTCCTGGCTCAGGTCATGAAAGATCACACTACTGCTCCTGGCTCAGGTCATGAAAGATCCCACTACTGCTCCTGGCTCAGGTCATGAAAGATCCCACTACTGCTCCTGGCTCAGGTCATGAAAGATCACACTACTGCTGCTGGTTAAGGTCATAGAAAGATGAGCCATTTAGATGTGTTCTGGAGGAGAATGGGTAGTTGCTGTGGCTACTTCACTATTTTTGCCAAAAAGTGGGGCCAAATGTGCGCATTGGTCGGTCAATGGAGATGCAAGGCCGCTGTTTGCTCCTGTCCTCCTTGGTGGACGTCCAGGACACAAGACAGCGGGTACACGCAGGTACAGGGCGTAAACCCACTCTTTTCACAGGGTGGACGCAGTCCCGCCTGCCAAGAAGTTGGGCCCCACAGAAATATGCTGAACTTGTCCTGGTGTAATTTTCAGACACAGGGACACGTTCAGCAGCGCCTGCACGTTGTCTGCTTTCGATTCCCAGCAGCAAAGTGCAGGCAGGGAGGGGGGCTTTTTCTCACCTCCAGCTGGGCCGAAGTTAAGGGGCCATCAGACCTCCTTTTGTTTGAATATCCTGATGGGAGGTTGTGATGATGGACTGTCGGAAGATGTATGAATCATGCACACTGTCTGGGAAGTTGGCGACGACATTGGTGAACAGTCCCCGGTGGTCCACTATTGCCTGCACATTGATGGAATGCGCGTGCTTCCTGTTGCGGTAATTGTGTGCAGTGTCGGCAGGGGGCACAAGTAGGACATGTGTACAGTCGATTGCCCCCAACACGTGCGGGAATCCAGCTATGGCGTAGAAGCCTTGCTTGGTCTCCAGCTGTTCCTGCGCAGTGTGGGGGAAGTGAAGGTGCTCGGGTATGAAGCTGATGATGGCATCCAAGACAGGTGTGAGGAACTTTGATAGGGCTGGCTGGCTGTGAGACTCCTCCGACTCTGGCAGTTGTTGGTTGGAAGGTACCAGAGGCCAACAGGTGCAGCACAGCCAGCAGCTTTGTCTGCGGAGGGATGTTGGTTATCCGCTGTGTTGGTACCGTCAGCCTGTGGGCAATGTGGGTCATGATGCGGAGGATGGTTGTCCTTTTGAGCCTGTAGTGGGCAATGACATCCTCTGATGTTAAGTCTCTGAGGCTGATGCGTTTTCGGAAGGTCCGCTGTCTTGTTCTGCGCTGCCTCAGTGGTGGTCCGGGGGGGGTGGTCCTGGGGGTGGGAGTGGTCCTGGGGGTGGTGGCGGTGGGTGTTGTGGCCCTCTTGGGTCTCCAAGCTGCACGATTAGTAGCTCCATGACATGTGTTGGTCTTCAGATGTGGCTCTGGCCTGGGCTCCCTTTCATGCTGCAGGTTGTCGTCCTGCTTTACACCAGTAAAAGGCAGGTGTTAAATCCCTGCTGCTAACGCGCCTTATTGCCTGTTTTTGGGTCGCATCGCAGATCTGGCTGGTCATTGAGAATATCGCGAAGTGGTGTTTTCGTATGTTTTTGCAAGGGAACGCCTACTCTGCATATCATTAGTGTTAGTTGTCGCTCTCATCCGTGGCAATGTTTTTTGCGCCAGCTATCGCTGGAAAACTGGCGATATCGGCAGTTTGCACCAGCTTGAGAATAGGGCGAGAAATCTATCGCCACTTTTGCGGCGCTAAAGTGCCGATAAATCGGCGATAAGTCCTTGAGAATATGCCCCTATGAGATTTAACAAATGAGATTTGGCGTTGGGGTTGTGCCAAAAAAGTGACGCAATCCCGAAGCAAAATCTGGGCCTCATCTAATACATTTATGTTTTTTAAACCCTGCCACAAAGAAATTGGCAACAAGGAAAAGCATGGCAGTAGATCTGTTATGCTTAATTGGTTGCAAAGTCATTTTAAAATATTTGATTGGGTTAAGGCATCTGCTGTGAAGGTGCCCAGTAAATCTCAGGTAATAGTAATAATGGTGAGATAACTCTGGTGGTTAATGCACTCGCTGGAGAGATCTGTGTTTTGTAAAGTCCCGGATTTGAATCAAAGTAGTAGAAAGGTAAATGTGTCTCCTGCAAATCACATAATCTAACACGCAGATGACAGATTTTTATTTCATGTAGAAAGTAAAGTGGGTTACTGCTTTTAACACAGAGATCGTTTTGTTACCTGCAGTTCATAATTTGTAATCCTTCTAAAAGACCACAGTGAGGTATGAAGGACATGTGACTCCTACACCTTGTAACCCTCACTGTCTCATGTAGCTCATCTTGTACATTGATTTACACATGTACATGATTTGTTGTCAATGTATAATGTGTATGTTATGTAAAGAGCTTTGCCACCCTGCATTGGTTTGCATAGCGCTATGAAGGAAATAAAATAGTGCTATTGAAATTGTTATTTGTGTAAATACTGGGACAGACCAACACACCTGACAGTCTTACAGCGCATGCATCTATTATATACAGGGACTGAACAAAGGCAAAAGCTTGCCTCTCTGAAGTACCTTTGAAGAAATAACAAACTGTGTGCCTTTGTTTCCCCTCCCTGGCGTTAACATTTAAGTGTGAAGTTCCAGGCCACCTCCCATCAGGATATTCAAACAAAAGGAGGTCTGATGGCCCCTTAACTTCGGCCCAGCTGGAGGTGAGAAAAAGCCCCCCTCCCTGCCTGCACTTTGCTGCTGGGAATCGAAAGCAGACAACGTGCAGGCGCTGCTGAACGTGTCCCGGTGTCTGAAAATTACACCAGGACAAGTTCAGCATATTTCTGTGGGGCCCAACTTCTTGGCAGGCGGGACTGCGTCCACCCTGTGAAAAGAGTGGGTGGACGCCCTGTACCTGCGTGTACCCGCTGTCTTGTGCCCTGGACGTCCACCAAGGAGGACAGGAGCAAACAGCGGCCTTGCATCTCCATTGACCGACCAATGCGCACATTTGGCCCCAATTTTTGGCAAAAATAGTGAAGTAGCCACAGCAACTACCCATTCTCCTCCAGAACACATCTAAATGGCTCATCTTTCTATGACCTTAACCAGCAGCAGTAGTGTGATCTTTCATGACCTGAGCCAGGAGCAGTAGTGGGATCTTTCATGACCTGAGCCAGGAGCAGTAGTGGGATCTTTCATGACCTGAGCCAGGAGCAGTAGTGTGATCTTTCATGACCTGAGCCAGGAGCAGTAGTGTGATCTTTCATGACCTGAGCCAGGAGCAGTAGTGGGATCTTTCATGATCTTAGCCAGGAGCAGTAGTGGGATCTTTCATGATCTTAGCCAGCAGCACCAGTAGTAAGCTCTTTCATGACCTTCACCAGCAGCAACAGTGGGATCTTTCTATGACCTGAGCCAGGAGCAGTAGTGTGATCTTTCATGACCTGAGCCAGGAGCAGTAGTGGGATCTTTCATGACCTGAGCCAGGAGCAGTAGTGGGATCTTTCATGACCTGAGCCAGGAGCAGTAGTGGGATCTTTCATGACCTGAGCCAGGAGCAGTAGTGTGATCTTTCTATGACCTGAGCCAGGAGCAGTAGTGTGATCTTTCATGACCTGAGCCAGGAGCAGTAGTGGGATCTTTCATGACCTGAGCCAGGAGCAGTAGTGGGATCTTTCATGACCTGAGCCAGGAGCAGTAGTGGGATCTTTCATGACCTGAGCCAGGAGCAGTAGTGTGATCTTTCATGACCTGAGCCAGGAGCAGTAGTGTGATCTTTCATGACCTGAGCCAGGAGCAGTAGTGGGATCTTTCATGACCTGAGCCAGGAGCAGTAGTGGGATCTTTCATGACCTGAGCCAGGAGCAGTAGTGGGATCTTTTATGACCTGAGCCAGGAGCAGTAGTGTGATCTTTCATGACCTGAGCCAGGAGCAGTAGTGTGATCTTTCATGACCTGAGCCAGGAGCAGTAGTGGGATCTTTCATGATCTTAGCCAGCAGCACCAGTAGTAAGCTCTTTCATGACCTTCACCATCAGCAACAGTGGGATCTTTCTATGACCTGAGCCAGGAGCAGTAGGGAGAGCTTGCTGCTATGTATTCCTGCATTCCTGATCCGACAGAAGCTTGGACTCATCTCATAAGTGATCATCCCCTCTGTGTGGTGTCCAGCAGATGGCACGCCGAGCGGCTGCATGGTGCTAGTTGGCACTCCAAAAGACAGCCTACTTCCCTGTATGATCACATGTCTTTAATCCCCTTGTTCCACCCAATCAATGTGAGTCACTTCCGTTCCTTTATGAAACAAGCACTGACACATTTGCAGTGATTTGAACAGTGAGGCTAGCTCTGCAATGCTCCTTGACCTCTTCTTTCTAGTCCAATCCTTTTTTGCAAACTATGTCTATATGTGCATATATAAAGGGTATTCATATACCACATAGCGAACAATTGAGCTCTTTACAAAAAACAGGGTTTCTGAAAACGATTCCAGGTTATGAACATGAAATGTTAGTTTATACATTTGCATCACATAAATCATGTTACATTTCACATATTTAAATTTCACAGGTAAGTGTAGGTTAAGGTCCTACCTTAAATTTTGGCACCATGTATCCTTGGGGCACCCACACTGCTCAATTAGCACAGAAGCGTGAAACTGACACCTTGAACTTGCACCGTCGCGGGTTTCATTCTTTGATTTTTCACCAACCGCTTCGCATCTCTGTGACGAGTTGGGAAAGGGCGAGGTGACAGGCTGATTGGCGTGTAGCCCTTGACACTGACTGCAGGGCTTAAGGTTACAGTGCCCGGAGACATTTTTACAGTGATGATTCAGGACATCACAGAAGAGGAGCGACTGCGGAATGACAAGTCCTTGAGGCAAGGGCTAGGACTGGAACTGGAACTGGACAATCTCCCTGGTGGATGGTGCAGGCGCCTTCATGCACCGGTGTCAGCCATCAGACAGTGTCACTGGCTGCCTCAGGCTGCTGCTGAGGCCAAAGGTCGGCATTCTGATATATATCAAGAGTGAACATAGGTTATTGTTCGCTGTTGGTGTGATAAACAATGAGGGCGTAGCTGTGATGTCTCTAAGGGCGTGCTGCCACTGAGTGGCTGGTCCACCATGGTTCACAGCATGGTGGAGCTGCCATTATGACTCTAGGTACAGGAAATGCATCCCTAAAGAAGCAGTGCATGTACATTACCCACAGTTAAAGTGCCCCTGAGGTGCTGGGAGAATTCTCAATTTTTCCTGGAGTCAAAGAAGTGGTGAATCCACCAACATTCCACCGTTCTTCACATGAGGCAGGGGCAGCACCTACTGCATTCCTTACTTTTTGACAGATGCCCCATTGCCACCATCCTCTTGACCAGGCAGCCAGTGATTTGTACGCACAGGATCAGTTCTGCAATGCCAACCCTTGGTTTAGAACCCAGGTCTCGATTTCCAAAGTCAGCAACTTGCCCCTATACCACATCACTTCACCTTTTGATGGCTGCTTTAAATAGGTGGATGCTGCCCAGACATTTTAGTACCACAACCCAATTTTTAGAACAGCAAACGTTCGTGACTCACCTTGTTTTAATGCACACGGGGCAATTTTTAATGTAATAACATTAATTGTTTCTAAAGCTCATTATCTTGACCAAGCCCTTCAATATCGGACTGTGGCCAAGATGTTGATCTGCCCATAAAAGTGGCAGATGGTGAACTGCACTGGGATCTGTAGATGGAGCACTTATCAGGGTGGAATGCTGGCCTGTAGCATCCGTGCGCTAAAATCACAACGTTTCTGAAAAATTTCGGTGTGTAAACCAGTGATTTTACCAAATTTGAAAAAAAAAACTTCTGCCACAGAGTATTGGTTAAGACCAATTTGTGTGTTCAAATAAGACAGAGAGAGAGAGAGAGAGAGTGTGTGTGTGTGTGTGTGTCTGTCTGTCCCACACAATGTGGGGATTGGTTCAGTCCTCATAGCGTGGGTTAACCTTGACAGAACCAGATAAACACTATCTTTGTGAGGACCGGTGCATTAGTGTGTGTGTATATATATATATACAGACATTTTGCATTTTTATGTAGCACAAACATTGCCCAAGGGAACTGGAGCACTTTACGTTTACGTGAGCGCCTGATTACGTTACACAAGATCAGATTAGTTTTATTTTAAGATTAAGTAATTTGCCTAGAATCACAGGAAGCAAAACCAACGCTGGGACTCAACCTGGCCCCACAAATCCAAAGCTGGCAGCTCTGGCTGTTAGGCTATATCCATATTTCTCAATATATGTGTGAAAGTCGTACGCAAGTGATATATTTGTGTATGCACACATATGCTGAGCACATTCTCTGTTGAAGTGTCTTTGTGAGGAAAAAAACAGCAGCTAATACTGGAAGGTTCACCCTGAGTCTTGCTTTGTAATACTTACATGGGTTTGTTGTAAAACCGTATTAGGGACATAGTTCAGCACCTTTGCACTGGTGTACAAACAGGGTTATTCGTTTTCAATATTACTTACATGCAGACCAGGACTTTCGCGACTCACCAAAATATCAGCTCGGGACCCATTAGTGGGTCCCGACTCACAGTTTGGGATACGCTGCCATACGGCGATAGCGTAAATAGGTGGATACTTTCAGTCTTTGAAAACTTCTCCTATTTCCCTTTTTAAGTGAGAGTCCAGCACATATTAGCAGCACTACCTACCATGAATGAACCAGTCCTTGTCACTAGAAAATAGTCCCTGTGATAAGCAGGGCTTGAACTAATTTTTCCATTCAAGATACTGCTTGAAACTTCGAGTGGCACGTTATGAATTTATTCTCACAGCACACTTCTGGCTGGGTTGCTCTCTATTTATAGCCGCAGTCCTATTACTTAGAACAAAAATATGGTGAACATGAATGTTATGGAAAGAAAACAAACCTGAAGCGTTTTTCCATGAACTCATAGGTCTCTGAACAGTTCATCTGAGAGTAGCTGGGCTAAAGAGGAACCGGAAGTGCCTTTTTGAGACGGTCTTTGTATATCATAGCCATCTCTCCTGCATTAATAGCAAAACTTACTGGCATTTGCTGAGAGAAGGCTTGGCTGAGAAGGCACGCATCTTTTTCATGTTTACAGTGATTTCACAAGGACTGGTTTTCAGGAGGGAGTTTTGGGCCACTACCAAAACCAAGGTTTACTCAACAAGTTGACTTCTATGCACACACATTATTGTTTAACAACAAAGGTCAATTCTGCAAAAGTGGCAGAAAGTCCAGGAATTTAACACTGACCACAGCATAGAAGTCGGGTCAATCCTAGTTGGCCCTGTTAAACACTTTTCTGTTCCCTTTATGTAGTCATGCGAAATGTGAATCCTTGGCCTCACGTCCTTGTGGTCGGATAGGCAATATGTTGAATTTAATAAAAAATCCTGATTAACACATTCTTACAAGCCTATTTGATCTTGTAAAAACAGCGTCATGAATCCCTAACTGAAGAAAGAAGTGTTCAAATCTATATTAGCCATTTTTCTTTACATTAGGTGTCTGATGAATGTCTTGTTACTCAAAGTTCTTTTTTTGGCCTTTTTAGGTCGAGCCTAGCGACAGCGCGCATGCGCTGTTCGCTCTGCGAGGCATGCTGTAATAAAGTATGCAGTTGAAGCCCCACTCACTCTCCGCCTATATTTATCATTGGCTTGTGTCATTGTCCTTCTTAAATGCTGGCTTCTGATTCGTAAATAGGCTTGTTAGTCCCTCCTTAGTACCGCCTTGTCTGCATTTGTTACCGCCCATAACGACTGGACCTTTTACTTGGCGTGTTACAAGGTCTGCAGTATAAGTGGGTGAGCACTATTTTGTTTGTTGACACTGATAGGGACAATGGCAGCAGTTTTTTTTTGTATTTGCATGCTGAGCGCGGCGCCCGCTTTAGGGACACCGCGCTAAGTTTAAATTGTATTTTTAAAACTTTGATGTTGAGCGTGGCGCCCGCTTTAGGGACACTGCGCTCTGTTTATTTATTTTTTATTAAACTTTAATACTGAGCGCGGCGCCCGCTTCACGGACACCGCGCTCGGTTTCATTTTTTATTTTTTTTACTTTCATACTGAGCGCGGCGCCCGCTTCTGGGACACCGCGCTCGGTTTAAATTTTTTTTTTTCTTTAATAATGAGCACGGCGCCCACTTCAGGGACACCACGCTCTTTCTTTTTTTTTTATTAAACTTTAATAATCACTGGCTTGAACCATACCACATAAATGATGTCAAAGCCTTTTAAGGGCTGTACCCCTGGTCACCGCTGGTCCCGTGGTCAGGGGCTTGAACCATGCCACATAACTGATGGTCGTGCCTTCTTCAAACAGAAGCTGGCGGGACACTGACTGGCGCTGGAGCTCTGCTTGCATTTTCTCTGGCACAAACCTCTCAGGAGACACTCCCTGGCACATGGGTTCTGTCTCCGGGCACAGAATTTGCGATTTCTGCTTTTTCTTTTACTTCAAGATTAACGATTCTTTTTTCTGCGACACAAAAAAGATCTGCTCGACGTCCGGTATTTCTGTTAAGTATAAAACATTTGTGGGCGATCCATGGATCTGTCTGAAGGTCACACAGATGTGCCTGCTGTAATGCTTCTCAACACTGGCGGAAATCTGTTTTTAATTAATGAAAACAAAACCGTTGATGTGGTGGAGAGAGGGCAGGTAGATCAGTTGCATGTTATTGTATCATTCAAAGCTTTAGGTGTCAGCCCCACGTCAGTGATGCTCAGGTGTGACACCCCTGGTACCAGGCCAGATACAGGATCTTTTAGTTGGAAGAGTTCTATATCTAAATTGAATATACAATTTGCATGCAAAGGGGGGAGTTATTTCATCAATAGTTGGTCAATACCATGGGCAAGGTTTAACATTTATAAATTCCATTGTTAGCAATCCCTCGGACCTAGTCACAGTTTGGGCGGGTATGAACTCCCAATGAGTTTCTTTTAGCCTCTAGTGAATGAACTCATCACCTCTGGAGATATCCAAAGATTCTCCAAGTCCAGTCTCCCTAGAAGAGCTTTAACAAACCTCAACCCCGAATTTTACAGACGCAATTTGGAACCATAAGATTTCTTAGGCTCACACGATATGATTCAAGAGCTGGTGTGGTCCACAATCTATGCTAGTATGTCAAGAGCCTATACTCTTTTCTGGGATATCCTTTTTTGTGCCAAATCTAGGCACACAGGGGTCATTGGTGTGCTCGCTGGGAGGCCCAGAAGAGATAAACTTATGTTCAATCTGTGACAGAATTTTAGTGCTTGCATATCCCCAGATTTCTGCCCCATACTGTACAGCCCCAAGGGCCTTAGTGTTGTAGATCTCTAGAGCTGGTGCCACCCTCCTGGATGTTGTATGTCTGTGTATCTTAATAATACTAGCTGTTTGCTGAATTAATTGAATATGTGTTTTTGGAGCTGGGGAGCCCAGTTTAAGTTTGAAGATAGTCTTACACAGGGCGCATGTCCTAAAAAACTGAAATGGGTTGACTAACCAAGTAAGGCTGCATGCAAGTGACATTATGGCACAGCGTGTGACATCGCACGTGGCATAGTAAGAAGTGGCATCACAACCCATGATCTCACAGGAAGTGACATCACAAGAAGTGAAATCAGATCTAAACACCTCACGCATATGTTTAGCAGGTCTATCATGAGGACATTTAAGCGCATTACAATATTTAACAAATGAGATTTTGTGTCTGGGTTGTGCCAAACAAATGACGCAACCCGACGCAAAATCCGGGCCTCAATTTCTACATTTATTTTTTTAAACCCTGCCATAAAGAAATTGCCAACAAGGAGAAACATAGCAGTAAATCTGTTCTGCTTATTTAGTTGCAAAGTCTGCATTTTAAAATATTTTATGGGATTAAGGCACCTGCTGCGGAGATCTCTGTGTGCAAACTGCATCTCAAGGGGTAATAATAATGGTAAGATAACTCTGGAGGTTAACGCATTTGCCAGAGAGATCTGTGTTTTGTCTAGTCCAGTTTTGAATGAAAGGAGCAGAGAGAGTTATGCGTCGCCTGCAAAGCACAATATATATAACACACAGATGACAGATTTGATGTAAATGGGTAAGTGGGTTACTGCTTTTAACACAGAGATCCTTTTGTTACTTGCAGTTCATGAATTGTAATCCTTCTAATATAGGACAATGAGCTATGATTGACATGTGACTCCTACACCTTGTAACCCTCACTGTCTTATGTAACACATTCTACACATTGATTTACACACATGATTTATTGTTAACATATAGTGTGTACCCACAATGTAAAGTACTCTGACACCCTGCATTGGGATGAGTAGCGCTATAGCCCTATAAAAGAAATAAAACAAAATGGTGGCATTTAAATTGTTATTTGTGCAAATACTAGGACAGACCAACACATTTAACATTCTTACAGTGCATGCATATCTCATATATAAGTACTGAACAAAGTCAAAAGCATGGCTCTCTTACGTACCTGTGAAGTGGTAAGCTGTGTGCGTTGGTTTCCCCTCCATTGTGTTTAGGTGTGAGGCTCCCAATAACTCCCAGCCAGGATACTCCAACAAAAAGAGGCCCCTTAGGTTTGCCTTTGTTATGGGTCCAGCTGGAATCTGATATGCCCCCACCCCACTCCTCCAAACGAAAGCAAACAACATTTAGGCGCTGATGAATGTGTTCTGGTGTCTGAAAATTACACTGGGACAAGTTAAGCATATTTTTGTGGGGCCCAACCTCTTGGCACATTAGATGGCGTCCACCCTGCGAAAAGAGTGAGCATACACCGTCTACCCTCGTGTACCTTCGCCCTGGTCTTACACATAGATACTCAAAGTTTGACACCAGGTCAATGGGGTTATTACCCACAAACAGGTTTCTCTTGTCATTTTTAGGTTTTGCATGGCAAAATATCATAAACTTAGTCTCAGAGTTGTTCAGCTCCAGCCCCCGCTCAACACAGAAGGAATTGAAATTATTTAACAGATTTTGTAACCCCTGCGGTGATTTTGAAAGTTGTCTTCCGCAAAAGAAAGGGCAGGCACTCTCCTGCCCCCAACCTTTGGGGCATCTCACCCATCCGTATTCAAATAATCCACTAACCCATTGATATACAGAGAAAAGAGGGTGGGGGCGAGAACGCACCACTGCTTGACTCCACATTGGATCCTAATGGGCTCTGTCAATTGCCCATTTTCTTCCCATCTAATTTGGGCATAGTTTTCTGAGTGTAACCGCACCAAAGTATCTAAAAGGTTTGTGGAGCTTCCCATTGCTTTTAGAACTTCCCAAAGCTTACCCAAAGGCGGCACGTAAATCAACAAAGGCAACATAAAGTTTACTGCCGTTGATTACTGCCGTCTTCCAAAAAATACAGGTAAAGCGAAAGACCTGGTCAACAGTACTAACATTGGTTCTAAAACCCGCCTGGAAATCAGACAACATGTTGTTCTCCTGCTTCCAATCCTGTAGGTGAGTGAGCCCCTGTTTGCAAAAAAAATCTTTTGAACAGAGTCAATCAAGCTGATGAGCCGGTAATTTCTGGGGTTGATCCGATCCCCCTTTTTAAAAATTGGAATGATCTCTGCTATTTTCCACGAAGAAGGAATCTCCATGCCAGAAAGGATTGCGCTGGATAAAAGATTCATATATGGATCCAACACTTCTGGATTTGCCTTATAAAGGTCATTAGGGAGCCTGTCAGGCCCAGGAGCTCTAGATACAAGACAGGAATTTATAGCTGCTAGAGTTTCGCTTACTCCAAATTCTAGTTCACTTGGGTTGTTTGAATCAAGCACTGCCAGTGGGACTTCACCACCCTGCCCCAAAGTAATACTAGATGAATATAAACTACTAAAATGGGCTACCCACTCATGAGATTGGACACAGAATTCCAGATCCTTCTTGGGTCCATTGACACATACAGAAACTGATATCCAAAAACCCTTATTATCCTTGGCCACCAATGCTTCATGCAGGTTAGCCCACAAGGTGCACTCCCAATCCTGCTTTACATGAGATAATTCCCTCCTATAACATGTCCTACACCTGGCCAGTTCAAGCCTTCAGTTGGATTAGGCTGCTATTAAACGCTCGGTCTTAGCTGTCCTGCATGCTTTATTATACCAGGCCACCTCCTTCGGCTTTTTACTATCACCTCGCTTTCCTTTGTTTGGCGGATGATGGCTGGCATTCTTGCCCATCTCCTATATGCACAATTCTCCTTGTTTTGTATGAAGAAGTCAGCAGACACAGTAAGGTACATTGTGCAAATTGTTTATCGCGACAGAAAATGTCGGCTCATCTACACGTTTCGGCTTCTTCCGAAACCTTGGTCATGATCAAGGCTTTGGAGGAAGCCAAAACACACAGATGGGTCTACATTTTTTGTGAGACATGAAGAAGTAAGGAGAAGAATTGTGACTTTGTAGTTTTCTAGACTGCAGTAAACATACTTGGAAGAAAGAACGTATTGTTTGTGCCATTCAAAATGCATAAAACATTTCAATGCACAACTAGAGACAAAGTGAAACCAAAAAGGAAAACAATTCTAGAGTATGCTACACGTTTTGACTGAATTATATGTCTCTCCTCTTGTCTTTAAGGTTCATGAATCATCGTGCACCATCTCATCAGAGGTATCAGCCCACTGAATATGAGCATGCTGCCAACTGCGCCACCCATGCCGTAAGCTCTCCTACAATTATTCCCTTCATTAAGAAAATCAGTACATATTTTGTATTTATGAGTTATTTGCACGATAAGGTACTTCAACCAGAACTTCTGTGCTTGGCAAAAGTGGGATACACAGCCTCAGTGCTTACAACAACTGGTTATATAAATTGGCAATGAGAATGGTGAATGATAATTGTGACAATTCAGGAAGGGCAAAGGGTTATCTAAAACATTGACAGATTTTCATATTTATTAGAAACCTCCTGATGCGTTTTTAATACATAATCTCAGTCATTTAGGTAGAAGTGGTTACAGCCTTTACTTTAATTAAATAATATCCAGTTCCATTCTATGGGCATCATTATGAGTCTGGCGGTCCACAGACCGCCAGATTTGAGGGGACACGGCGGTGGCAGTCTTCCGACCGCCCTATTACTACTGGGCGGTCGGGTCGCCCTGGGACCACTGACACCGCCAGGGATCAGAGATCCCTGGCTGTGGAGCGGCGGCCTTGAGGCTGCAAAATGCTTGGTGGGGCCGCTGCTTCCCGGCCAAGCATATTACGAGTTTCCTCACTGCCACACTTTTTTTGTTGGTGCAACCGCCATGAAAAGTGTGGTGGTGAGGAAAAAAAGGGGGCCCTACTGGGCCCCCTTGTGCCTCTGCGCCATGGGGTGCATGCAGGGGGGCATGTTGTGCCCTTCTGTTTGCATGCACCTCAGTACCTGCACAGCATGGACTACAGCAGTCCATGCCGTACAGGTACTGATTTTGACATTCCCATTGCGGTGCCTATTTCATAGGCACCGCTGTGGGAAAGCCAAAGAACCGCCCACCAGACAGGAAAAAACTCCTAATCTGGCTGGCGGTTGAACAACGGGTTTGGCAGTGCAGGAGCGGGGCGGTCCCACACTGCCAAACTCGTAATATGGCCCTAAGTAGCAATACACAATATTGATCTTGAAACAAAGGTGCTAGACCAAGAGAGACCAAGGTTCCTGTAGTGCTATTGGCATAAGCATACTGAGGGTTCAGAAGTATTGTCTGGTGACGAAAACTCTGCCTCACTTTTGGGGTGGTCTGAAACGTATTGAACAAATTACTAGTCTGTGAGTCACAGAGTGGGCCGGCAAGGAGATCTCCCTGCAGCGGAAACGGAGACAGTCTCCCCTTGGGAAGACAAGATGCAATATATTCCCTATCACAATTTGCATTTTCAATCATGTCTAAATTCTTACCAAGAACACAAGAAGGTGCATAGCTGATCTCATGAGGGAGCTGGTCGATGGCCTTCATAAGTAACAACAATGTAAATGGTTTCAGCTCAGCAGGCTGTTTTCAAAAAATGTACATTTCTAGTGCTAAGGCTTGTCTCATCTTGCCTCGAAGATGTACACACCCAGTAAGAAGAGTTAGCACAAGCAAACAAAATGGCTGTTAGAAGTAAACTACAGTAATGCCTGAATGTTTTTATTTCACATCACTGTGAATAGTTTGTACTATTGCAACAAAGTAACTACTACTAATGTTGCCAACTTCACCACTGGAGGATTCTAAGCCCCAATAAGGTCAATTTATGAAGTCAACAATACGGCACAAATATTGCATCCACAATATTGACTTCCACTATATTGTAAAGGTGAATATGTATCAGGAAGTACAGATCTACTGCTCTTAGAAACACATCTACTTACCTTTAACTTCCACTGGTTTTCGATATTATGGACGCGGTTTTGGTGCAGGTCAATATTTCGACTGAGATATTGTGAACCTATTATAGGGTTCTTCTGGCCCACACCTCATGTAACACATCCTCATCCAGTGCTGAGTGACGAGTAAATCAGTAAAGTTATTGGCTGCCAGAGTACAGCAGCAAGAGAGGAGAGTCCAGTTGCTTAATGACGACTGATGGGTGACAGCACAAGATCAGGAAGTTGGGAGGACAAAGTGAAACACGTTTTACAGCCGCCAGAACTCACATAACCTGCATTATTTCAATCCCAGCTTGCAGAAAGCGAGCACCAAATTCAGAAAGTAGTGGAATGCACAGAGCAGCAAATAAAGAGTGCTGGCCAGGCCCAAGATTCTTCACAGGCTCTTCTGGGTATTGTGACACCAGGCATATCCATTCTCCTCCAATCATGGCAATCAGACGACTAGCACTGAGGCCACCAAACCAGCAAAGATGATTGCCATAGGAGAGGACAAAGGGAACCAGATGACCTGTCGAAGGTGGAGTATCCTGCAATGAGTTAGAAGGCAGAAGGCTAAAGACTGAGAAAGCTCACTTTTAAGTATCTTGATGATTGTTTGTGTATCTAAGTTTATCAGAGATCTTAGCTTAAAATTGACTGCTTTAAATGTATGCACAAACTTAAAATGAAAACTTTACTCAGCATAGAAGGATAGTGCTTATCCACAGCAACACATCTTGTGAAATGTGTGGCCTTCACTTGTGGCTTCTTTCAGGGAGGGACGCAGCCTGCGCCTGGTCCCAACACGTCACGCCACATGTGTAATGTGACTTGCTGAGCATCTTGCGCTATAGTATGTCACCCTGATAGATCAGGTGTCAGTCAGCTAATTGAAATTAGGGAATTCTGAATTATTAATGTTAAATATTAATGGCTGGGGTAAGGGGGTTTTCCATATGCATATTTCACTTGTGCAGAATAGGTGTGGTCTTCTGCTGTTTCACTGAGATGAGACACAGGTACAGACGATGCAATCTCCACTTGCAGAAAATACCAGGATATACATTTTCTGCTGACTACATGATATTTCAGGAGACTTGCCGGAGAAATTTTAAAAAAAGATCCAGGAAACCCTGGTTTTAAAAAAGGGATCCAGTTTCATACTAGATTACCTCAAGTTAGTCGTAAACATGGAAGAAGGCATGTCATTTTGTTCTGGAATCAGGCCGTGGTCTATTCATTCACTCACGAGGCTTGCTCTAGTAAACACGCTAACTGGCACGTAAATGTTTCAGGTACATCGTAAGGATTTTGGGGACCCTGGGCGAAACATATTTTTGGCGGCTCTTTTTGAAACAGCTTTGAATTTATGATCCAATTTCGGCTCTTTCATGCCCTCTTTGGCCAGGTCAGTGACATTGTACAGGTACACACGTCCAAATTCTAAATGTGTTTACATCTAATATTCAGGGATAGTGACATGTTTTCAATATAGTAACACAAAAGCAACTCCCTATTATTACTATAAATACGCTCTGAGACAGCCTCCCATTTCTCATATGTGAGGTCCTGTTTTGATCTAAAAGAAACTCTTTTGTGGATGTTGAATGAAACATTTACACAACATTTCTCTGCAAAATGTCTGTAATAGACTCTCACCCATCACTTGCGTTAAAATTAAATTAAAGGAAACGTATTTGAAATAATATGTTTAAGAATTATTCAAGGTAATCAGAGCAAGACTCTGCAGTACAGAGCTGATTCTATCAGGGGGTCCCCTGAAAGGCTGGGGCCCTGGGCCAGCGCCCACTTTGCCCATGCCCTAAAACGTCTCTGAAACGTTTAATATCAGAGTTGTAAAATCGTACAATTCACTTACTACTACCAGGTGTCACTGGGACGTTAAACATGGAGTGTGTGGTCGAGACTACTTTGTTCAGAACTGTGGCTTATCCCAGTGCTCCCCAATGTGGCTAATCCCCAATGTTGAAAAAAGGTAAGGGGCCCGAAGTATTTCTTATGAGCCCATCACTGAGGCAGCCAAATACCAAGGCTTCCAGTGCTTAAGCTTCTTTCTTCCATCACCCTACACTTCTTGTCTCTTTATCTTACTTTTGCAGGTTCTCTAACATCCATCCGTTCTCTCTCTCTCTCTGTCATTGTTTTCCTATCTTTCTCTTCTTCCTTCTCTGCCTCCTCTCTCTCTTGACCCGAGTCAACGTCTGATGATCAACAATAATACCCGGGTCCCAAAAAATGAGTGCAGGCGCTCACCACCTGCAAACACAGGCACAAATTAAGAACTGATAAACCCTTGCAAAAGGACTTCGGGGAACCCCGATATTCTTAAGAAAAATCCTATTTTATTTCTTCTTCTGCCTGCAGAAAGGGAGATGAAACATAGAGAAAGTGGTGAAGTAGAGAGAGCAGAAGAAGTGAAAAAGCAGAGATATATGATGAGAGGAGAGTCCGGGCAAGACATATTTTTAGGCCCCCTGTTCATAATTTTACTGCCCACTTTCTGCTTATTGAAGCCCACCAAATGGCAAATTAGATTTCAGAAATGGGTACATATGAAAAAACTGTTGAAATATGTCTTTCCAGGGCCCACACACTCCTTTAGATGACACTGGGCAAAGACAGAGAGATTCAGAGGTAGAGGTAGGTATGGAGTAGAAAGGCTGAGTCATAGAAATAAAAAGAGTTGACCTAGATAAAGAGAAGGTTTACTTTCCCAGGGGTGCCTTTGGAGGTTGGGGCTCTTGGCAATTGTCCACTTTGCCCATACTTTAAAATGTCTCTGCTCGGAACAGCATTGGCGCAGTAGTATCTTACGGGGCTGAAGTTGGACGACTTAATTGATTTTGCAACTCTCTTGATAACGTTTCGATCAAAAGAGCAAAGGTCCTCGTTAAAGAAGAAACAGTGTAGCAGCTTTACTATGATATGTCTAGTCCACTGCTTCATTTTGTTTTTCTACCAGAATTTTTATTGTGCATTTACTGGAAAAGGAATAACTTGTTTTTAGAAGGTCACAAAGTATTCAAATCTGAGGAACATCCTTTAAAAAATGCAGCTCCTTATATCATTAGAGCTCTTGTTTCAGATTAGTTCCAGGGAATATTTCCTCTCACACTTCTAGCTCTGGTGTGCCTCAGCAGTGTTTATCACCTGAGAACTTTGTCGGTGCTGCATTGGTTGACATGATCAGATCAGTGGGAGACTTTTCATGGACCAGAAATGTGTCCTTGCCCTACTTGCTTACTGTACATAGGAAAAAGTAACCTGCCTTAACACATTTAACCGGAGTGTCCATTTCAGTAGTGAGAAATGTGGCGGAAGAAAAGTTTCACCACTGTTTAACAGCAGTGATACTGTTTGGTAAGTCCAACGTATTTATGCCCAACCAGTGGTGGCCGTCAAATTCGGCTCCACCTCCTAACACAGTAGACACAGTGAGAAATCTGGGAATAAAGTTTGATTCCACATTATCCTTCCACAAGCAAGCTCTCGCTGTGGCAGGCACCTGTTTTCAAACAATAAAAATTCTCAGAAAATTCTTCGATCTACTCCCGGTGCCTGCTAGGAAGACGGTTGCGGCAGCCCTAATTTTATCTCGCCTGGACTACTGCAATAGTCTATATGCAGGAACTAAAAAAACGGTCCTGAAAAGATTGCAAGTGGTCCAGAATGCTGCAGCGAGGTTGGTACTCAAACTGCCCAGAGACTCCTCCTCCGCAACAGCACTAAAAACCCTCCACTGGCTGCCTGTCCATAAGAGGATTCTTTTCAAAGTTCTGACCATTATCTATAAAACGACAAAAACAACCGGACCAGAATACCAAAATTCCAGAACCAAGCCATACACCACGCAACGTACTTTACGGTCATCTTCAGAGAATCTTTTAACAGTCCCCAATTTCAAACTAAAAACTAGAGGTGGAAAGACAATGGCGGTCCTAGGGACCAAAGCCTGGAATTCCCTGCCAACACAACTTAGACACATACAAACGGAACTTATTTTTAGGAAGTTCCTAAAAACCTGGATCTTCACTATCCCAGATAATACCGTGTTGTCTTTTATCTAAGCTCTGCCATAAAGTTCTTCTCCTTTCAGGTGTCCTTTCTCCGCTAAAGTGCCAAGATACTCCCTGGAGTGAACGCTGCGCTATATAAAAACTACACATTCATTCATTCATTCATATGAAATGAGGTTTATAGAAACAAGAGGGGAATTGGGTGATAACTGGGGAACAGAAAACAGGGGAGTGCTTGGCCCCAGTTTTGCACTATGGTCTGGATCATAGACACTGCAAAGTTTTGGGTTCCTGGTGGGCAATGTTTCCATGGTCAGTTTTCTATTGTTCTGTGAATTTGTTGCAAGAGGCTCTAAAGTCATATTGCCTGGCTGCTGGTAATGATGGTGCACAGACAAAATATCGAGTTTTTTATTTCGACCTACATTATTATCGAGTTTTAAATATCGCAATAACAGAATATCGACATCAAGAATATCGGTGACCAGAATATCGACCTGAAGGTAAGAAATATCGTTTTTCTTAATTTTTTTTTTTTTTTTAATTTGTTTTTATTGTTTTAATCACATGAAACAAATACAATCGATTGCATCACAACTCAGTCCGCTCTGCCATTAGTCCGCACAGGTGACCCACAAGTACAAGGTACCTTTGTTACCCAGCAGCTGTACTTCGCTGAGACGAATGAATATCATAATAATTTATAGTGCCTGAGGCCACTTATGCAGTTTTAGTCATCTTGTTGTATTCCTCTTAGGGTGTCCATAGCGGGCTTTCCAATATCATGTCCTTATATAGGCACAATTCGCCCTGCCCTTATATAGGCATAGAATCCCAGGCCTTATTTAGGCATTAAACTGTGCACTCCAAATACAGGCATGGTCTCTGACATCCGTCCACCCTAACGTCACAACGAGTTCATGAAGAACAGACCCTTAGGCTGCGGGAGTTTCCCTAGCCCAGGACTATTGATTTCTTCAAGGCCTCATCTATTATGCATGAACCATTATTCCTTAGGGGTTCATCCATGACGTCTTTCGCTGTCCAATTCACGTCAATGCTAACATTCCTAAGGTACTCTCAGGTATAAATATACCTTCCCTAGCCCCTGTAAATCAGAGGAGACCTCGACTTCAGAGGAGCCCGTATCCCGGCCTGACGCACTGAGAAGACGCTGTCATCCCTGCACGCAGAGAGTCCCGCTTCCAGTGATCTGACTTCCCTTGCGGGGTGTTGGAGTTCGAGTCTGGCAAAGAGATTCCAACCTCTCTCATTCTTCAGGTATGGAGCTGATAAGAACCTAGAGGGACTCTTGGCATACTAGGCATACTAGACTTAACATAATCTTAGTATACCATAGTAAGGAATACTTCACCTACTTCATACCTCGTCCTACACCTAGGTTAGGTTAGGTACATTGGGGTAGAACTAGCTTAGCACCGCATCGTATGAGTACTCGCATTTTTAGTCTGTGTTATTTATGTAACAGCATTTGTACTAAAAGATAATGCTATTGCAGTATTATTTATTTCTACTGCTCACCCTGTACATTATTTATCTTGCATACAGTCTTGTGATCGTAACAGCACATTATACTTACACCAGAAACAAGACTGTTCAATAAATCTTTTATTGAAAACGCCCGTCTATTATTTCTGTGTAACTCTGAGGAAAACTAAGCATGCACGATTGAGCTGAGTCAAATAGTTATCTAGTGTTTCCACGACTCTGGGACACGTTCTGATTCTAAAAGGGAAACATATTGGTCATGTTTTGTGGCTGCCAGAAACTACTCCCTTCTTGTTGTCAAGGAGTTTCTAGTGGCCTCTGAGCTAGCTGGCACAAGTAATTAAGTTTAATATACTCGATAGGGACATACTGACCTTAGTCCTATGTCAAACCTATAGGATATATTATTCCAATGCGCAGAGCCTATTAGGGAAATAGGAGCTACACTACATGGCGCCCAACGGTTTGGTAAGGCGGTAATTCAACGTTAGATACTGAGTAACTCAGCCGTGCTATTTTCTCTCAAAGACCCCTACCCATATAGTCCAAAAGACGTCTGGAGTGGGCAGGGTTTAGTATCCACCAAGGCTACATAGGGAAGTACCCTATATATTAGCTGTTTGGTTTGCTCAACGTTGAAGGATACAGTGTTCCAAAATATTGTGCACCTTATCTTTGTTTCCTTGAAACTTGTTCTACATTTTTCAAAAAACAAAATGCCTGACGGAGACAATAACACCGAAAACGGTGGAGCTGCGGCTGATCAAGCCCAAGCAGCAGTTTTTAACCTTACAGGTATAAATGAAACTGAGGAGGGTGTTGTACACATCCCTCAAAACTTAAGAAGAGCCAAAACTCTAAAACTTATAAAACATGGCCTATCGCCAAGAGGAGGTAGAGCAGTTTTCGTGATAGAGGCACATGAATCCTTTCAGACAGAGGTATTCTATTCATGGGTACTACTTCCTGAATGCAATCCAACATCACAAACATTTCACTTCTACAAAGAAGATGATCTACCAGAGGAATACATTCCTTTCGAGGATATTGAAATTCCATTAAAATACCAGGAGCATCAGCTCTGGTTTAAAGGCGCCCTAAAACATCACAAAAACATTACCAGGCTCGGTCCACTAGGTAGACCAGGAGCAACATGGCCGATTTTAGCCGGCTACACACTTCATCCTGAACTGGATATAATGACAGATGAGGGATTACATACTCAAATAAAAGAGTTAATAAAAATTTACAGATAATTGGTCCAATATGTCATGCGGACTTTTACAGTCCGACCACCATTGACATATCCAAATCCAACTCCCCAACAGGTTAATACACTAAAAATTACACCACAGACTCTCAACTCAGTCATGGGTAAAATGCCCACAAAACGTGAGCAAATTCCGTTTTGGATAGCTCAAAAAATTACTCAAATCGAAGCAGTATTTCCAAATACTAGCCCGCATGAGAAACACAGAATCCTAACAATCAGTTTACCAATGGGGATCACACCACAACTGGAAGACTGCACCACTTGGGGCTCAGTCTTTGCTGCCATCTACACTAAAACACATGGCATTCCGTCAATTGCGGTAATACCTGATGTCCTCAAACAAATTCAAAACGAATACGGGGCAGAGCCTGCTCTAAATTTAGGTATGAAATTACTGAAAACTTTCGACCAGGTCTCAACAATAATATTATCTAATATTAAAGGAGAGGCAGCAGCAGTTGCGATCCGCCAAAAATTGAGGGAATTCGATGTTACAGAACATCAAACTGAGCTACCCAGAATTATAGAACAATCTTATGCAGAATTAGGCAGAGATAGTTTGGGTGGAAGACCAGTGAAGCCGAAGCTATCTGAAAGTCCTGAGAAGGACTCAATAAAACAAACTCCTACATCTTCTAAAAGAAGTGGGAGTCTACTAAACAAAATCAAACGAGAAACGTTCTCAATCTCGAGGTAGGTCTCCTCAAAAGGAGCCCTCTGAAAGGAGGTATAACCTCAGGAATAGGGATAATTTGAGAAAACCTGACAGGTATCAAGATACTGATACACGTTCCTCTCGTCCCTTTCAGATCTCACCACAGACTTCGGAAAGAAGAGGACGGACGGAACACAGAGAAGAACGCGTGACATCGAAAGACGACAAACACGCTTCAAAAACAAAAACAAAACCTCAATTCTCCAAAAAGAAAGTAGCAGGTCTAAAGATTAGACATGCCGAGAATACTGAGAACACAACTCCAGAACGGAGAATGGGCTCAGACCATGCTGGACAGTGCAGCAGAAGTCACAATAGTTCGCCAGAACCTGAGGGAACGTCTGGAGATAGTGGACTTGAATGAGTACATTACAGTCGAGACTGTGGACACCAGGGTTAGTACTCCACAAAGGTTATTTGAAATAACACTCCGGATGGAGGGAGACAAACCTAGACAGGTGAAAGCACTTTTTTGGGAAAGACTATCAAAGGGCTATGACATACTTCTAGCAGAAAAAGACTGGCCACCACAATTTGTCAGGGAGTGCCCACATGGCGAGGACATTATTATGCCTGCCTTCTCCAACCATATTCCAATAAATCTAAAATATACATATGCCAGGAAATGAGCAGTAGCCCAGGCCCCAGCATTATATAAAAATCATGTAGGATGGGATGAGGACTCACCTCAACATAAAATACATCTGAAACATGAACCCACTGCACAAAGGCAGTACCCTATAAAGCAAGAAGCTAAAAACAGGTCAGGGAGATCTTAGATCAACTTGAATACCAAGGGGTGATTGAAACATGCACCTCCTCAATGAACAATCCTTTGTTTCCTGTCTCCAAACCAGACAAAACATATCGTCTAGTTTTGGACTACAGACACCTAAACACTTGTTCTAAAACTTTTGCAGTGCAAAATGCACATAGCACAGCATTAATGAATAACATTGTGCGTAAAAATATAAAACAACATTAGACATCTCAAATGGTTTCTTTTGTCAAAACATAGCACCTGAAAGCAGGTACTTAACAGCATTCTCCATAATGGGGACCCAGCGTCACTTTTGTCGACTCCCACAAGGGTTCAAGAATAGCCCAGGTTTATTCTCAGCGAGGGTAATGGAGTTACTACAAATTTATGACAATGAGGCATTGTCCTATGTCGATGACATTTATCTGACAGACGATGACCTGGAAAAACACTTGAACAGGGTGAGCACCATTATACTGGGATTCGCCTCTGAGGGTTACAAATTCAACTTTAAGAAGTCCAGAATTGCCCATCTCAATGTCCTATTTCTAGGATATGAACTTTCAAGTGAAGGCAAGAGCTTGGCAGCTAACTTTTAGAAAAGTGTGCGCTGCTCCAACCTCCAAAAACGCTAAAAACTTACAATCCATCCTGGGTTTCTTAAATTTTGGAAGAACATACATTCTAAACTACGCAGAAAGGGTTAAACCTCTCTACGCATTAATCAAACCTGATTTTTCAATCAAAAACTGGACACAAGAACACACAGAAATCTTGCGTTCATTACAAGCTAACATGTTAGCAACAAATCACTTACAAACACGCGTAAGTGAACGCAATTTGGTGATCCGAATAATTTCGGGTCAATGCGGATTCACCTACTTAACTTTCAATGAGGGTGAAAAAATACCAATAGCGTATAAATCACACTTGTACACACAAGCGGAAATGCGCTTCAGTTCTACTGAAAAAATTCTAACAGCAGTTCAAACCGCTGTAGCAAAAGAAAGAGCCTTAGCCCAAGGGAAACGCATTATTGTCGTAACCCCAGTACCTGCTTTAGAAGCGGTTACAAAAGCAAGCATTCCAAATGCTAAAGCATTGCATCCAAGATGGATACAATGGGTTAATTCTCTTGCTGCAACAGATGTTGAATATGTTTTTGATCCAGATTTAAAAACACAAGCATTCCTGCAGTATGAACATGAATGTCCCCTGCCTACTGAAATTCTGCCTCTCGATCAGTGCGAATTCATAATTTACACTGACGGATCTGCACAACCCGCAATAGGGGGTAAGCAAGCTTACAGTGCAGCGTGTGCTATCGTTAAAGGTCGCATGCGAAATGGCATCTTCAGACCTATGGTCACAAAAACGCAGTCTCTAGGAGATTGTACAGCTCAGCGAGCTGAACTACAAGCATTCAAACTGGCACTTGAAAGTACAGATCGAGAATTCCCCACACTAATCGTGTGCGATTCCTTTTACTGTGTGCAGTCGTATAATGAATATATGCGAAAGGTGGCACAATAAAGCATAAAATGCTTTGGGAACAAGTAGTTCAGTTGAAAAACGAACTACCAAAGGCTCACGTGATCCACACAATGAGTCATCAACGTGATGGCGTTCACGTTGCAGGGAATTCATTGGCTGACGAAGCCGCAAAGGGGGCTGTGCAAACGGCTTCCGTAGCTGCGATCACTCGTTCAAAAACAAAAATAGACGGTGAGATAATGTTGGCTGTCAATGCTTCAAGCAAAGGCAGCAGTGCAGCGTTACCAAAAAGTTTCCACTCAAGTACTCTTATGTAATTGATGCGAACAACGTTCCTTTTGCTCGAATCCCTGGAGTGGGGGATAGGGTAATTCCAAACTTGGAACGTAGAGCAGCCTTGATTTATGAAAGACATTTGGGGGAAGGTCTGTCACAACAAGGGATCTCTAAAACAATTTTGACGTTAAAAGAGATGTACTGGTGGCCTGGAATGAATACAGAATTTCACATATTCATCAACAACTGCTTAGACTGTAAATTACAGCGAAAGAGCCATCAGACACCATGCTGCGAATGCGGCAACCCAGTGCAGACACCATTGTTAGACAGCATTAGACTTTCTACGCACCTGCGTCCTACTGGACAAAGGCATTCCCACAAATACTGAATCTAGGTTCCTATGGTTATGGCCTCAGCGCTCAGCTGATGCTCGAACTGTTATAAAAGATTTGCGAGTCTTTATCGGCATATACGCAATAGGCACGCTACATTCTGACCAGGGTCCTGCGCTTAGCTCTCGGGCTTACAAAGACGCCATGGCCAGTCTGGGCGTTGCATTGCGGTACTCCTCTCCATTCCATCCTGAGGGAAATTCGGTTGTGGAAAGGAAAAACCGGGACATAAAGCAGTCTATAACAGCTATAGTATTAGGCTCGGGTGACGGGTGGGTCAAACACCTTAGTGGAGTTCAACGTGCACTAAACAACCTGCCAAGAAGTTCTCTACGGGGTCACTCCATATGAGGTCCTATTTGGGACAAGAATGTGGGTACCAGACTTAGAAAACGTAGGCACAGTGGTGGAAAATAAACCCTTTGATATCAAAGATCGTTTGGCTGTTTTACAGGACTTAAACAAATTAAGAACGAAACAAAGCAACGTGTTCCTACAGCCAACCACCACTGGGGATCAACCGGCTGTCCCAGCAAGGCCTGTCTGGATTCCAAAAGTTGGGGATCTAGTCAGAGAAAAAATTGCGGACAAGAAGGAATTTGGACCTTCTTACAGACAACCAGTACCTGTCCTAGCAGTTCAAGGAACAAGAACAGTACTACTGCCGCCCCTTGCTGGAAGAAAGGAGAAAAGATTTGTGTCCATCGACCTCATCAAACCACAGTATGTGGCCAATACTAAATAGTAGGCCTCGTGGACTCCGACCTAGTAGCAAACGCACTCCTCTCGCTACTATCCAAGAGGTTCATACTGAAAGACTGATAACAATCGAGACTTCAGCTGAAACAGATGAAGGACTAAGCAACAATGCTATGGAAATCATCCCTCTTGAAGAACAAGTAACAGTTCATCCAAATACACCTGTCTACACCAATGTGGCACGTGATGAACTGGTTCCAGTGATTTCTACAAATCCTGATGCAATTCCAACAATTGATAGAACTGCTTCTGGCTATTTCATAAACTTTGATACGTTCTCAGAAGATCCAAGTGAACCTGAAACGACGCCAGCATCATTCAAATTCAAGCAGCAAATACAAGACTTTCTTCACTCTCTGAAAAAGACTTATTTGGTTTCTCCATGGATTGAACTCTGGATTATATCTGGACTTTTTGTTTTCCTGCTCTGGCTAGCTTTGGTTACAACTGTGAGCGTGCTTATTAGTGGCAGATACATCCATGCGAACACTGAAAACAAAGACGTGAACGTACTTTTGAAACCTCATAAATCTTCCCATCGTGAAGCAAGAGACTTGTCATCAGTGAACATCACAGCTGTTCCTATACACGATGGTATAGTGTGGGACAAAACAGATTTTGATATATTCGGTCCGACGGAAGAATTGAACATTCCACATTTGTTTAAAATTTCACTAAGTGATCTAATCACGTCCAGTACCTATTCTGATGATTGGGACTTTGAAACTGTGACTGACATTATGTTTGACCTAGAAAAATCTGCTGCATTTTCTAAAAATGAATATTTAGAGGGTTCATCAGACTATGAACAACTGTATTGTTATAACCACTATGGTCATCATTATTTGCATAAATCTGCATATCCAAGAAATGTGTTTATGTTTAACCAATGGGAACATTGTCCTACACCACCTAAAGGTAGTTCAAAAACATTTGCCAGTAAGTTTCCATATTTTTCAGGTTACAATACATCTGATCCAGAAATGTTTTACTATAAAAATATAAACAAGACAGGTATGAAAATTATGTTAACGAATACAAAACAGATTTATTCTGCATTATTTAATGCCCAACTGTCTAGACAGGATTTCGACTTTTGGAAAGACACAATAGACACAAAAACGTTGTGGGGTACTAAAGAATGGCAAGTACAGGGGATAGAAGCTTTATTTAGAGCCTGCATCATCCCTGAACAAATAATGTTTTTGAATGAAACTATCCAACAAACATCTTGTCTTGGATTAGCCAAGATCAAAGAGATGAACACACCTTCTGTACCAACTCCTGCTAAAAAATAATGAAACACAGGCAGTGGTGACAGTTGACAATATACTACAACTCAACAGATCTAATCCTGAATGGAAAAAATGGTTGATCTGGCCCACAGACACGAATAACTGTCAGGAAAGATTCCTGAATAAAACTCAGGGCTTTACTATTCATAGGCCAGACCCAAGATACGTCCAAAGACAACATCCGGGGGTAGTAACAACATACAGTGTAGGGAAATTATGCCTCGATTGGCTGCATACATCTACACTACAGGATGTGAAACAACACTTATCCTTACTTGCAAAAGACGCAGATCTTAGGGATTTCTTGCTTGGACCAAGAAAACCGCGTCAAAAACGTTTCATATATGCCGGCATTTATGCTGCTTATAATGAAGCTTGGAAGGTATCACAGATAGAGGCCGCAGAACGAATATGTGAACTTGATCGTATTAATTTAGAGAAATCACTCTCTGTGGTCGACAATGGGTTAACAACTTTGTCCTCCAGAATTTATTCACTGGACGGCATTGTATCCTCTGCTATCGACATACTAGAACAAGATTTGGCGATGTTACAACAAGGCCAATCTCAATTACGTTCTATTATGTTATTAAGCTGGATGCTGCAATCATTGCGAGCGGGCTATGTGCCTTGGCGTTTCATCAACACAACGGCTCTGTTTGCAGAATACAATCTAACTGATAAACAGATCGAAATGGCACAAAGAGGAGCAAAGTATACAGTGCTGAGCATTGAAAAACTGGAAAAGCTACCATTCACAGTGGCAGAAAAACCAGCTACAGAATGGCTTATTCATGGCAAAATTACACTACCTGTGACTACTTTTCAGTTTCAGTATTGCCTCAGACAAATGCAAGCAGGCAAATATGAAAGGTTGGGTAAGGAATACATTAAGACATCTTGGGCTTTACCGTATACATATAGATGTTGGAGCGGGGATCGTGAAGTGTTTTAAGCGGTAAAAACTGTAAACGTGCACTAAGCGGTTCACTTGTATGTCAGGACATTTCCTTGCACGGGGCTTGTAATGGTTCTGTGGCAAATTTGTCTTGCCATCAGCAGGGTACACCAGCTGCTGTGATTAATCCAACGTTCGGACAACTTTCTAATGGGAGTTATCTCATGTTGAATGATCAGAGGTGCTGTGGCATGCTGCCAGGTATCCCATATCTAGTAACGGTCAACTCCAGGGTCACTTGCTGTATGCAAGTATTGTTTGCCCCAATAGACACAGTCAGGGAGTCGCCTCTATGGCCTTCGCTGAACGTCTCTTTTATAAGATTTGATACTTTAAGCAGAATGAAAGCCATGCTTTTACAACAAACAGTGCCTTTGGCCTCGGCCAAAGAAACCTATGATCTGCAAATTGCAAGGACTTCGGCTGAGATACAGACTTTAATACGTACAAACTGCCCTATACATTTCGTGGAAATGATAGGACGAATTTTCAACATGTCTGACACAACAGGAATTGTACATGTATTTAAGGGCATCTGCTCGGGTCTGTTAGCACCTTTCCAGGCAATACTCGGAATCATCCCGAACTTTGCACATTCGGTGTTTGGTGGCATACCATTAATTCTAGCACTTGTTGCCGGAATTCTATTTCTCATCCTGCTATTGCGCTATGGCCAGCCAATTCGCCGACATCACTCCGAGCGACATGGAGAAAGCTCTCCTTGAACGAAAGTGCCGTGAGCAAATAGTACAGCTTTTGGGCATAAATCGTCTACGGGACCTTAATACCACATGGTTCCTGTCATTCAGACCAATCTGGCAAGATTGCATCTTACCTGTTCTACGATGCCTGCTATGCGGTGTAGAATGCGTGTTGGACACCTGTCTAACATTTCCATCGGATGCGCCAACGGACGTCGATACTCTGCTGGACCAGATAACGGCCCATGCTATGTGTTGTCCCCAGTGGCTTCCTATCCTGATGACAGCATTCATTGAGATCTCACTGACGCTTCCGGCAGCTGCTGAGGTACGAGAAAGAACTACAGGCACACAGGTAACAACGGACGCGAACATTGCGACAATTGAAAGCAATGCTTCACATCTCTGTGCGATTAACCTGCTTCACGAGGTGTTCCAACTCACACCAACAACAGTGGATGATGTTTTGTCTATAGAAATAGATGATCTAATGTTTACACCAGACCCGTAAACTGACTCTGATTCAGCATACAGTGTTCCAGAAATACAGCAACAATTTGGCCTTCATTTTTCAAAAACTTGGAACTCTACCAAAAATTGAACTTTTTCCCATTTTTTTGAAGGAAAATGGAACTTCAATCTGCTTAAAGTAGAACTAGCCTTATAGTACAGACTTGGCGGTCCTTCCAAAGACATTTAGTCATCTTATGTGTCTAAAAAACAGTTCATTTAATTTTCCTGACATGAAATGACTTTGATTTTTTTAACAACTTATCGATCATTTTCTGTCACATGTAAATATTACTACTTATTTCATTCCAATTGCATTTATTTTTGAACTTTATGCCTGAAATGATAAGCAATGCTTCGAATGTACAGTACCTATTTTGCATTCTAATATGTTTTTTTTTAAAAATGCCTTATTAAATGGTTTTATGAAATATTTTAGAAATATGCGGTACTCCATTTTTATGTTTAGCATTTTAAATGTTTAGCATTTATGTATTATCGTATACACGAAAGTGGAGTGGGTGTTGTATTCCTCTAAGGGTGTCCATAACGGGCTTTCCAATATCATGTCCTTATATAGGCACAATTCGCCCTGCCCTTATATAGGCATAGAATCCCAGGCCTTATTTAGGCATTAAACTGTGCACTCCAAATACAGGCATGGTCTCTGACATCCGTCCACCCTAACGTCACAACGAGTTCATGAAGAACAGACCCTTAGGCTGCGGGAGTTTCCCTAGCCCAGGACTATTGATTTCTTCAAGGCCTCATCTATTATGCATGAACCATTATTCCTTAGGGGTTCATCCATGACGTCTTTCGTAAAACTGAACACGGAGAAGACAGAGGTCCTCATCCTCGGCTCCAACCCCTCAGCCTGGGACGACTCCTGGTGGCCAACGACGCTGGGAGCAGCCCCGACACCCACCGACCATGCACGCAACCTGGGAGTCATCCTCGACTCAATGCTCTCCATGGCCAAGCAAGTCAACGCAGTCTCACACTCCTGCTTCAACACCCTCCGCATGCTTCGCAAGATCTACAGGTGGATCCCGACAGACACAAGAAGAACAGTCACCCAGGCCCTCGTCAGCAGCAGACTTGACTATGGGAACGCCCTCTACGCGGGAGCCCCGGCCAAGCTCATCAAGCGACTGCAACGCATACAAAACGCCTCCGCACGCCTGATCCTCGATGTACCACGCCACAGCCACATCACCCCCCACCTGAGGAACCTGCACTGGCTCCCCGTCGACAGGAGAATCTCCTTCAAACTCCTCATCCACGCACACAAGGCACGCCACAAGACTGGCCCAGCCTACCTCAACAGACGACTCCTCTTCTACGTCCCCAACCGCCAACTCCGCTCCGCCGACCTCTCCTCGCCACCGTCCCTCGCATTCGAAGAACCACCACCGGCGGCAGATCCTTCTCCCACCTCGCCGCCAAGACCTGGAACACCCTTCCACTAAGCCTACGACAGACCCAAGACCTGCTGACCTTCAGGAGGCTACTCAAGACCTGGTTGTTCGACCAGTAGCAGCACCCCCCCCCTTTTTTTCCCCAGCGCCTTGAGACCCTCGCGGGTAAGTAGTGCGCTTTACAAATTCTGTGATTGATTGATTGATTGATTGATTGTCCAATTCACGTCAATGCTAACATTCCTAAGGTACTCTCAGGTATAAATATACCTTCCCTAGCCCCTGTAAATCAGAGGAGACCTCGACTTCAGAGGAGCCCGTATCCCGGCCTGACGCACTGAGAAGACGCTGTCATCCCTGCACGCAGAGAGTCCCGCTTCCAGTGATCTGACTTCCCTTGCGGGGTGTTGGAGTTCGAGTCTGGCAAAGAGATTCCAACCTCTCTCATTCTTCAGGTATGGAGCTGATAAGAACCTAGAGGGACTCTTGGCATACTAGGCATACTAGACTTAACATACTCTTAGTATACCATAGTAAGGAATACTTCACCTACTTCATACCTCGTGCTACACCTAGGTTAGGTTAGGTAAATTGGGGTAGAACTAGCTTAGCACCGCATCGTATGAGTACTCGCATTTTTAGTCTGTGTTATTTATGTAACAGCATTTGTACTAAAAGATAATGCTATCGCAGTATTATTTATTTCTACTGCTCACCCTGTACATTATTTATCTCGCATACTGTCTTGTGATCGTAACAGCACATTATACTTACACCAGAAACAAGACTGTTCAATAAATCTTTTATTGAAAACGCCCGTCTATTATTTCTGTGTAACTCTGAGGAAAACTAAGCATGCACGATTGAGCTGAGTGAAATAGTTATCTAGTGTTTCCACGACTCTGGGACACGTTCTGATTCTAAAAGGGAAACATATTGGTCATGTTTTGCGGCTGCCAGAAACTACTCCCTTCTTGTTGTCAAGGAGTTTCTAGTGACCTCTGAGCTAGCTGGCACAAGTAATTAAGTTTAATATACTCGATAGGGACATACTGACCTTAGTCCTATGTCAAACCTATAGGATATATTATTCCAATGCGCAGAGCCTATTAGGGAAATAGGAGCTACACTACAATCTAGTGGTACAGTTGTTCTTCTGCATGTCATGGCAAAACATCACTTCAAACCTCATAAACACCCAGCAATCAATTCGCACTCTAAATCCTCCCTCTTATCCCACCCCCTCCCCCCTTGGCACAACCTCTATGCGCAAGCAATAGTGGCAACAAGACACAACTGCGTGGAGGATGAAAGACCAAAATACAGGGCAGTAAACAGGGCGATGGCTTCTCAACGCCAAGGGCAGGGCACATATAAGAGGCTCAGTGCAGTGGAGTTACAAACAAGACTATCTCCTTCTTCCAGATACTATTAGGCTGCTTCCTCCGTTTCCTCGTCAGCCTCATTATTCGGGGCCCTCAAAAGCTGCACCAGTGCTTCCCAAGCCCTCGCCAGCTCCAGCGCCTTCTCGCCCTTCGCGCGGCTCGCCGCTTGCAATCTTGTAACTCCCTCGCAGTCCGCCCATTTAACTAATTCTGCGCGCCATCTCCTATAACTGGGGCCCCTTTCTGCCTTCCAGTGAATTGTAATCTCCCTCTTTGCTAACAAAAACCCCAGGTCTATAAATTTACTCGTTGTTTTATTCCTGGCGGTGTGGGGAAACCAATGCAGCAAACATAAGCCCATTGTGGGTACCATGTCCCTGTCCGTGACATCCTGCAATAATTCAACTACCTCTTCCCAGTACGTCCCAAGCTGAGGACATGTCCACATCATATGACCAAAATCTGCCCCCGCCGTACGACAACGCGGGCATATTGCCGAATCTGTATGGAAGTATTGATTAATTTTAGCCGGAGTAAGATAGGCTCTGTGAAGAATGTAAAAATGAACCAACTGGAAGCGAGCATTCCTTGTACTCTTCCACGCACGCTCGACAAGTTCTGCCCACGTTTTCTCAAGGATCTCATCCCCCAAATCCTCTTCCCATCTCAGCCGGAGGGTCGCTAAAGAGGTCAACCTCTCGCTCGTCATTCTACGGTAGAGACAGGTTACTGCCTTAACGGTGCCAGCCGCTAGGACCACATACTGACATGTCAGCGAGGTCGCAGGTTCACTAAGCCCCATTTTCCAATGCGCCTGGATGGCTGCGATAAGCGCCAAGTGGAGCAAATAATCACCACGGGGTAGGTCATATCTATCCTGTAGCGTCTCATAGGGGAGCACAGCCCCATCCTCATAAAGATCTCCCATAGTGGTCAACCCATTCTCTTCCCAGCCCTGTAAGGCCATCCAATTACCTCCATGCGGCAACGCCGTGCACACCGCCAGAGGAATTTCCGGAGCATAAGGCCGTACAACCTGCGCACGCCGGAGCGCCCTATTCCAGCAAAGTTTAAACGTCCCCATCTTGCGGGTGAGAGAGGAGGTCGGCAACGGCAACTGCAACAGCAGTCTGGAGAGTAGGTGTCTCTCCACACTAATCCCCATCTCATCATCCGTGCTCCTGATCTCTCGCGCCACTGCCTGAGTGAGCCCCTGTAATTGTGCCGCTATATAGTATGTTTCAAAGTCGGGAACCGCCAGACCACCCTCCGAGCGTGGCCTCATCAGTGTGTTAATAGCCACTCGCCGCCGCCCCTCAGCCCAAAGGAACCCAATCACCATCGACCGCAACTGTCGGAAAACCGAGGCCGGTATCCATAAGGGTAACGTTCGAAAATAATACAGGAGTCTCAGGAGCGCTATCATTTTAAGGAGGGCTACTCGTCCCGCCAGTGACAATGGAAGGGTACTCCAAAATGCCATGCAACCCCTGAGTGCTCCAATAGCCCTGCCCACATTACCCTCCAACAAGTCTGTGTGGGTGTGATATACACGAGTACCAAGATACGTCATACACCGACGTTCCCAGCGTACCCCTTGAGTAGTCTCAGGCCCATCAGTCCGCGGTTCTGTGGGGAACAGACAGGATTTCCCCCAATTAACCTTAAGCCCGGCAATCCTGCTTAGATCTGCCAATAACGCTTTCGCACCCCTAAGGGCTCCCTCGGTATCCGTCAGGAACAAGAGGAGATCATCAGCCTATAAAGCTATATGGTGAACCCGCGTAGAGACACGCAGCCCTGGAAAATGCCGGCCCGTGCGAGCTCGTGCCGCCAGCGGCTCCATGGCCACAGCAAACAATAATGGGGAGAGGGGGCACCCCTGTCGCGTTCCCCGCCCCACGGCGCAGGTATCCGATACCATCCTCCCTGTTTTCACATGGGTCGTGGATTGACAATACAGGAGAGATGTCCAGTCAATAAAGCCCTCCCCCAGACCAAAGCGGTGCATGACTTGAAACAAATAAGGCCATTCAAGACTGTCAAAGGCCTTCTCAATATCTATGGCCAAAACAGTAGCAGATGCCCTCTCATACGTGTCCGCATCCAAAACCCGAAATAGGCGCCGAATATTCTGAGCTGTGTTCCGGGTCGGTATAAAACCCGCCTGGTCTGCATGTATTAGGTGGGTCATATAGGGGAGCAGGCGGGACACCAAAACCCGGCTTAGGATTTTATAATCCGTAGTCAACATTGATAATGGTCGATAGGCTGTCACGTGATGGGGTGGCTTCCCCGGTTTCAGCAAGGGGATAATGAGTACTTCGCGAGTTGTGGCGGGCAGTAACCTACCCTTCTTCACTTCGTTATACAGCAGCACCAACCTGGGGGCCAAGAGATCAACATACTCGCTATAAAATTCCACCGGGAGTCCATCCACTCCCGGGGTCTTTTTCCTGGCCATGTGCTTAATCGCGCCGCAGACTTCACTTAGAGTGATGTCCTCACCCAGCAGCTTTGCTCGCTCCCCATCTAGCATTGGGAGGGTCACCCCCGCCAGAAAGCCTCGCACCACCTCTCTATCAGGGATCACCTGACTCCGATAAAGTTCTGCATAATAAGCACGGAACTGATCATTTATCCCCTTTTGCGTATAACAGGCCTCCCCACCCGGGGCGCGCAATTCAAGTATAACCGTCCCTCTCCTAGCTGGGTTGGCCAGCCATGCCAATAACGCCCCTGATTTATCGGGCTCCGCATGCGCACGTGTGACATACTGCTTATAATCATAGCAACGCAGCCGCTCCATCTGCACTGCGACCTCTTCCCTTGCGGCCAGGAGGTCCCGCTGGCGGTCCGGATGCTCAGGTCTCTCCCTTTCTATGTCACGCAACTGCCGCTCCGCGCTCTCCAGGTCCTGCAGCAATACCCTGCACACTCCTACTTTTTGCGCCATGCAATGCCCCCTTATCACACTCTTGAAGGCGTCCCATTCCACCATCAGCGACGAAGCAGTGCCAGCGTTGTCCTGGAAATAGTCAGTGATACCAGCCCCCACCGCTTCTCTAAACACCTGATCCTCTAACAATGTTGGATTCAAACGCCAAGTTGAGAGTACAGGGCGATCAGGGACCAAGTTCAAACGCAACAATAAGGGATTATGATCCGATATCGTTCTGGCGAGATACTCACTATGCTGCACCATTGCATGTATATCAGGAGTGCATAACATCGCATCCAACCGCACATGGAGGTCATGTACAGCAGAAAAATATGAATAATCTCGATCAGTTGGGTGGTGCGCCCTCCAAGTATCTACTAAGCCCCACCGTTGCTGCCAATCTCGCCTATCCCTGGAGAGCCTATGAATGGGCGCCTCAGGAAGTGGAGGATGGGATCTATCCAGCAGGATGTCCGTGACTGGGTTAAAATCCCCTCCCAATAGCACAGGTCCAGTGAAAAAAGGGGCAACCTTCCCAGATAACTGCCTGAGAAAGGCCGATTGTTCCGTATTGGGGGCATATATGCTACCCAAGACCACATCTCTACCATTCAGTCTACCTGCAACCAAAACATATCGGCCCTCCGGGTCTTTCAATTGGCGAGTGGGCTGAAATGGGACCCCGGCTCGGACCCACACCAAAACGCCCCGGGCAAAGGCAGAATATGTGGTGCTAAAAACCTGCCCTCTCCACCTACGCTGCAGTGCCATATCCTCTTTTGGGGCAATGTGAGTTTCCTGCAAGAACGCCAGCTGGATCCCCCTACGAACCAAGTATGTGTGAATCTTATGCCTATGCTGCATTGAGTGCATACCCCTGACGTTCCATGTTATACATTTCAACTCAAATAGAGCCATCGAGCCCTTGTCACTGCCAGACCCAATCATCCTGCACCAATACTAGCCAATTGTGCCTAGTACCATGAATCAAACCCTCATAAGTAGGGTTGCGCCATTCCCCGTGTAACATTCCCCTAGTAAGAAACAAACAACCCCAACAACCCCACCCCAGGACAGGTACTAAAAAACAAGCCCCCATCCAAACTACTTCAAACTGGGTTCCCTCTAGTGGCTACTGAGGGAGTACGGTGGGGAAAGTGGTTGCCAGCAGTCACTTGATAACAATAGGAGTAGAGAAAAAAAAAACGACCACACCAAGGCCCCGCATTATACTATACTATCCGCTCCCACCCCCAGGAGGCATCACGCCAGGAGTCCCTACCCCTGCCCCCCCGCCCAGCCACCACACCCAGCGTTCAATACAAAACTCAAGCATACGATGCTAATTGTAGCCAAATAGCTCAGCACGCACCTCGCAGGCATACAAACCATTCAATCGTCAAAACACGCAACAAATAGATCACAAAAGCTCATCAGCCGTGCCCAGTGTAACATGAGGCATCTGTGAATCACTGTTCTGGGAATCGGCCGTATCCGTGTCTGTTCCCACTCGCGACTTATCCGACTCCTGCCCAGTGTCCGAGCGTTGTTCCGGAGTTCCCAAGATCTGCGACACCGCCTGTAATGCCGCATGTCTGTCTTTCTCCGTTTGGGACGGGCCAGGTGTCTTCACCGCAGCCGGGCGCCGCCTCGACCTGCGTCGGCGCTGCGGCAACTGTCTCGAAGGTTCTCCAGTTCCAGTATCTCTGCCCGGCTTCCTGCCTGTTCTATACGTCTCCAACCAGTCCCAGGCCTCCGATGGGTCCTCACAGAAATGTGTGGTACCGTCCAAGACTATTCTCAGGCGAGCGGGAAACATCAGTGAGTACTGGAGGCCCTCCTCTCAAAGAGCCCGCTTGACTGCCAGGAAAGACGCGCGACGGCGCTGAACCTCCTGCGTGTAGTCAGGGAAAATGGAGACCTTACTGTTGCCCACTGTGTACGGTCCCGTCGAGCGTGCCATCCGCAGTAGATGATCCCTGTCCTTGTAATGAAGGAGCCTCACCACCACTGGACGCGGTGGGCGTCCCGATGCCAACGGACGTGCCGGTACTCGGTGCGCCCTCTCCAGCGTGTAAAACTGCGTCAGTCCCTCTGGTGCTACTGTGGTACGGAGCCAGTCCTCCAAATACTGGACCATGTTAGTTCCCTCAATTTCCTCCGGCAGGCCCAGAACGCGGATGTTGTTTCTGCGATTCCTCCCTTCTGCGTCTTCTGCCCGTTTTTCCAGCGCCGACACTCTGCGGGTGACCTCCCCCATCTGGTCAGTAAGGACTTTCTGCACTGGTTCTATAGTTGCCAGGGAGGTTTCAGCCTGCTTCATTCTGCCCGACAGTTTATTGTGGTCAGCGCGCAGCAATCCCAACCCCACTGAGACCGTGGCAATGTCTCGCTGTAGGGCCTCTCGTGTGTCCGTAATGGCCTGAAGTATGCAAGACAATTGTAGTTGCACCCCCGCATCACTCGGCGGCTCGAGAGATTCCGGCCGCGTGGATTCATGTCCCCCATCATCTCGATCCGGCGGAGCCGCCTGCTGCTTCCCCCTAGGCTTCCCCATCTCTCAGGTAGTGATCCGACGAGCGTAGATATCCAAGCTCACCTCGCGTGCAGGTCACAGCCACCTCAAGCAGCTTCTGGGAGGCCCACTCGTACGTGGCGGGGGACCAGAACAACCACTACTTCAGCAGTCGCGGGGTCCTCGAGTGTGCAATTAGGCAGCAGCAGTACCCTCGCGCAAGGCGCCATGGGCTATAACCCTGGGCAGATGTCAGCCACGCAGTCAAGGAGCTCAGGGCCGTCTCCCCATGCTCAGCGCGCGCCGGCTCCAGCTCATTCTAGGCCCACTCGGCTCCAGGTGCTCCAGTTGTCTCCAGTCCTTTGAGCAACGCAGGGATCCTCCGCAGGCTCCGGCACAGGGCACCGCTCAGGGCTCGCACGGGCCGGCTCGCACCTGTAAGCGGGTGCGGCGGGTTGCCAGCAATCAGTTTGGGGGCCGCTCCTCTGCTCAACCTAGGGTTCCCCCTGCAGCGCCCCAGCGGCTCTCGCCTGCCGCCGCCAATCCCAGCCACCTTCACTCTTGACGGGAGACCAGCCGTCAAGTCAGCACGCACTGCAGGCCACTGTACTTGAGTGCCTGCCCAGAAGTTCACTTCCGCCCACTCGCCGGTGGTGTGTCGCTTCAACCACAAGCGCCGCGGTCCTGCCCTCCTCACCGCTCTCCAGGGTATAGCAGGCGAGCCACCAGGCCCACGCGATGCTGCAGGAGCAGGCCGCTCCCCGCAGTCCTCTCGGTTCCGGCCACAGCCAACCAGTCCCAACATCATGGCACCTCCTCTCTCCACCTCGTGCCGTCAGCGCCCCCACCGCTCTCCCTGGCTCCGCTGACCTGCAATTTAGCGCTGGTGCACGGCAGTCGTCCGTGCGGAAAGCACGATCCGGGCGGGTGGAGCTCCGCGTTCAGATCGGCGCCATCTTGTCCCCTGTTCTCGGCCGCTGCGCCGAGTCGGATCACAGGTTTTCTGCCTCAGTCTGGGCGGGAGGGGATCACAGCCGTCGATCCGAGATCCCACGTCGCTGCAGGACCTCCGTCGCGGCCCCCCAGAGATCGGGCGGCCGTCTATGCAGGATAATTCACGGGGCCGGCGCGGAGCTCCAAGCTCACGCATCTGCCTCCATTCGCTGGCAAGCCACGCCCCTCATCGTTTTTCTTAATATCGAAGTTAGTAATATCGATAGCAAAAATATCGATGTTAATAATATCGATGTTTGTTAGTGTTATGTATTTTAGTATGTATTTTATATGTATGTGTTCCACATGTTTTGTAGTTTTTTTAAAAATATATGTATTAATTGTTTAGAAGTTAGTAATTTTTATTAAAGTAAATTTTGCGTTTTAGTACCGTAGCGGGTTGTGGGTTTATAGGGGAATAGGGTGGGAAGTAATTTAATTGTAATTAAGTAATTATTAATTTTTATTTCTTGGTATTGATAATTATTTTATTTTTAATTAATTATTAATTGGTAATTAATTTTTATTAGTTGATTAATTGATAATTATATTAATTGTATTAATTTTTATTGGAGCGGGTTGTTTGTTTATGGGGGAACAGGGTGGGAAGTAAATACATTATAATAAATTGATTATTATTGTTTATTTTTTGGTATTGATAATTAATTTATTGTTTATTAATTATTAATTGGTAATTATTTTTTATTACTTAATTAATTGATAAATATATTAATTGTGTTAATTTAGTTTAGGAGTGGGTTGTGTGTTTATAGGGGAATAGGGTGGGAAGTAATTTATTATAATTAAGTAATTTATTAATATTTATTGGTATTGATCATTAATTTATTGTTAATTAATTATTAAATGGTAATTCATTTGATTAATTTTTATTTATTGGTATTGATAATTAATGTATTGTTAATTAATTATGAATTGGTAATTAATTTTTATTAATTGATTAATTGATAATTATATTAATTGTGTTACATTTTATGTGGAGTGGGTTGTGTGTTTATTGGCGAATAGGGTGGGAAGTAATTTAATGTTATTAAAGTAATTATTAATTTTAATTTATTGGTATTTATAATTAATTTATTGTTAATTTATTAATAAATCATTATTTAATCATAAAAATTATTTAATTGATAAGTATGTTATTTTTAACCCCTAGGCTATCCAACACTTTCTATACTGTTGCACTCTCTGGAGTGGGAATAGTAATTTTTACCCCTACTCTATCCAAAACTTTCCCTACTGTTGCACTCACTGGAGTGGGAATAGTAATTTTAACCCTTTCGCTATCCAACACTTTCCCTACTGTTGCACTCTCTAGAGTGGGAATAGTAATGTTTACCCCTACGCTATCCAACACTTTCCCTACTGTTGCACTCTCTGGAGTGGGAATAGTAATTTTTACCCCTACGCTATCCAACACTTTCCCTACTGTTGCACTCTCTGGAGTTGGAATAGTAATTTTTACCCCTACGCTATCCAACACTTTCCCTACTGTTGCACTCTCTAGAGTGGGAATAGTAATTTTTACCCCTACGCTATCCAACACTTTCCCTACTGTTGCACTCTCTGGAGTTGGAATAGTAATTTTTACACCTACTCTATCCAACACTTTCCCTACTGTTGCACTTTCTGGAGTTGGAGTAACAATTATAACCCCTACGCTATCCAACACTTTCCCTACTGTTGCACTCTCTGGAGTGGGAATAGTAATTTTTACCTCTACGCTATCCAACACTTTCTCTACTGTTGCACTCACTGGAGTGGGAATAGTAATTTTTACCCCTACGCTATCCAACACTTTCTCTACTGTTGCATTCACTGGAGTGGGAATAGTAATTTTAACCCTTTCGCTAGCCAACACTTTCCCTACTGTTGCACTCTCTGGAGTGGGAATAGTTATTTTTACCCCTATGCTATCCAACACTTTCCCTACTGTTGCACTCCCTGGAGTTGGAATTGTAATTTTTACCCCTACGCTATCCAACACTTTCCCTACTGTTGCACTCTTTGGAGTTGGAATAGTAATTTTTACCCCCACGCTATCCAACACTTTCCCTACTGTTGCACTCTTTGGAGTGGGAATAGTAATTTTTTTCTCTCTGCTATCCAATATTTTTCTGCATTGTTTTAGTTAATGTTGTGTATAATTTATTTTAAAAACATTAAAAATATTGTAGTTTTTTAATTTGTTATATATATTTTTAATATTTTTATTTATATTATTTTTGTATGTGTATATATGTATTTATAATTTATAAAATGTTTTTAACAATTTATAAGTTATTAAAATAATTAGTTATGAATATTATTAAGTAAGTATATATATAATATTTTATATGTATATGTATAATTTATTTTAACATTATATGTATTAGTTATTATTTTTAAACATTTTTAAATATTTTTAACTATGTTTCTTTTAATTATTTGTAGTATTTACTTTATTTTACATTATTTTTTAACATTTAAAAAAAACGATATTTTTTACAACGATATTTTTGACATCGATATTTTTTTCTCGATATTTTTGTACTTACCATGATGTAGATAGGATGTCGATATTCGTGACTTCGATATTTTTGTCACGATATTTTTGTACCTCTATATTTTTGTAATCGATATTTTGTCAGTATTCGGTAATGATAAAAGGAGGCTTCCAAAGCAAACAGCTTTTCTAAGTTGAAGAGATGGTAGCTTCTTGCGGTGTCAGTCTGTTTCAAACTTGTTAGACCTATCTTTCTCTTTGTATGTGCTTGGTAATATTATATGTGTCAGGTCACTGCATGGGTATTTGTTATCCTCTGTGCTGCAACTCATACCTATGGTGGGTGGAGATCGTCAAACGGAGACCATATGTACTGAAAGAGTGGTTCTCTGAGCTGGATCCTATGTGTCAACCTCTCTAGTCTCATATTTCTCTCACTTTACATTTCCATTGATTCACTGTTCTGATTGACCGTGATTTCTAATATGATGTGTGAAAAGTCACTGGTGCTGACACATGGGTCTCTTCACCAATCGGAGGCTGTGTACCTTAGAGCCAGCTTCCATTCTTCCACCTGAAATCTGAGATCTGCCAATAAACTATTGACAGTGATTCTCAGAATAAGGAAGACTAGAACAGGAGGTAGATCATTGGCTTTTCTGGGTGCCACTGCTTGTAACAGACTCCCGTTAGGTCTTTGGGTTATTTCTAATCTGGCAGCCCTTAAAAAAAGGCTGACAACTTGGCTTTTTAATCAGGTTTGAACTACGGTTACTATCCTCTGATCTTTGGCTACTGTGCCGGCACACTCTGCTGATTAGCTGTGCGCATTATAAGTCTAATTTCATTATCATCATCATTATCAAATGTGATATGATACATTTGACGGCTGCAACCACTAAGGTTAAGGGAGGAATCTTCTCCTCTCCGAAATGGGTCCTAGCCTCTGATGTTTGGGAACTTACTGCTTAAGATGTGTGTGAATTTCAGAGAGGATTTAGGCCTTGAAATATTGAATGTTTGGGCATGTCCAGAAAATGTTTCTACGGGAGATCAGGAACTCGCATTCTCTCCAACATTTGCTACCTATATTACCCAAGTATTACATTTACTTCAATTAGTAAGTATTTTTGGATCAACTTCAGCTAAACTTCCCACCAAGAGGGAGAGCTTGTTGTGGAGGAAGCTTTGGGGCATCCTTTTCCTTTTGTCTTCCTGAAAGATCTTCTCTAACTTCGTTTCCTGATGGCTTTTCCTGAAGTAGCTGTCCTGTTCGAGTGGAATATTAAACTGGGAAATGATTTCTTTGCATTTATCTGCAGTACAGCCAAACAGCAGGTACCAATTAACTCTAAGGAGGCACCTCATACTGGATAGACCCTTACTGGGATTTCCTCACTTGAACTATTTTTCTGTTGTAGATTCTTATTGATGGGAGATCATCCATTTACATACAGATTCCTGCGTATTGCAGGAAGAGTGCTCAGTGTGCATGACAGATTCGCCAGATGTCTACAGCTGGCCAGTCTGTCATGCGCACTTCAAAGCCTGGAATCCCAGTGCTGTAAAACAGCCGAGTGATTGCAGGCAAAGGCCCCCAGCCTCAAAATGAGCACAGGGTTAGCCTGCTCCAACCAATCCTGGGTGTTACAGCAAACAAATGATGGACGGAATGCTGACAATGCAAACATTCTCCCCCAGTCAAAAGATCTGGGTTAAATCCATCGTTCTTTTGCCCACTACGCCACCCCAGTTTGGACCCAGCCGTATGCAAATCAGTCTTGACCCTGTGCCCCATGGGAACAGTCCAGACCGAACTGCCAGGCCAGGTCCTCCCTGGACCGGAAACAAGCATCCTGGGACCGGTTTCAGGGTATGTCACCCTTCTTCAGCCAGGCTAGCTTGAATCCAGTGGCACAGTGAGCAAGGGACCCACGTCTGGGCATACCCATCCCACTTAGGGCGAAAAGTGTTACAGAAAACAAATGATGGACGGATTGCTGACAATGCAAACATTCTCCCCCAGTCAAAAGATCTGGGTTAAATCCATCGTTCTTTTGCCCACTACGCCACCCCAGTTTGGACCCAGCCATATGCAAATCAGTCTTGACCCTGTGCCCCATGGGAACAGTCCAGACCGAACTGCCAGGCCAGGTCCTCCCTGGACCGGAAACAAGCATCCTGGGACCGGTTTCAGGGTATGTCACCCTTCTTCAGCCAGGCTAGCTTGAATCCAGTGGCACAGTGAGCAAGGGACCCACGTCTGGGCATACCCATCCCACATAGGGCGAAAAGTGTTACAGCAAACAAATGATGGACGGAATGCTGACAATGCAAACATTCTCCCCAGTCAAATGATCTGGGTTAAATCCATCGTTCTTTTGCCCACTACGCCACCCCAGTTTGGACCCAGCCATATGCATATCAGTCTTGACCCTGTGCCCCATGGGACCAGTCCAGACCGAACTGCCAGGCCAGGTCCTCCCTGGACCGGAAACAAGCATCCTGGGAACGGTTTCAGGGTATGTCACCCTTCTTCAGCCAGGCTAGCTTGAATCCAGTGGCACAGTGAGCAAGGGACCCACGTCTGGGCATACCCATCCCACTTAGGGCGAAAAGTGTTACAGCAAAGAAATGATCGACGGAATGCTGACAATGCAAACATTCTCCCCCAGTCAAAAGATCTGGGTTAAATCCATCGTTCTTTTGCCCACTACGCCACCCCAGTTTGGACCCAGCCATATGCAAATCAGTCTTGACCCTGTGCCCCATGGGAACAGTCCAGACCGAACTGCCAGGCCAGATCCTCCCTGGACCGGAAACAAGCATCCTGGGACCGGTTTCAGGGTATGTCACCCTTCTTTAGCCAGGCTAGCTTGAATCCAGTGGCACAGTGAGCAAGGGACCCACGTCTGGGCATACCCATCCCACTTAGGGCGAAAAGTGTTACAGCAAACAAATGATGGACGGAATGCTGACAATGCAAACATTCTCCCCCAGTCAAAAGATCTGGGTTAAATCCATCGTTCTTTTGCCCACTATGCCACCCCAGTTTGGACCCAGCCATATGCAAATCAGTCTTGACCCTGTGCCCCATGGGAACAGTCCAGACCGAACTGCCAGGCCAGGTCCTCCCTGGACCGGAAACAAGCATCCTGGGACCGGTTTCAGGGTATGTCACCCTTCTTCAGCCAGGCTAGCTTGAATCCAGTGGCACAGTGAGCAAGGGACCCACGTCTGGGCATACCCATCCCACTTAGGGCGAAAAGTGTTACAGCAAACAAATGATGGACGGAATGTTGACAATGCAAGCATTCTCCCCCAGTCAAAAGATCTGGGTTAAATCCATCGTTCTTTTGCCCACTACGCCACCCCAGTTTGGACCCAGCCATATGCAAATCAGTCTTGACCCTGGGCCCCATGGGAACAGTCCAGACCGAACTGCCAGGCCAGGTCCTCCCTGGACCGGAAACAAGCATCCTGGGAACGGTTTCAGGGTATGTCACCCTTCTTCAGCCAGGCTAGCTTGAATCCAGTGGCATACCCTTCCCACTTTGGCTATGTCTGAACTGGGGTGGCAAATAACGATGGATTAAACCCAGATCTGTGACTGGGGGTGAATGTTTGCCAATGCGCAACATTCCGTCCATCATCTTGCGTGTTTTGCATTCAGACTACACACACCAAGTGCTACACACTAGGCAGTGGGTGCTTATGAGAATGACTGTGTTATCCTACTTTGCCCGACAACAATATCATTCATCACTTGATTAGCCTGGTGAAGTCTGTTGTTACTGTACCAGCAAAACACAAAACACGTGTTGGCGAGGGCAGGATGGATTAATGGAGGTACAATAAAACACTTGTTGAAACCGCGACCTCAACTATTGATTGCCTGAGTGCTCGGAGAATCTTCTCTTACTTTTGAAGACCCTGTAGTGATCCATGCTGGCACCATTGTCAACCAAGAGATTTAAGTTGTTGATTTGCTTTCAGACAATTTAAGGACCATGCCAATTTCCCTTCACATATTTAAAGCAGATTAGCTTGACAATGAGAACTGCATGTCCCACTGGGTAAGTATCAGGGGGTTGTCTTTGCATGGAATCTTCTCATTGTACCACTCTTGGTGAGCTCCTGGCTAGCATGAGGGTTGTCCTCTGCTGTTTGCATCATGTAAGACTTTTTTTTTACCGAGGTGCAGCACACAGTCCAGGGCATCATGAGCCCCCAATCATCTCTCACAAAGATAAGCAGCCATCAGACTAGGTATTTGTAGAGGAGTTGAACCAGAATGAACCCTAAGCCTTTCTAAGTGGTCAGAGAAATCCCTCAAACTGCTTTGTTGCCAGTTCAATATAATTAGGACTCCCAGTTTTCCATTTGTACTGATTTTTACAGATAAATACAGACAGAAAAATGTGTGCTTCCTGTCTGCATTTATTTTAAAAAATTGAAAAATACAGAAAATTAGGTTTCTTTTGAGTGCCTCTCCATACTGTCTTTCATTAATTCCAGGCCAATCGCTGAGCAGATAGATGTCATGGGAAGTTAAAGAACAGGATGAGGTTTCATTTAATAACACATATGTCAACGTCCACTTGTAGTATAATGCCAATATTTACCTGTGGGTGTATTGTTATGTTATATTTGGCGGCTCAATTTGCTAAAACACGACAGGCGTCAAAGAATGAGCACATATTTATTAGTTAAATAAATGTGGAAATATACCATATTACAACTTTACCTATTCAAAGCACACAAAAAAAATATGGATGAATACTGACAAGATGGGCAAAAAATAAATATGGATAAATACAGATGGACATGTTAAAAAAATAAATTCCATAAATCCGAGAGCCCTAAGTATAATGGATTGAGGAACTTTGTAAATATATTCAGCTTTTTCTCTCTCTATAAAAAATTAGTTTTCGGTTTGTGATAGTAATGGATATGATATTTCTCTAAGTAAACCATATAATTTTCCTTTTTGCATTGTGATAACTTCATCATATATGTACCAAGGGAATCAAAAAGTATGGTAGTACTCCACTATAGTATCTCATTAAAATATGTACATTCACCAGACTGATTCAGTTAAAGCAACGAGAAACTCTACAGGTGCTGAAGTGTAAGACTTTAACCCTTGAATGTTACTGCTAATCTGTGACGTCATCAATTATGTCATTAACAGTTTTATATGTGCCTTGAGGGGAAACAAGTAGGACTAAGCAAAAATGCATACTTCATGTGGGCCATTGATTATATTTACAATTTGTAACCTCATTTTTAATTTTATGTATAGACCATGTTGATTTATTTATAGATGCATACTGCAGCACAGTCCATCCATCTTGCTCATCTAGTGCGTTGTTGTCTTTCCTTTGATCCCTTTCCCTAGGATTTCAGAACTGTTATACAACCGCACTATGTGTTTCTTCTCTCCTTCCAGCTTTGGATTATTCCCAGCATCCTTGGCAGCACAATCCTTTACTTCCTGTCGGATGACCAATGGGAGGCCTTCTCAGCGTGGATCTATGGGCTCGGCCTCAGCAGCCTCTTCATCGTCTCCACAATCTTTCACACAATCTCCTGGAAGAAGGGCCACCTCAGGTGAGGAAATCAGGGTGGTCTGCAGGACTATACTTTGAGCACGAGATGACTACTTCTATGCGGTTTTGTATGTCAGGAGATAACTATAGGTGATCCAATGTGCTTGTGCAGTCTGCATTTCTTTGGGGTATCAGGAGGAGCAATCACCAATGTCCATCAAATGTTATCACTGCACATACATGAAGCCACACACCATCCTCTCAATGTTTCACCCTTTTAGTATGACCCTAGACCTTAGCTGCTATTTTGGGTAGCCTAGATCCTTCTGGGTCAGGGTCCGAGGACCTCTTGTCTCCCACAGAATCTTAGGTAGTTGAGATGAGAGTCTGAAGGCTTTCATCAATTTTCCTCATAATTCAGAATTTCAAACCCTATGCGGGCCATGTTGCAAGGCAAAAACCCAAGACATTTTGGGGCATATGTACAAGCCTCTTGTGTCACCAGAATGTCACTTTTTTTGACGTTCTAGTGGCTGTATGCCCTGCACCATATTTACAGAGTGGTGTTAAGCCACTTTTGTGGCTTAACGCGGCTTTATAAATATGCTACTCTTTCTTGCAGGTATATGCCTGAAAGGAGTGTGCAATGGGTGTTGCTCTGGGCGTTCCACCGCTACACCCATTGCTTTTTGACGCTGCCCCACATTTACAAGGAGGTGTAAATCTGAGGCAGCGCCAAAAACTAACGCCGCGCATGAGCAGGCGTTAGAATGGCGCAACGAGGAGAAATACTTTTATTTCTCCTCGTTTTTACTTTTTCTATGAGTGCTGCATTCTGCAGCACACAAAGAATGAGCAAAATGCCATTAATGATTATTTATGTGCAGGAAGGTGTCCCTTCAGCACATAAACAATCATTAAATAATGACGATTTGCTTCTTCTATGTGTGCTGCAGAATGCAGCACACATAGAAGTAACAAATCGCCATTATGGATTGTTTTTGGACAGGGTAAGGACATCTTCCTGCACATAAACAATTATTCCCTGCAACGCAAGCACCCTTGCACTATGGAGCAAGGGTGCCTGCATTGGCACTAGGCAGCTAATTTTAGCGCCAGTGCTAGGCAAAACACAGGGGTGTGGCGTATTGTTTTAAATACGGCGCATCCCTGCGTTTTGGAAATGTCGGAGCACGGCGCTGCAAAATTTGGTGCAGCTCCGCGCTCCGACATTTCTTTGTACATATGCCCCTTTCATTCTTACTTCAATGTGATCTAGCGGTGCTGGGACAGGCTCTCTGCTCCATAAAACAAGCTGTACATTTTTTTGCCCAAGATCCATTAGATCAGAGGGCACTTAAGCTTTAAGAACACAAGGAGTGAGAAATCTATAAAAGACACCTTTGGATGCCATTTTTTCCATCTTTTAGACCGCTATGATTCGGCTCCGACCAATTTGGTTACTCCCTATGCCTTTCAGAACTGAGTCAAACAGTTTGAACACTTTCCAGCCATCGTAATCGGTCGTTGGGAAATGTGTCCGAGTCGGTCGGAAAGGCGGGTTCCAAATCGGATTCGGACGAATCGAATGCCATTCGGAGCCTTACCAGATGACATCGTAATCGACCCCTTGGTGTGGTGTAGACAGGAAGGCTCACTGACCCCACACTACCCAGTGATGAGTCATGAAAGGGTAAGGTTAAAACAGTACTGGCGCTTGCATAAAGGATCAGCACGATTTTTGTTGATCCACTGTGCATGCACCAGCACTCGGCTTCAACACTACACTGAGTACTGACTGAACCACAGCGCTTCGACTGAACCCCAGCACCTTCAACGGGCCAGCAGCTAAACCCCCCCCCCCCCAACGCCTTGAGACCCTTACTGGTGAGTAATCGCGCTTTACAAGCCACCTGATTGATTGACTGGAGAATGGAGGCATGCTAAGTGTGAGCTGTGCAGTTTTCCTCCTATGCCCCTGGTACACCAGTCAAAAGCCCACAGCCCAGACTGGAGAAAAGTGCATTGGGATTAGCATATTATTTTAAACAGGACATTTGGGTCAGGACTAGGAAGGCAAGGAAATGCAAACCAGAAACCTTCTCTCCAGTACAGGGGCGTAACACAGGCCCCCTCAGCCCCCGCGGTGCGGGGGGCCCCCTAGCTGCAGGGGGCCCCCTCAGCACAGCACTTTGGCCAGAGAGCTCCTGATAGAGTCCGGAGCAGGGCCCTCCACGTACCTTGCAGGGGGGCCCCCTCAAGTTTCGTTACGCCACTGTTCCAGTAGTCTAGTATCATCAGTTTTTTCCAGGGTGGTATTGAGCTCTTCAACCCCTAGACAAGAAAATGAGGAGACTGGCTCTCTTGCCCAAAGTGTTAATCTTGCAACCACACATTGACTTACAGTTCAAAAGAGAAATTCTTCCAGCGAACTGATTGAGCTGAATGGCCTTTTTACTGTGTTATTCCGTTTGGTGGTATTGTGCCATTTTTTTTATTACGTTATAGACTAAGGGGCCGATTCCGATCTCGGCCGGTAGGGCTCCGAATCGGATTCGGCTTTACCGGTTCCGATTCGGAGCCCTGTTTCCCGACCGATTCGTACGTGCATCCGGGCGAGCGAGTACGATGCGAAATCTCCGACCGACTCGTTCGCGAGACCCAACCGCACCGACCGACTCGTTCGCGAAAGCCGACCGCTCCAACCGACTCGCACGGACACGACTCGCACCGCGCAATGGAGACGTTCCCCGGCCGGGTAAGTACGATGCGCGCCTCGAGCAGTCCGACCGACTCGCGCCGTCCAGCTCAAAAGAGCAGTCGGAGCCGCACTTTGGGGGTCCGTGTCGGACCCCCCTGTATGCCTAGCCGCGCGAGTCACACACAGGGGGGACCCATGGGTCCCCCCTACCTGTGCATGTACGGCGCGACCCGCTTCAACGCGTACCCGCTGTAGGGGGCGCCCTTGTTCGCCTCGCACCCATTGAGTCAATGGGAGCCCGCGTACGCGTTGTACGACCGGCTCCCATTGACTTCAATGGGAGTCCGACCGAATCGAGTCCGATAGCATGCGTGCGCATCGTACTCGTTCGGTCGGACTGCTAGGGTCCGATTCGGTCGGAAATCTCTCCAGTTCCGGCTCAGTCGGAGAGATTTCCGGCCCGAATCGGAATCGGCCCCTACATGTTTGAAGAACCAAGGCTTTCCAACAATTTAGGGGCCGATTCCGATTCGGGCCGGAAATCTCTCCGACCGAGCCGGACCTGGAGAGATTTCCGACCGAATCGGACCCTAGCAGTCTGTCAGGGTGCAGAAAAAAGGAGCAAAGACTCTCCAGTGCTCCTCCGTATCCTGGAATGAGCCGGTTGTAAAGAGATCACCCGCTCGCAAAAGGTTGCGGGTGATCGTCGCGCGCAGCCGGGCATTTCTTCCAGTACTCCCAACAGGGAGGACCGCAGAGGCAGTGGCCGGTCTAGTCTTGCGCTCCTGGACACGGGCGCGAGGTCTGGACCAGCTGTGAAGTGCGCCGGTTGATTGTAGAACCGCGCACTTCACCAACGGAATTTCAGGGTTAAGTAGCTAAACAACTGGCTTCTAGTTAGGTAGAAATAGAGTAGTTTTGGGAGCCAGGCTTAGGCGTAGGATAGAGCGTTTCGGTTCGTCGGCTAGTTAGTTAGGCTATAAGCTAATTGAAAATTATAAGTTAGGAAGAAGAAGAAAAAACGAAAAGCAGAAGTAAAAAGAATTACCATACTCACCATCCAGAATCTCAGTTCCTGATTTTCCTTCGTCGTCCAGTTGATGGCTTCGGAAGTACCTACGGAACAAAACAAAAGCGAATTAACGAAGAAGAGAAAGTAAGGCAGAGAGTGTGTGAGAGAATAAAGGAATGAATGTGAGAAAATAAGAAAGTCTATAATGTTTTAAAGTACCAAATTATCGTTTGCCATACAGAACTCAGAAGAATTAAAAAACTCATTTGAAAGAATAGAAGAGGAGCAAAAGACACTCTGGGTAAGGAAAGAGCCAAAGGGAGAGAGTGGGAGATTGGGGGGAAGTAGAAGGGAATTAGTAACGATGTGTTCTTCTGTTGCAGTGCTTTCCACAAATGCTAGACGATAGAGAGGGTGTAAGAAAAGAACAGAACGGAATGCAGAAGTAAGAAGGAAGTGGAAGCGCCAAAGACCAGGCAGTCTCTTCTCTGTCCCATTCCCCTTTCCCCCAGCGGGGTTCGCACGGCCGCTGGTAATTACTGAGTAGGTGGCTGTGGGAAAACCAGTGGCGGAATCTGGAAAATCTCATCGTTCTGCTCCTGGGAGTGTCGGCATAGTGAGTAACCACCGCCCTTGACACAGTCCAAAGAACGAGTACGATGCGCACGCATGCTATCGGACTCGATTCGGTCGGACTCCCATTGAAGACAATGGGAGCCGGTCGTACAACGCGTACGCGGGCTCCCATTGACTCAATGGGTGCGAGGCGAACAAGAGCGCCCCCTACAGCGGGTACGCGTCGAAGCGGGTCGCGCCGTACATGCACAGGTAGGGGGGACCCATGGGTCCCCCCTGTGTGCGACTCGCGCAGCTAGGCGTACAGGGGGGTCCGACACGGACCCCCAAAGTGCGGATCCGACTGCTCTTTTGAGCCGGACGGCGCGAGTCGGTCGGACTGCTCGAGGCGCGCATCGGCCGGGGAACGTCTCCATTGCGCGGTGCGAGTCGTGTCCGTGCGAGTCGGTCGGAGCGGTCGGCTTTCGCGAACGAGTCGGTCGGTGCGGTTGGGTCTCGCGAACGAGTCGGTCGGAGATTTCGCATCGTACTCGCTCGCCCGGACGCACGTACGAATCGGTCGGGAAACAGGGCTCCGAATCGGAACCGGTAAAGCCAAATCCGATTCGGAGCCCTACCGGCCGAGATCGGAATCGGCCCCTTAGTGTCAGCAACTTAGCACTGCTGTGTAAATGAGGACCTTGCAGCGCTGCATGGGTGTCGCGGCGCTGCCTGATAGTCATGTTCACTTTAAGAGTTTAAAGCAGATCGCTGAATACTCTTAATTAAAGAAGATTACGAATATTTGCATTTTTTACACAATAGTATGTTGGTTCGAAAATACACATGCCCTATTGGCAAGACATTTGTACCTTCAATCAAAGATACTGATTATTTGTTTAAGACAAAGTGAGAATCTAAGCAGTGACACGTGTTGCTGCGCAGTGGAAGGCCCTTTGTAAATGTTGAATGGTCACCTTTCTGTTGCTTAATTGCTATATTTGGGTGTGAAATTGGTTCTAATAAGGTGAAATTTAGCACTGATTGTGCCATCAAGTGTAAAAATTACAAAATAATGAATTAATACTATCACAAAATATGCCACATAATTTGTCTTTTCTTGCTGCACAATTTAGTCAACCCTGCTGTATAATTCGGTTCTCGCCTGCCGCAAAATTCCACTGACTCTGCTCATATGCAACAGTACAGTAAATATTTATGCAGCCCAAGAAATTTGCTCAAGTACCCAGAATATAACATCTTCAAAAAGAGCATGGGATCAGATGTCCTGATTTTTACTCGCACTACCAGATGCAATGTAAGGTTACACTTTTGTGATTCAACTAATCTGATTACCGATCTTTTAAAATAAGTATGCCTTTCACTAGATCATGGGTACACACAAACATTTTGCCAGAGGCCACAAAGTATTTTCTCTGGTGTGCCCAAGGGCTGTAATGATACCAGCAGGTTGGGAGAGGGTCTTTGCAGGGAACGGGGTAAGGTGGGCAGAGGGGAAGCAAAGCATGTACATGGTATGGTCAGTTAGCCATGGAGCTATTTTGAGGGTTTCATTCCACGTACTGCCCTCTAAAGTAAGTCTCTAGTCTCTAGAAGAGTCATAGATTTGACAATACTGTGTGATGCAGTACCTGAATCGCCACCTCTCTACCGTATCTTGGGGTAAGCCTTCTCTGCTTGCTATCGCTATCTTGGGATGGGCAAGTGTAAAAAGGAATACGCTTGATTATTGAATTGGAATGACATAGAATTGCACAATGTGTAACCAGAAAACCTGGGATCAATCCCAGCTTCCCCACGTGGCCAAATTGTGTGTTCCTAGGCAATTGTTGTATTTCACTTTGGCTCATTTTTCTTCATTATCTCATAAGAGCACCTTGAAATACTCAAGTTCTGTGATATGTGCTCAACAAACCTTCCCCTGTGTTTGATTTAATAAACTATAATGTTAACCTAATTACAACCCAGATCCACCCAGGGGGGTCCACATGATCCTGATTACTTATTGACTTGCTGACTTGCCTCCTAGTTCACTATTGGCATTGTTGTCAGGGTGGGAGGAGGCCTGAACATTTCTACGTTCGTGTTTAAAAACTATTACTTTAAAAAAAAATGCTTCTTAATGCACTGATATAATCTGATGTACTAAAATGAATCGCCTCTCCATGTTAATAAAATACACTTTTATGAAATTTAAAGAGGCTTTTATCATATTCTGTACTCGTTTAATGCTAGATATCTTAGAAGTAAATGTGTTCCTAAAGTTAGTGGTGCAGGACACCTTATTTGCTTCTTTTCTTTAACTTCATTTAGGTGTAAATAAACACTTAACCATTTATGTAACATCTTTCTGAATGTTAGTGCTCTCTCGAGAAATTACAGCAGGCCAGTGCTGTTGTTCAGCAGGCCTGTGAAGGTCAGGAGGGCCGCATGTGAAGGTCAGGAGGGCCGCATGTGAAGGTCAGGAGGGCCGCATGTGAAGGTCAGGAGGGCCGCATGTGAAGGTCAGGAGGGTCGCATGTGAAGGTCAGGAGGGCCGGAGGAGGGCCACATGTGAAGGTCAGGAGGGCCGCATGTGAAGGTCAGGAGGGCCGCATGTGAAGGTCAGGAGGGCCGGAGGAGGGCCACATGTGAAGGTCAGGAGGGCCACATGTGAAGGTCAGAAGGGCCACATGTGAAGGTCAGGAGGGCCGCATGTGAAGGTCAGGAGGGCCGGAGGAGGGCCACATGTGAAGGTCAGGAGGGCCACATGTGAAGGTCAGGAGGGCCACATGTGAAGGTCAGGAGGGCCGCATGTGAAGGTCAGGAGGGCCGGAGGAGGGCCACATGTGAAGGTCAGGAGGGCCACATGTGAAGGTCAGGAGGGCCGCATGTGAAGGTCAGGAGGGCCGCATGTGAAGGTCAGGAGGGCCGCATGTGAAGGTCAGGAGGGCCGCAAGTGGCCCCGGGCGTACTTTGAGTATCACTGCACTAGATTATGCAGCTGGTTGTTTGTTCTTGTTATCAGTCGGAATTTATGAATAACCAAGGGCCCTGAGTCTTGAATAAACATATTTAAATAATGCACAGCAATCTCTTATTTGGGTCGCAGATTGTGTATTGTCATTGGAGTCAAGGGATGTGTCATGTTGTGTTACACATATTTATATAGAGCGCCTACTGCAATCAGTATGGCCTTGCAGCACTGAGCCCGGTACCTTCTGGTCCTGGTTTTGACGATGCAAATGGACACCAGAGTCTAGTTATGTCACTTCTGTAATTTTAATTATTTTGTGGATTAACTCCACTTCATATTGAGTACCTTAATTAAACAACACTTTGGATGAGCATAAAGAGGGCCACTGGAATTATGCAATTGTTCAGATGCAGTGTTTTCTGCATAATTGTCGATTTGACGCACATAATCCATTATCTGCTGCATAATCTGCAGATTTTAGCAAAAACATATTCTGTTTCTAACCCAAATTAATCAAACGTTATTCGCGTGCAGTGTAAGCCTCTTCACAAAGGTTGATTTATCATCTATCTGTTGCTCATTGCTGTATTTGGGTATTATATCAGTACTAATGGGGTGAAAATGTGTCCGGACAGTGTTATCGTGTAAACATGACAAAATAATGAAGTGCTACTGTCACTGTCACAAAATGTGCTGCATTACGCTTTATAATTTCTCTTGTCTTGCACATAATTTGCCTTTTCTCGCTGCCTAATTTTGTCCTCCCAGCCTCATATTTGGTCCTCCCTTGCCGCATAATTCCAGCTGCCCTGAGCATAGACCTAGAGCTGACCTTAGCTCAGAGAGCGCCTTGGGCGAAACCAAAACTGGCGCCCCCTCCTACTCCTCCTCGTTATTTGCATGTGTGTCAAAACCTAGGAGAAGGAAGGTGAGGAGAACAGGAGTAAGGAGCGAATTTATTAAAGAGATTGTACTAGAAAGGCACAATTTTACGCCATTAAAAAATAAACATTTTTGGGGGAAAACCTCTTCAAACCCTCGTTCGCTTACTTAGTCAAATTCATGTTTTTGTAATTTACGCAGCATCACTTTCAAGCTTTACTAGCCGCCACTGTTTAAAGCAATTCTACAACATTTTAGGCCCTCCCCTCACTTCGCAACTGGCGAGGAGCCAGCCGTGCAGAACACGGGCAAGAGAGCATGTCCCTTCGGGGCTTTATTCCCATCGGCAATTGGGCGGCACATTTAGAATTGCTTACTAGCCAATGCATTGAAGACATGGTGTTCTGCTGCCACCTATCGGCCGCTTTGGTCTACAAAAGTGCATTATGTGATTTTAGCACGGCGCAGCCAGTCAAAAGACATGGGGCTTATTTACAAGCCCCTTGCGCCACTTTTGCGGCACTTTTAACATGGGAAAAGTGACGCAAAAATGGCGCAAGGGCCTTGTAAATCTGCCCCCATGATGCCTCAAATCAGGTGCGCAACGCCTATTGGGCTCAAAGGGCTTCAGCCCTCCCCCCCCCCTCCCCCTCCGTCGTGTGTGGCAGCCCGGCTGAGACAGCTTCCCGGGCACACACACAGCCGCTCCCGAGTACTTCACAGGTCTTTAAAAGACCATTTACTTGCTAACGAGGCTTTGTTGTGTTTTCACCCCTTCTTAGAGCCCCTTCATCTCCACTCTCCATATTGCTGGAAGAATCAGCCCCCCCCCGAAATTTTTAGTAGCCCCCCCAAAATTTGTCTCTAGTTGCACCTCTGCCTCAAATCTATATATGTTCGAAGAAAAATATTTACGCACTGACGAAACCACTTTCCATTTCTTTTTCTTTAACAACTTTATTTTGGCTTTTAACGATGGAAAAGGTCATGGGGGAAGGGGGAATGTAAATAAACAGATACAGTGACGCATGTGTTCTTCATATATAATATGCCATTACAAATAATTTTAATGTTGAAAGGAGTGCAGTTATAGTTCGGTTAGGTCTGACTTGTGTCAGATCTAGATTCCAGTCATGGGGCCACATGTACGGCCATTTCCTTTGGCGACTTGTAATTTACGAATTTTAGCGACTCGCAATCTGCAAGTCGCAAAAGGAAATGTCTCAGACACATTTTGCGATTTCCAATGGGGTTGCAAATGACCTGCCTCATTAATATTCATGAGGCAGGTCGCAATAACACAGGGATGGTGACCTGATGGGGACAGCAGACCACCATATCTGTATTTGCTTTTAAATAAAGTAATTATTTTTAAAATGCAGCCCGTTTTCCTTAAAGGAAAACAGGATGTGTTCCAAAAGAAAAATGAAACGTTTCTGTTTCATTTTTAAGGGCGGGCAGTGGTCCGTGGGACCACTGCCTGCTCTTAAAAAACATTTTTGCTACCATTCACAAAGGGGAAGGGGTCTTCTGGGGACCCCTGTTTGCGTCTGGCTTACCACCTACTTGAAGTAGGTAGTAAACTGCGATTGTTTTGAGACCGCATTCCGGTCGCAAAACAATCGTACATGCCCTTGCGACTCGCTATTAGGGAGGGATGCCCTTGGCACACCCCTTACTAATAGCGACTCGCAAACCCTATTTTATGAGTCAATAACAGGTTATAGACTCGCAAAATAGGGTTGGCACATGGCAAATGCCGTTTTACAGTCATAAAGGGCCCGATTCTCCGTTAGCAACCACAAAAAATGGTCGTACATGTTCCTCATGGTGCGCAGTTTCAAAATTATGCAAATGTAAAAGTCCAAAGGCAGGCTGATGATTTCCAGTGGGCACCTCCCAAGACCCAGGGATTGTCATTGGAGGAGAATATGTTCCACACATCTGAGCATCTTTAAATTCTGAACATTATTAATGCTACACCTCCCAATGGTCGTTTTCGCTTTATGTAGGTGGCAAAGGGACGCCATGTAGTTTAGAATTTTTGAAGTCTATCCTTTGATAATGCTGTCAGTTTCTCCATAGCGTATATAGTCCAGATCTTTCCCCACCACATGTTGAGGGACGGAGCTTGAGCTTGTTTCCACATTTGGGCTACACTCGAACCTGCTTTCAGCAACATGTGGGAGAGTAATTTGCCTAGTGGAGTGAGCTTAGAATATGTTCTATTTGCCACGGTTGCCCCTAATAAGATCAGAAGCAGGTCCTGAGGTACGCTTATGTTAGTGATGGTACGGAGAGGACCTCCTGCCGAAAGGATTGAATATAAGGGCAAGACCACCATGTGTGCAGGAGGGTGCCCTTCCAACAGAGATCGGGGCTGCCGAACATCTTGTGAAGGCACGTTGGGGTGAGATACCAGCGTGTCATTATTTTATAAGAGCTATCTTAGTGGCGTAGACATATTGGAGGACTTCATGGCTCTTCCCCAGATGGCTGACCAAGCACCAGATGTACATAGATTTCTGTTTGCGATTTCCTAATAGCGAATTTTTGAGATTCGCTATTAGGAAATCGCAAACAGCTATGTACAACAGTGTGTTTTACACTGTTTGCGATTCTCAATGGGACGCAAGGGACCTGCCTCATTAATATTCATGTGGCAGGTCGTAATTTGCAACCCATTGGGAATGGTTAGCACTCACAGGGATGGTAGCCTGCTGGGGTCAGCAGACTACCATGTGTGTGACTGCTTTTTAAATGAAGCAGTTTTTTATTTTGAAATGCAGCCCGTTTTCCTTAAAGGAAAATGGCATACATGTAAAAATTAAAATTAAAAATTTCCTTTTAATTTTCTAATAGTAGGCTGTGGTTTGTGGGACCACTGCCTGCTCTTAAAAAATGTTGTCACCCACATTCAAAAAGGGGAAGGGGTCTTTTGGTGACCCCTTTGCGTTTGCGAATGAGTTTCCATCTCCTTCACGGAGTCAGTAAAGTATGAATGAAGCTACTGAATCGCAAATAGGGATTTTTACATTTAAAAATGCTTTTTTCAGGTCGCAAACGGCCGATTCTGTGAATCGGGACGTTTGCGAGATGAAAAAAGCTTCATACATCTGGCCCCACATGTCTTTTGTAAGCCTGGGCGGCTAACTCCGCTCCGCCAGCGGAGTTTGCGAAGTTTTTGAACGCCGCACTCCGTTTGGAGTGCGAAGTTTTCAAAAACTCCGCACTCGCAGCGTAGCGGAGTTTACCGGTGCCAGGAGGACAGGAGTGTTGTTGTATTCCTCTTAGGGTGTCCATAAACGGGCTTTCCAGTATCATGTCCTTATATAGGCACAATTCGCCCTGCCCTTATATAGGCATAAAATCCCAGCCCTTATTTAGGCATTAAACCGTGCACTCCAAATACAGGCATGGTCTCTGACATCCGTCCACCCTAACGTCACAACGAGTTCATGAAGAACAGACCCTTAGGCTGCGGGAGTTTCCCTAGTCCAGGACTATTGATTTCTTCAAGGACTCATCTATTATGCATGAACCATTATTCCTTAGGGGTTCATTCATGACGTCTTTCGCTGTCCGACTCACGTCAATACTAACATTCTTAGGTACTCTCAGGTATAAATATACCTTCCCTAGCCCTTGTAAACTAGAGGAGACCTCGACTTCAGAGGAGCCCGTTTCCCGGCCTGACGCACTGAGAAGACGCTGTCATCCCTGCACGCAGAGAGTCCAGCTTCCAGTGATCTGACTTCCCTTGCGGGGTGTTGGAGTTCGAGTATGACAAAGAGATTCCTACCTCTCTCATTCTTCAGGTATGGAGCTGATAAGAACCTAGAGGGACTCTTGGCATACTAGGCTTAACATACTCTTAGTATACCATAGTAAGGAATACTTCACCTACTTCATACCTCTCCCTACACCTAGGTTAGGTTAGGTACATTGGGGTAGAACTAGATTAGAAACGCATCGTATGAGTACTCGCATTTTTAGTCTGTGTTATTTATGTAAAGGCATATGTACTAAAAGATAATGCTCTCGCAGTATTATTTATTTCTACTGCTCACACTGTACATTATTTATCTCGCATACTGTCTTGTGATCGTAACAGCACATTTTACTTACACCAGAAACAAGACTGTTCAATAAATCTTTTATTGAAACGCCCGTCTATTTCTTTCTGTGTAACTTGGAGAAAACTAAGCATGCACGATTGAGCTGAGTGAAATAGTTATCTATTGTTTCCACGACTCTGGGACACGTTCTGATTCTAAAGGGAAACAAAGTGGTCATGTTTTGCGGCTGCCAGAAACTACTCCCTTCTTGTTGTCAAGGAGTTTCTAGTGGCCTCTGAGCTAGCTGGCACAAGTAATTAAGTTTAATATACTCGATAGGGACATACTGACCTTAGTCCTATGTCAAACCTATAGGATATATTATTCCAATGCGCAGAGCCTATTAGGGAAATAGGAGCTACACTACATGGCGCCCAACGGTTTGGTAAGGCGGTAATTCAACGTTAGATACTGAGTAACTCAGCCGTGCTTTTTCTCTCAGAGACCCCTACCCATATACTCCAAAAGACGTCTGGAGTGGGCAGGGTTAAGTATCCACCACGGCTACATAGGGAAACACCCTATATATTAGCTGTTTGGTTTGCTCAACGTTGAAGGATACAGTGTTCCAAAATATTGTGCACCTAATCTTTGTTTCCTTGAAACTTGTTCTACATTTTTCAAACAACAAAATGCCTGATTCCGACATTAAAGCCGGAAACGGTGTAGCTGCGGCTGATCCAGCCCAAGCAGCAGTTTTTAACATTACAGGTTTAAATGAAACCGAGGAGGGTGTCATAAACATCCCTCAAAACTTAAGAAGAGCCATCACTCTAAAACTTATAAAACATGGCCTACCACCAAGAGGAGGTAGAGCAGTTTTCGTGATAGAGGCACATGAATCCTTTCAGACAGAGGTATTCTATTCATGGGTAATATTTCCTGAATCCAATTCAGTAACACACATGTTTCACTTCTACAAAGAAGATGATCCACCAGAGGAATACATTCCTTTCGAGGATATTGAAATTCCATTAACATACCAGGAGCATCAGCTCTGGTTTAAAGGCGCCCTAAAACATCATAAAAACATTACCAGGCTTGGTCCACTAGGTAGACCAGGAGCAACATGGCCGATTTTAGCCGGCTACACACCTCATCTTGACATTGAAGAAATGTCAAACGAGGAACTACTTACTCAAATCACAGAGTTAATAAAAATTTACAGACAATTGGTCCAATATGTCATGCGGACTTTTACAGTCCAGCAACCATTAACACTTCCAAATCAAACTCCTCAACAGGGGAATACACTAAAAATTACACCACAGACTCTATACGCAGTCATGGGTAAAATGCCCACAAAACGTGAGCAAATTCCGTTCTGGATTGCTCAAAATATTACTCAAATCGAAGCAGTATTTCCAAATACTAGCCCGTATGAGAAACACAGAATCCTAACAATCAGTTTACCAATGGGGATCACACCACAACTGGAAGACTGCACCACTTGGGGCTCAGTCTTTGCTGCCATCTATACCAAAACACATGGCATTCCGTCAATTGCGGTAATACCTGATGTCCTGAAACAAATTCAAAACGAATACGGCGCAGAGCCTGCTCTAAATTTAGGTATGAAATTACTGAAAAATTTCGACCAGGTCTCAACAATAATATTATCTAATATTAAAGGGGAGGCAGCAGCAGTGGCGATCCGCCAAAGATTAAAGGAATTTGATGTTACAGAACATCAAACTGAGCTACCCAGAATAATTGAACAATCTTATGCAGAATTAGGCAGAGATAGTTTGGGTGGAAAACCAGTGAAGCCGAAGCTGTCTGAAAGTCCTGAGAAGGACTCAATTAAACAAACTCCTACATCTTCTAAAAAGAAGTGGGAGTCTACTAAACAAAAATCAAACGAAAAACGTTCTCAATCCCGAGGTAGGTCTCCTCAAAAGGAGCCCTCTGAAAGGAGGTATAACCTCAGGAATAGGGATAATTTGAGAAAACCTGACAGGTATCAAGATACTGATACACGTTCCTCTCGTCCCTTTCAGATCTCATCACAGACTTCGGAAAGAAGAGGACGATCGGAACATAGAGAAGAACGCGTGAAATCGAAAGACGACAAACACGCTCCAAAAACTAAAGTAAAACCTCAATTCTCCAAAAAGAAAGTAGCAGGTCTAAAGATCAGACATGCCGAGAATACTGAGAACACAACTCAAGAATGGAGAATGGGCTCAGACAATGCTGGACAGTGCAGCAGAAGTCACAATAGTTCGCCAGAACCTGAAGGAACTTCTGGAGATAGTGGACTTGAATGAGTACATTACAGTTGAGACTGTAGACACCAGGGTTAGTACTCCACAAAAGTTATATGAAATAACTCTCCGGATGGAGGGAGACAAACCTAGACAGGTGAAAGCACTTTTTGGGAAAGACTATCAAAGGGCTATGACATACTTCTAGCAGAAAAGGACTGGCCACCACAATTTGTCAGGGAGTGCCCACATGGAGAGGACATTATTATGCCTGCCTTCTCCAACCATATTCCAATTCACCTAAAATATACATATGCCAGGAAATGGGCAGTGGCCCAGGCCCCAGCATTATATAAAAATCATGTAGGATGGGATGAGGACTCACCTCACCATAAAATACATCTGAAACATGAACCAACTGCACAACGGCAGTACCCAATAAAGCAAGAAGCTAAAAAACAGGTCAGGGAGATCTTAGATCAACTTGAATATCAAGGGGTGATTGAAACATGCACCTCCTCAATGAACAATCCTTTGTTCCCTGTCTCCAAACCAGACAATACATATCGTCTAGTTTTGGACTACAGACACCTAAACACTTGTTCTAAAACTTTTGCAGTGCAAAATGCACATAGCACAGCATTAATGAATAACATTGTGCGTAAAAAATATAAAACAACATTAGACATCTCAAATGTTTTCTTTTGTCAAAACATAGCACCTGAAAGCAGGTACTTAACAGCATTCTCCATAATGGGGACCCAGCGTCACTTTTGTCGACTCCCACAAGGGTTCAAGAACAGCCCAGGTTTATTCTCAGCGAGGGTAACGAAGTTACTACAAATTTATGACAATGAGGCATTGTCCTATGTCGATGACATATATCTGACAGACGATGACCTGGAAAAACACTTGAACAGGGTGAGCACCATTATACTGGGTTTCGCCTCTGAGGGCTACAAGTTCAACTTTAAAAAGTCCAGAATTGCCCATCTCAATGTCCTATTTCTAGGATATGAGCTTTCAAGTGAAGGCAAGAGCTTGGCAGCTAACTTTTTAGAAAAGTGTGCGCTGCTCCATCCTCCAAAAACGCTAAAAAACTTACAATCCTTCCTGGGTTTCCTAAATTTTGGAAGAACATACATTCTAAATTACGCAGAAAGGGTTAAACCTCTCTACGCATTAATCAAACCTGATTTTTCGATCAGAAACTGGACACAAGAACACACAGAAATCTTGCGTTCACTACAAGCTAACATGTTAGCAACAAATCACTTACAAACACGCGTAAGTCAACGCAATTTGGTGATCCGAATAATTTCGGGTCAATGCGGATTCACCTACTTAACCTTCAATGAGGGTGAGAAAATACCAATAGCATACAAATCTCATTTGTACACACAAGCGGAAATGCGCTTCAGTTCAACTGAAAAAATTCTAACAGCAGTTCAAACCGCTGTAGCAAAAGAAAGAGCCTTAGCCCAAGGGAAACGCATTATTGTCGTAACCCCGGTACCAGCTTTAGAAGCGGTCACAAAAGCAAGCATTCCAAATGCTAAAGCATTACATCCAAGATGGATACAATGGGTTAATTCTCTTGCTGCAACAGATGTTGAATATGTTTTTGATCCAGATTTAAAAACACAAGCATTCCTGCAATATGAACATGAATGTCCTCTGCCTACTGAAATTCTGCCTCTCGATCAGTACGAATTCATAATTTACACTGACGGATCCGCACAACCCGCAATAGGGAGTAAGCAAGCTTACAGTGCAGCGTGTGGAATCGTTAAAGGTCGCATGCGAAATGGCATCTTCAGACCTATGGTCACAAAAACTCAGTCTCTAGGAGATTGTACAGCTCAGCGAGCTGAACTACAAGCATTCAAACTGGCACTTGAAAGTACAGATCGAGAATTCCCCACACTAATAGTGTGCGATTCCTTTTACTGTGTTCAGTCGTATAATGAATATATACAAAACTGGCTTGAAAACGGTTTCAAAGATGCGAAAGGTGGCACAATAAAGCACAAAATGCTTTGGGAACAAGTAGTTCAGTTGAAAAACGAACTACCAAAGGCTCACGTGATCCACACACTGAGTCATCAACGTGATGGCGTTCACGTTGCAGGGAATTCATTGGCTGATGAAGCCGCAAAGGGGGCTGTGCAGACGGCTTCCGTAGCTGCGATCACTCGTTCAAAAACAAAAATAGAGGGTGAGATAATGTTGGCTGTCAATGCATCAAGCAAAGGCAGCAGTGCAGCGTTACCTAAAAAGTTTCCACTCAAGTACTCTTATGTAATTGATGCGAACAACGTTCCTTTTGCTCGAATCCCTGGAGTGGGGGATAGGGTAACTCCAAACAAGGAACGCAGATTAGGACTAATCCTAGCAGCACACGAAGGGATAGCTTCTGCCCATGCAGGTGTTTCAGCGACAGTATCTTTACTCAAGCAAAGATATTGGTGGCCTGGCATTCGGAAACAAACTAAAAACTATGTTTTAGAATGTGATATTTGCCAACAGATGAAAGTCTCAACAGTGAAACGTCCTGCGCAGACACCCTTATTAATTTCAGACAAACCATTAGCTTGTGTTTACCTGGACCACTGTGGTCCCTTGCAAAGGGACGGTAACTATAAATATATCATGGTTGCAGTGGATTCATGCTCTAGGTTCCTATGGTTATGGCCTCAGCGCTCAGCTGACGCTCGAACTGTTATAAAAGATTTGCGAGTCTTTATCAGCACATACGCAATAGGCACGCTACAGTCTGACCAGGGTCCTGCGTTTAGCTCTCGGGCTTACAAAGAAGCCATGGCCAGTCTGGGCGTTGCATTGCGGTACTCCTCTCCATTCCATCCTGAGGGAAATTCGGTTGTGGAAAGGAAAAACCGGGACATAAAGCAGTCTATAACAGCTAGGGTATTAGGTTCGGGTGATGGGTGGGTCAAACACCTTAGTGGGGTCCAACGCTCATTGAATAATCTGCCAAGAAGTTCTCTAGGGGGGGTCACTCCATATGAGGTCCTATTTGGGACAAGAATGTGGGTACCAGACCTTGAACACGTAGGCACAGTGGTGGAAAATAAACCCTTTGATATCAAAGATCGTTTGGCTGTTTTACAGGAACTCAATGAGTTAAGAACGAAACAAAGCAACGTATTCCTACAGCCAACCACCACTGGGGGAAAATCGGCGGTCCCAGCAAGGCCTGTCTGGATTCCAAAAATTCGGGATCTAGTCAGAGAAAAAATTGCGGACAAGAAGGAATTTGGACCTTCTTACAGACAACCAGTACCTGTCCTAGCAGTTCAAGGAACAAGAACAGTACTTCTGCCGCCCCTTGCTGGAAGAAAGGAGAAAAGATTTGTGTCCATCGACCTGATCAAACCACAGTATGTGGCCAATACTAAATAGTAGGCCTCGTGGACTCCGACCTAGTAGCAGACGCACTCCTCTCGCTACTATCCAAGAGGTTCAGACTGAAAGACTAATAACAATCGAGAATTCAGCAGTAACAGATGGAGGACTAAACAACAACGCTATGGAACTCATCCCTCTTGAACACCAAGTAACAGTTCGTCCAAATACACCTGTCTACACCAACGTAGCAAGTGATGAACTGGTTCCAGTGATTTCTACAAATCCTGATGCAATTCCAACAATTGACAGAACTGCTTCTGGCTATTTCATTAACTTTGATACGTTCTCAGAAGATCCGAGTGAACCTGAAACGATGCCAGCATCATTCAAATTCAAGCAGCAAGTACAAGACTTTCTTCACTTTCTGAAAAAGACTTATTTGGTTTCTCCATGGATTGAACTCTGGATTATATCTGGACTTTTTGTTTTTCTGCTCTGGCTAGCTTTGGTTGCAACTGTGAGCGTGCTTATAAGTGGCAGATACATCCATGTGAACACTGAAGGAAAAGGCGTGAACGTACTTTTGAAACCTCATAAATCTTCCCATCGTGAAGCAAGAGACTTGTCATCAGTGAACATCACAGCTGTTCCTATACAGGATGGTATAGTGTGGGACAAAACAGATTTTGATATCTCCGGTCCGACGGAACAATTGAACATTCCACATTTGTTTAAAATTTCACTAAGTGATCTAATTTCGTCCAGTACCTATTCTGATGATTGGGACTGTGAGACTGTTAATGACATAATGTATGACCTAGAAAAATCTGCTGCATTTTCTAAAAATGAATATTTAGAGGGTTCATCAGACTATGAACAACTGTATTGTTATAACCACTATGGTCATCATTATTTGCATAAAACTGCATATCCAAGAAATGTGTTTATGTTTAACCAATGGGAACATTGTCCTACACCACCTAAAGGTAGTTCAAAAACATTTGCTAGTAAATTTCCATATTTTTCAGGTTACAATACATCTGATCCAGAAATGTCTTACTATAAAAATGTAAACAAGACAGGACTGAAAATTATGTTAACAAATACAAAACAGATTTACTCTGCATTATTTAATGCCCAACTGTCTAGACAGGGTTTTGACTTATGGAAAGATACAATAGACACAAAAACTGTGTGGGGTACTAAAGATTGGCAAGTGCAGGGGATAGAAACTTTATTTAGAGCCTGTATCATCCCTGAACAAATAATGTTTTTGAATGAAACCATCCAACAAACATCTTATCTTGGATTAGCCAAGATCAAAGAGATGAACACACCGTCTGTACCAACACCTGCAAGTGATAACGATACACAGGCAGTGGTGACAGTTGACAATATACTACAACTCAACAGATCTAATCCTGATTGGAAAAAACGGTTGATCTGGCCCACAGACACGAATAACTGTCAGGAAAGATTCCTGAATAAAACTCAGGGCTTTACTATTCATAGGCCAGACCCAAGATACGTCCAAAGACAACATCCGGGGGTAGTAACAACATACAGTGTAGGAAAATTATGCCTCGATTGGCTGCATAAATCTACACTACAGGATGTGAAACAACACTTAACCTTACTTAAAAAGGACGCAGACCTTAGGGAATTCTTGCTTGGACCAAGAAAACCACGTCAAAAACGTTTCATATATGCCGGCATTTATGCTGCCTATAATGAAGCATGGAAAGTATCACAGATGGAGGCTGCAGAACGAATACGTGAACTTGATCGTATTAATTTAGAGAAAACACTCTCTGTGGTCGACAATGGGTTAACAACTTTATCCTCCAGAATATATTCATTGGATGGCATTGTATCCTCTGCTATCGACATACTAGAACAAGATTTGGCGATGTTAGAACAAGGCCAGTCTCAATTACGTTCTAGTGTTTTATTAAGCTGGACGCTGCAATCTTTGCGAGCGGGCTATGTGCCTTGGCGTTTTATCAACACAACGGCTCTGTTTGCAGAATACAATCTCACTGATAAACAGATCGAACTGGCACAAAGAGGAGCAGGGTATACAGTGCTGAGCATTGAAAAACTGGAAAAGTTACCATTCACAGTGGCAGAAAAACCAGCTACAGAATGGCTTATTCATGGCAAAATCACACTACCTGTGACTACTTTTCAGTTTCAGTATTGCCTCAAACAAATGCAAGCAGGCAAATATGAAAGGTTGGGTAAGGAATACATTAAGACATCTTGGGATTTACCGTATACATATAGATGTTGGAGTGGGGATCGTGAAGTGTTTTTGAGCGGTACAAACTGTAAACGTGCACTAAGCGGTTCGCTTATATGTCAGGACATTTCCTTACACGGGGCTTGTAATGGTTCTGTGGCAAATTTGTCTTGCCATCAGCAGGGTACACCAGCTGCTGTGATTAATCCAACATTTGGACAACTTTCTAATGGGAGTTACCTCATGTTGAATGATCAAAGTTGCTGCAGCATGTTGCCAGGCATCCCATATCTAGTAACAGTCAACTCCAGGGTCACTTGCTGTATGCAAGTATTGTTTGCCCCAATAGACACAGTCAGGGAGTCGCCTCTATGGCCTTCGCTGAACGTCTCTTTTATAAGATTTGATACTTTGAGCAGAATGAAAGCCATGCTTTTACAACAAACAGTGCCTTTGACCTCGGCCAAAGAAACCTATGATCTACAAGTAGCTGAGGTACAGACTTTAATACGTACAAACTGCCCTATATATTTCGTAGAAATGATAGGACGTATCTTCAATATGTCTGATACAACCGGAATTGTACATGTATTTAAGAGCATCTGCTCTGGTCTGTTAGCACCTTTCCAAGCAATACTCGGAATCATCCCGAACTTTGCACATTCGGTGTTTGGTGGCATACCATTAATTCTAGCACTTGTTGCCGGAATTCTATTTCTCTTCCTGCTATTGCGCTATGGCCAGCCTATTCGCAGACATCACTCCGAGCGAAATGGAGAAAGCTCTCCTTGAACGAAAGTGCCGTGAGCGAATAGTACAGCTATTGGGCATGACTCGTCTACGGGACCTTAATACCACGTGGTTCCTGTCATTCAGACCAATCTGGCAAGATTGCATCTTACCTGTTCTACGATGCCTGCTATGCGGTGTAGAATGTGTGTTGGACACCTGTCTAACATTTCCATCAGCTACGCCAACGGATATCGATACTCTGCTGGACCAGATAACGGCCCATGCTCTGTGTTGTCCCCAGAGGCTACCAATCCTGATGTCAGCATTCATTGAGATCTCACAGACGCTTCCGGCTGCTGCTGAGGTACGAGAAAGAACTACAGGCACACAGGTAACAACGGACGCGAACATTGCTGCTGCGACCAATGCTGAAAGCAATGCTTCCCATCTCTGTGCAATTAATCTACTACACGAGGTGTTCCAACTGACACCAACTACAGTGGATGATGTTTTGTCTATAGAAATAGATGATCTCATGTTTACACCAGACCCGTAAACTGACTCTGATTCAGCATACAGTGTTCCAGAGATGCAGTAACAATTTGGCCTTCATTCTACAAAAACTTGGAACTCTACCAAAATTGAACTTTTCCCCATTTTTTCGAACGAAAATGGCACTTCAATCTGCTTAAAGTAGAACTAGCCTTATAGTACCGACTTCACGGTACTTCCAAGGACACTTAGTCATCTTATGTGTCTAAAACAGTTCATTAATTTTCATGACATGAAATGACTTTTGATTTTTGAACAACTTATCGATCATTTTCTGTCACATGTAAATATTACTGCTTCTTTCATTCCAATTGCATTTATTTTCGAACTTTATGCCTGAAATGAAAAGCATTTGCTTCAAATGTACAGTACCTTTTGCATTTTTTACTATGTTTTTTAATGCTTTTAAGAAATATTTTTAAATATGCGGTACTCCATTTAATGTTTAGCATTTTAAATGTTTAGCATTTTAGTATTATCGTACACACGAAAGTGGAGTGGGTGTTGTATTCCTCTTAGGGTGTCCATAAACGGGCTTTCCAGTATCATGTCCTTATATAGGCACAATTCACCCTGCCCTTACATAGGCATAAAATCCCAGCCCTTATTTAGGCATTAAACCGTGCACTCCAAATACAGGCATGGTCTCTGACATCCGTCCACCCTAACGTCACAACGAGTTCATGAAGAACAGACCCTTAGGCTGCGGGAGTTTCCCTAGTCCAGGACTATTGATTTCTTCAAGGACTCATCTATTATGCATGAACCATTATTCCTTAGGGGTTCATTCATGACGTCTTTCGCTGTCCGACTCACGTCAATACTAACATTCTTAGGTACTCTCAGGTATAAATATACCTTCCCTAGCCCTAGTAAACTAGAGGAGACCTCGACTTCAGAGGAGCCCGTTTCCCGGCCTGACGCACTGAGAAGACGCTGTCATCCCTGCACGCAGAGAGTCCAGCTTCCAGTGATCTGACTTCCCTTGCGGGGTGTTGGAGTTCGAGTCTGACAAAGAGATTCCTACCTCTCTCATTCTTCAGGTATGGAGCTGATAAGAACCTAGAGGGACTCTTGGCATACTAGGCATACTAGGCTTAACATACTCTTAGTATACCATAGTAAGGAATACTTCACCTACTTCATACCTCTCCCTACACCTAGGTTAGGTTAGGTACATTGGGGTAGAACTAGATTAGAAACGCATCGTATGAGTACTCGCATTTTTAGTCTGTGTTATTTATGTAAAGGCATATGTACTAAAAGATAATGCTCTCGCAGTATTATTTATTTCTACTGCTCACACTGTACATTATTTATCTCGCATACTGTCTTGTGATCGTAACAGCACATTTTACTTACACCAGAAACAAGACTGTTCAATAAATCTTTTATTGAAACGCCCGTCTATTTCTTTCTGTGTAACTTGGAGAAAACTAAGCATGCACGATTGAGCTGAGTGAAATAGTTATCTATTGTTTCCACGACTCTGGGACACGTTCTGATTCTAAAGGGAAACAAAGTGGTCATGTTTTGCGGCTGCCAGAAACTACTCCCTTCTTGTTGTCAAGGAGTTTCTAGTGGCCTCTGAGCTAGCTGGCACAAGTAATTAAGTTTAATATACTCGATAGGGACATACTGACCTTAGTCCTATGTCAAACCTATAGGATATATTATTCCAATGCGCAGAGCCTATTAGGGAAATAGGAGCTACACTACAGTGTAGGACTTACCTACTCCTGCTGCTGGCTGCACTCGTCTCCCTCAGCTCCGGCTGGCTCCTAGAATTCAATTAACAGGGAGAACTGCAGTGCACATGCGTGAAGGCACGCCTGAGACTATAGGGTCAGGCATGCCTTCGCGCATGCGCACTGCAGTTCTTCCTGTTAATTGAATTCTAGGAGCCAGCCGGAGCAGCGGGAGACGAGTGCAGCCAGCAGCAGGGGAGAAGAAAGGAAGGAAGCTGGCACCGCCATACCCACCAATCAAGGACAGGAAGAGGCCCAGGACAGGTAAGGTCAGGCCTTACTACGCGGGGGTGTGGGTGGTGCGGAGGGGGTGTGGGGGAGGGGTTTGGGGGGTGAGGATGTAACTCAGCCAAGGCAACGGAGCTCTGCGGAATTTCACTGAGTTTTCCACTAACTCCGTGAAATTCCCCGGAGTACTACTCCGCAAGCTCCGCCCAGGGTTAGTCTTTTGGATTGTCAGTTCCCAAGTCCCTCTCCCAGTGTATTGCATAGGTGTGTTTTCTGGATGTGTCGATAAAGCCAAGTAATGCTTTTCTGTCGTAAATTGTGAAGGCATAGAGACTCTATGGGTGTTATCTAACGGGTGTGTTTTCTGGATGTGTCGAGAAAGCCAAGTAATGCTGTTCCGTCAAATTGTGAAGGCATAGAGAATCTATGGATGTTATCTAACGGGACATCGCTGACCATATTTGTCTAGCACCCAGTGAAGTACCTGCATTAGCCGAAAATTCTCTTGTCTGTTTAGGTTGAAGCTGGCCATTAAGGCTTAGCTTTCTTCTAGTTCGTCACCCTCGAAAAAATCTTTCAGAAGGGGAGGATAATTCTGGTTCCAGGTGCAAAATTGTGGGTCCATCTTACTGGGGGGGGAATCTGGGTTGTTCACTATTGGGGTCAATTGAAAGCAATATGCAGGTAACAATCGGTTGAGTAATATCTCCTGCCAATATTCTAAGAGTGGCATTGTCATGGGCAGTAGGGAAGAGGACAGTTGCCACGTGGAGCTCGGTAGCCATAGCAAATCCCTCAAGGGTCAAAATTCCAGTCGAGGGAAGGCCATATTTGAGCTGCTAATGTGTCTGATGCCACATCTGGAAATCCCAAACCCCCCTCGGCCATAGGCCACGAAAGATTCATGGATGCAACCTGCGGGGACTTACTCCGCCACACAAAGACAATCATTCTACGGCGACTCAACACCAAGGTTTTCCTGGAGAAGGTGAGTGACAGTGTTTAAAGTACATATAAGAGTCAGGACATAAAGTTCATTTTAAGGCTCGCTAGCCTTCCCAGCCAAGATATCTCGAATATGCCCCATTGATATAAATCTTTAAACAGCGCAGAGATCAGAGGGAGAATATTACATTCACGGTAGCCATAGCAAATCCCTCACGGGAACTGGGGAAAAGGATTGTTTGGCTTTTATCAATGGTTTGCACTCAAGGTCGAAATTCCAGTTGAGGAAAGGTCGTAATTGAGTTGCTAATGTGTATGATGCCACATCTGGAAATCCCTATCCCCCTTCTGCCATAGGCCCTGAAAGTCACGTGGAAGCAACCCGCAGGGACTTACCCCACCACACATAGGCAATCATTCTCTGGCGAATCAACGCCAAGGTTGTCTTGGAGAAGGTGAGCGGCTGTGTTTAAAGTACATATAAGAGCTGGGGCATAAAGTTAATTTTAAGGCTGGCTAGCCTTCCCAGCCAAGATATCTTGAGTATGTCCCATTAAAACAGATCTTTAAACAGCGTGGTGATGATAGAGGGACTATATCATTCATATATCGCCCGTGTCTGGGAGGGCAAGTTGATGCCCAGGTAGAGGATTGTGGTGTCTGTCCACGAGATCCCCCCCCTTTGGACCGGGTTGCAAAGGCTATTTTGGGGATCTGCTATCCCTATGCCTTGTGATTTCTGGTGGTTGATTTTAAAGCCTGATACCTGTGTGAACCGGGCTACCTCCGATTGTAGCACTGGTATCGATTCAGATGGATTGGTTATAAAAGTATAAGATGCCTTCAGCAAACAAGGCGAGTCTGTGTTCTCTGCCTCCTTCCATCACCCCATGTACATTTGGATTTCTCTGGATGTTGGCCAGGTGGGGTTCTATAGACAAGGCAAAAATGAGTGGGTATCGGGGGCAACCCTATCTCGTTCGTCTAGTGATGGTCATGTCAGGGGAGTATATCCCGTTAACTTTGATTTTAGTAGTCAGTTTTTTAAAATTACCCTGAATAAACGTTTTCATCTTAGGCCAATAGGATCTTGTCTAATAATTTAGGTAGGAATGGCCAGTACAACCTATCAAAGGCCTTCTCCGCATCAAGGGAGAAAAGGACCAGTGGCTGGCTCTTCTGCTCAGCTACTTCCATAAGTGTTAATGCCAGTCAAGTGTTGTCATTTGACCATCTATTTTTGATGAATCCTGATTGGCGATTGGTGATGAGGCACGGCCATATTGCATGTAGCCTTGTGACCAGGATGGAAGAGTATAGCTTTACATCACAATTGAGAAGGGCAATCAGCCTTTATGATGGGCACTGCAATGGATTCTTGTCTGGCTTCAATAGGAAAGTAAGATATGAGCCCAGCATGGTGTCTGTGACCACTTTAGACGTCAGGAAGTAGTGTAAACTTTTCTGAGGGGTTTATCTAGTATGGAGGCGTAGGTAGATCTTATAAAATATGGTCGTGAAGCCTTCAGGGCCAGGAGATTTATGTGGTGGTAAGCATTTGATGGCTTCCTGTACCTCTTCAATTGAGATATTTTCCTATAAGAGGCCTAAGTCCGCCTTCTAATTTGGGGGATCATAGTCCCAGAGATAGTTAGCTTGTAATTGCTCATCGAGATCTTGTGTGTGAAAAAGACTGTGTAGTACCGTTGAAATACAGTGAGGATCTCAGATGTGTCATGTAGGTGTGTCCCTATCCTCAGTTTCTATGGTGTGAATGTGATTGTGAGTGTCTTTAAGTGAAGTTAATATGCTAACAGTCTGTCTGCCTTATCGCCTTTCTTGTAATGAGTTTGATTAATATAGAGTAGTTCTTTGGCTGCCTCCTTCATCTGAATTTGTTCTAGCTCCCCTCTTAACCTGTGTAGATGTCTCATGGTTCTTGCCATTCCTCCTTGTGTGTCTATGCCTCCGTCTGGGAAAGTTGTTGCTCGGGATCAATTTTCTGTTGTACTGCTAGCCGCTCGAATGTGGCCATATGGGATATAAGCTCACCCCTCAGGACTGCTTGAGCCGCGTCCCATAATGTTGTGGGGGTCACCTCCCCATTTTCATTTTCCGCAAAGTAGTATTCTATGGTCTCCCTGACGCACTCTTGCACTGTGGGGACCCTCAACGTTAATTCGCTGAGCGCCCAAGGTTTGGGAAATGTTTTTGTGGGGCTACAGTAGTCATTGTCAACCAGAGGGGAGCGTGATCTGACAATGATTCTTTATACAGGAATTGAGGAGGCTAGGTTGGAGGTCCCTGGAAGTGAGAAAGTAATTGATCCGAGAATGAGTTCTATGAACATTGGAATAAAAGGTATAATCCTTCTCCCCAGGATGGTGGTGGCGTCAGATGTCTACAAGGTTGAGGTCTTGCATCCCTTGAATAAGTGAAGGAGGGTGAGGGGTTCGCCTTGTCAGTCATGGGAGTGATCAATAGCTGGATACAGTGGAGTATTATAGTTCTCACCCAAGACAATGTCACCCACTATAAATTGTGAGATCCGTGAGAACAGAGCGCAATAGAATGACTCTTTGTTTTCATTAGGGCCATATAGAGAAACTAGAGTGATATGTTGTGCGCCCAGTTTGCCCAGTATTCCTATTTGGTGGCCCTCCCACTCTGTATATGTGGAGTCAACCTAAAGGGACAAGCTTCTTCTCACAAGGATCGCCACCCCACGTGTTTTCTGGTTGAAGGTGGTGTGAAACTGCAATATGTGCAGAAGCGCTTCGTGTCTGCCTTAAGGAGATGCGTCTCCTGTAGCAATGCTATGATCGCCTCCTTCCGCTTAAACCATTGTGTGAGAGCTCTGCATTTAAATGGGGATTTAAGGCCCTTTATGTTAAGTGACACTATCTTTACGGGTGTCATAGTAAGTAGTAGGAGGGCACGCGTGATTGGTGATGGGCAAGGGCAGCCCAGGATATGTCTAGTGGCGACCTGCATCTAGTACAAAGAATGTGTGTCACGTTACATGGGAAAAGTTGAAAGAAATAGGTGTGCATTTGAACTAAAGTGAACAACTGAGTGATGAAACAACAATAAGGGGGAACTTCCCATAGGGTATGGGGATCACAAATTTGATCGTGATGGTGTAACATTTGTTATGTATTTGGCAAAATCTATGGATAATAGGGACTGGCTCCTAGGACTAATGAGAGAGCCCTCCTTCACCACCCTATGCATACGTGGTGTATAATGGTTGATGCCTGATGCTGGTTACCGTAAGGAACAGAGCTGTGGAACGTGGAGCAGATCATGAATGTCATATTGCATATCACCAATGGATATTGCTCCATTATACTTCCCCTTATGAAGATGATGGGCAGCCCTCTTTGTCCCCTGCTGACGAAGATTGCACGCTCTTCTGTGAGAGGGGTGAAACAGACGGTAGACAAATGATCAGAAAAGGCAAAACAGAGGGCAGAAGAACTAGAAGTAAAGGCAAAACAGAGCACAAGAGGGCAAAACAGAGGGCAGAAAAACTAGCAGAAAAGGCAAAACAGAGCAGAAGAGGGCAAAACAGAGGGCAGAAAAACTAGCAGAAAAGGCAAAACAGAGCAGAAGAGGGCAAAACAGAGGGCAGAAAAACTAGCAGAGAAGGTAAAACAGAGCAGAAGAGGGCAAAACAGAGGGCAGAAAAACGAGCAGAAAGGCAAAACAGAGCAGAACAGGGCAAAACAGAGGGCAGAAGAACTAGCAGAAAAGGCAAAACAGAGCACAAGAGGGCAAAACAGAGGGCAGAAGAACTAGCAGAAAAGGCAAAACAGAGCAGAAGAGGGCAAAACAGAGGGCAGAAGAACTAGCAGAAACGGCAAAACAAAGCAGAAGAGGGCAAAACAGAGGGCAGAAAAACTAGCAGAAAAGGCAAAACATCAAGAAACAAGCAGAGGAGGTACAAACAGAGGGCAGCAGGTAGACAGGCAGCAGAGGGTATGCAGGCAAGCTGGACAAAAGAACTGTCGCAGGGGGAGCTAGCACGAGACACTCACGTCATCTATTTGATGTCACTCAAAACCCCTCGGTGAAAAACACCCCTGTAACTCGCAGTTGCTCATCTATAATTGTACACATCATCATCATCATCATCTATAGTCACTACCCCCATATTCAATCGAGATCCAGTTGTGGCCTGCAGTCTATGAATGATGAAGCAAAATGAGCGTTTTAAGTTACTCTGCACTCTGACAACACATAAAGGTCTCTTTTACTGCCAACATATACATATGCAGCCTCTTCAGCAGCTGACCCAATGGAAACCAAGAGCTTCTGTAAGCATTCTGAGTCCCCAAGGGTTCAAGACTGTTGACTCTTTGTTGGTCAGTGAGACTCAACATGCGTCATTTCCTCTCCCCACTCTGTTTTTTTTTTTTTAGATTTAAATAGCGCAAACTCGACCCGAAGGTATTGGAGTGCTTTACATGAGCACCAGTTACGTTACACAAGGACACATTCATTTTTTTGGTAGGCACGGGGAGATTAAGTAATTTGCCCAGAATCACAGGATGTGGAGTCGACCCCGAGGCTCGAACCCTGGTTTCCCAGCTCCAAAGTCGGCAGTCTAGCCGTGAGACCACATCCTCTCCCCAATGAGATTCTGCTGTCACGCAGTTCAGTTGCTGTTCCCTAGTCGCCGCACATGTTAATCAATCAGTTAATGTGGGGTGGGCAACTGCCAAAAACACCCTGTTCACCAGTAATTTGGCAACCCTGTTAACCTTTAGTGCTCCACCACGCTCTCAACCATGGTTTAACTTCTCCACCCCTACCACTTCCCTGTACTGGTCAACTCTGCTGCATGAACCCATTCCTTTCATTCATGACACTAGTGTCTTTAGCTGAAGATTTACAAACAGGACTTCTCGTTTTATGGCATGTATATTTTTTTAAAATATACATTTGTATTTATCCTTTTTATTTTTAACTCATCTTACCTGCATTTATTTAGTTTGTGTTTTATGAAAACTTTAAGTTGCCAATATCATATTTTTGTATTTATTTTACCCATAAGTGTGCACTCTCACTTGCATGACGTCTATCACCATTACCAACCATACATAATGCAACACTGCAGTGATCTGAAAACATTATCATTTAGTACAAGCACATATGCACATCAGCAGCTATTTCAGTTAATCTCTTTCTACCAAACAGCACAAGCTGTCTGACTGCGAAAGTCCTAATGTGGGTTTCCAAAAACTTACAATGGGCTTACAGCCCACCCACAGCTTGCCATTGGTTTGCTTTATTGTCATTCTTATTTGCTTGCTTTTTGCTCAATGGCTTTCCTTGTCTCATCTTGTACAATTTGGGGTTGTTCCTCCCTGGAGCATAGCCTCTTTGCCATTCTTAAGAGTGGCTGACGTGCATTCTTCCACTGCTGACTTTTTATGGAACTACATTTCTTTTTGGTTAAGCACTCCATGAGGATGCATGTGTTTTTCAGCTCTCTCCTCATGTACATCAACCTCCCACCAAATACCCGCCCCCCCCCCACGCTACATGTTGCTCTCTTCCTCATGTGCTGGCCAATGTCTCTTGTGTGCCTCTACCACAATCACGCGCTCCCTGTTGCCCTCTTCAAGGTGTGCTTTCCTCCCACTATTCCCCCCACGGTTTGCTCACTCCCTCATGCGCTACTTTACCCCTCTTCCCCCAGGCTTTATTTTTTTAATCACACTCTATTGCTTCTCCTGCACACTCTCCCTCACCTGTTCCTCCTTACCTGCGCTGGTCCATTTTTAAATGATTTTTTGGACATTTTTGGGGAGGACACTGCCGGCTCTTCCGCCTTACAAAAAAATATTTTGCACTATATCAATTACATTTTTCCTATTAACTGGTACATCTCAGATCGAAAAATAAAAAAAATGGCTCATATGTCCTCTCGTGGGCACACTCATGCCTGGTGATACATGCGTGCACTTGCGTGTTGAAGAATGCACTGTTTACAAAATAACACAGGCATTACTGGCAAAGGTGTCATCGAGCCTTTCTTTTCTTTTGGCCAATGCTGTACAGTATCAGTAAAAAAAGGTTTATTTCCGAAGCAGTACAGCATCACTAAAATGAATTGGCAAAGCCAATAGATCCTAAAGGCGAGACCTGTTGGCTTTGCCAATGCTTGTTTAACTTGCCATGGCTCCAAACTGCATCATTATTGACCTGGCAGTTATGACTTACAACATGTGCCCCCCACCTCATACTTTTCTGTAGTAACCATTTTGAGCTGACCCTCATCATACCCGCAAATCGAATGCCCAGTGCCATCACCACCCTTCGATTTGGCAGAAGTGATTACATCACCATCACATGTACCAATTAATATTGCTTTTATTGAGGTAAAGACATCAAAGACTCCATAGTAGAGAAAACCACCTGAGTTTTAACCTTTTACCACTGGCTACTGTGCATTTGTCCAACCAAAATGTTTACACCCTTGTAGCAACTAGTAAGCATTTAAATCACTTAGGGCCTGATTACGATCTTAGTGGACAGGGTTACTCCACCCAGACATGACGGATATCTCGTCGGCCGTATTACAATTCCATTATATCCTATGGAACTTGTAATATGACGGACGGGATATCCGTCATGTTTGTGACGGAGTATTCCATCTGCCAAGATCGTAATCAGGCTCTTAGTGTTGAGTTCCTAGTTACTGGCAACTCTAACAGACCACGCCACCCTGCTCAGGACTCTTTGTTAACCATCAGAGTTCGATGAGATAAATGACACTAGTGTTGGCACTGATGCAGGTGGTGCGTGACCCTCTCCACCTCTCAAGTTGTTTCCCGCCTTTTTCTCCTTCAAAAACCAACCCAGTCTGGAGTGTGGTGTGCAGACGGCCTTCTTACGCAATGCTCTAGCGTAAGGGACGAGTATCTGTAGGTAAATGTATTTCCCTATGTGACATATGGCTATCTAGGCATCTCAGCCTATTTCCTTAGGATGTATTGTCTGCTACAGCTACAGTATTATTTATTTATTTAGGATCTTGATATAGCGCTTCAGGTCTCTGAGCACAGGGCAGCAAAGCCTTCTACAGAGAATAGCCAAGAAATTACAATGCACAAGCAAAAAAACAGGTCATAATAACGGGAGTTTAAGCCTTAGAGAAGATGTTATTTGTAGTACAGCTTTGGGGGAGATGTAATACAAAGCAAACACAAGGAGATGATGGACGGATCGTTTAAACTTTTCAGCCACTCACCCCCAGTCACTATGAGATCTGGGTTGAATCCATCATCGTTCTTTAGCTCACTTCGCCACCCCAGTTCAGACCCAGCCATATGCTAAACAGTTTTGACCCTGTTCCTCATGGGAACAGTCCAGCCTGAACTGTCAAGCCAGGTCTTCCCTGGACCGGAAACAAGCATCCTAGGACCGGTTTAGGGGCAACACCCCTCATCAGCCAGGCTAGCTTGAATCCAATGGCAAAGTGAGCAAGGGACCCACAACTGGGCATACCCTGCCCACTTAGAGTGAACAAAGCAAACACAAGGAGATGATGGACGGAGCGCTGAAACTTTTCAGACACTCACCCCAGTCACTATCAGATCTGGGTTGAATCCATCATCGTTCTTTAGCTCACTTTGCCACCCCAGTTCAGACCCAGCCATATGCAAATCAGCCTTGACCCTGTTCCTCATGGGAACAGTCCAGCCTGAACTGCCAAGCCAGGTTTTCCCTGGACCGGAAACAAGCATTCTGGGACCGGTTTTGGGGTAACACCCCTCATCAGCCAGGCTAGCTTGAATCGTTCTTTAGCTCACTTTGCCACAGATGTAATACATACATGGGTATGGGTAGAGATTACAAAATATCTAAGTAGTAAACCTCCATAGCATTCAGGCTATAAAGACAGGAAGGTGTCTTCTGCAGACTACTATACATCAATCATGGTTTGTAGCACAAGAAATGCCAGGGATGCTGCAGTGCTTCCGAAGAACTTGCCTCTTGTTGGCACACCCATGCAAATTTACAAAGTATTCTAAAAATCCTATGTGTACCTATCAGTGGGTCGCTATTACGTAAATGCAACCTCAGACACGAATGAGAGGTCATTCTTTGGGGTGCCACTAGAGCCGCTGACATCTTGCATCCATGTCTTAGTACTGCCGCACTGGGCTTTAAACAGGATCAGCATCTTACGGCTGCTTGGGTACCGTATCCTCTGATGGGTTAAGGCAGGGGTGGCCGATGTATGTCCATCAGGTTTTGATCTGTGCACTAATTACAAGATACTCCGGAACTTTGACAATTAATACATTTAGATTAACTGTGTTTGAAATGTATCTTCTCTTGGTGTTCTGGAGATCTGTCATGGATCCTGCCTGGCTGGACCTGCAGTGGGCACCCTGGTCTAGGGAGTCCTAATGTGTACTCCATGAAAAGAAGACATTTGTGAGTGAGGTGCAGTCACAGAGCAGATGTTACTCAGCTCCTGTGCTGCGCTGCGTATCCATTTACACTGCCATGGTCCGCGTCTTGATCGTGGCAGTGTAAATGGATACGCAGCGCGGCACAGGAGCCGAGTAACATTGAACTTACCCTGGATACAGGAGGGAATAGTTCAAACGAAAGACACACACTGTGGTACAGGAACTAAACAGTGTTGATTTAAATGACACGAAGCATGGTAGAACATAACTAGATATTACGCCCTGAGGAAGTCCACGGAAGTTGAACGAAACACGATGGCTGTTTGGCTGTTTTAACAAATTTGTGATGTGAAGAATAAAGAAATTTTGCAATTACAAGTATTGGATGGACATAATCATTTTGGAACCTAGAACTGGTGGTGCATTCCACATTTGTGATTGACTCAACATTGGTCTTGGTGACTGCTCTCTGGAAACAGCGGGAGTGGTGGATGTGCACACCGCATGAGTATAATACTCGAAACATTGGACTTATTCTGGGGGACTCTTTCTTTGGGCGAGGTGCGTTACATGTACATTTTATGTAGTTGTTTTGGCTTGCTGTTTCGTCTTGGTATTACAGAGCAGGTGTTAGTTGTCAAGCAAAAGATGGGTTAGTGCATAAAATAATGTACAGCTGAATTTCAATGACTACTCAACAGGAACTGAGGAGAGGAGCTTTGATGTGGGCCTGGTGCCTGGCTGCATTGTCTTGTACCATCAGACAGCCAAAGTGGAAGGATTATAGAAAGAGTTCAGAAACTGAAGAAAGCCCACATTATTCACTCTCACTCCTGAAAGGGAGCAGCCAATCCCTCCCTCCTCCCACTCATAAAGGGAGGGGGTTTGGGATTGAAGGATCAAAGGGAAAACATCAGAGCAAGGAAAGGCAGCCTGTGCTCTAATGTAAAGTAGAAAGGGGGTAGAAGTGCCTTCCTACACCCCTGCACAGACCATCTTAGTGTCTATGATGCAGCACAGCTTTGAGCACTTAGGCGGCAGCGCCCACTGGAGGGGTCTGTTGTGCGCGGTAAGCGCCTGCAGCTGCGGCAACTGCTTCTAGCATAGCCTGCAGGCCAGTTAGAACTCCAAAGAGGGTTCCTGGCAGTCACTGTACTAATTCAAAGGATATGACAAAGCATGAAATACAGTGTGTTTCTTCTTGTCTATGGAGTGCAGTGGGCTTTTTGAATCTGATCAGCCATCTGCCTAATCCTTCTTTTATAGATCAACAGATCGCATGAAAATGGGAAGAAAAATAAGGTCCGAGGTGCAATAGTTGTCGTTGCTATTACAATACACTGCTTTCATTTTATCGATCACAAATATCAACCGTGGATACCCTTGGGTTTCTAATGGCAGAGGTGGTTGCAGCTCTGAGAAACCCTGGAGTTCCCCCACCTCTAAATCGAGTTGGTGGGCGGGGCCTTGAGTTGGTGGGAGGGGCCTTGCGTTGGTGGGCGGGGCCTCCACCTTTTCTTGACAGATGCCACACACCTGCCAAACTCTATGTCCCCATGGCTTGGGATTGATTCCTTCCTAATGCACTTTAATGTCCTTCCAGAGGTTCCTAAATGAATACATACCTTTGCATCACATGGGTTACATCGCATGCCTTTACAACGCGGTTGTTACAACGACCACGTTGTTACAACGCAAACTATTACATCGCAAGTCGTTTCAACGACTTGCTGTAGGGGGCGCGCTGGACTTAGGAATAGAATAATTTACTATTCCTACTCCAGTTTGTGCAACAGCAGAGAAGGTGTTGGATTGTAAATCCAACACCAGTGCGCCCCCTACAGCAAGTAGTTGAAACAACTTGCGATGTAATGGCTCGCGTTGTAACAACGCGGTCATTGTAATGACCGCGTTGTAAAAGCATGCGATGTAACGCATGTGATGTTATGGCTGTTTCCCTTCCTAAATAACAGAAAAGTATTTTTCCATGCAGAACCATTTTTAGTTACATAAAATAACGGTCATTATCAACACTGGCATTGGCACTTCTCTGTGTAAGCTGTTTTCTCTCCATGTTTCCTCTGTTGGCAAGCTTTTCCCCAACACTTCCTTTCTATATTGGGAGATTCTATTTCCTTTCTCACTCTGTAACCAAATGTATTTCTCCCTTTTGCAGGAGAAGCTTAGGAAATGAGGGAAGCATGTATGAATATATGGCCACCATTCCACCTGTCCACAAACCTCAAAATATTTTGTGAAGGATGCCCAAACGTTTCACACAGTTTTTCTTACTTGCCACCATTCTCGTACCCAAAATGAGGCAGGATGTTTCTGGTTTAAAAATTTCTAATTAGCATAATCATGACGTCACCAGAAGTGTTATCATGTTACCTTTGCCCCTCTGAGGTCATTCGGGGAAATGAATCACATGTCATTCAGGAGGGAGCCACCTGCCTGCAATACCACAACATGCAGCAGGACCCAGTGGCTGGTTACAGATTAATTTCTGGCAACAATTAGAAACACACAGGCCCATCACGAAGGCCTATAGTCATAGCTCAGACGTGTGCCTAATATGACACCCTGCCCATGGGCTCATCTAGAGGCTGCACACAGTAGTGTAGTGTCTCATACAATGAGCGACCACCATCTTCTCTCCACCAAAGCACCAATTTTCCATAGGCACACTATGAACCCCCACTCACCATCTTTCCTCCATCCTCCCTCCTGTCTCTACAGCAGCCGCGGCCTGTGCAGGTAAGAGCGGTGGGGCCAGGTTGGGGGGGAGGTTCGACAGACGACCACGAGGGAAAATTAAATAAATAATTAATTTTCCTTCATCGTTGTCTGTTGAAATCCCCCCCACCCCCACCGTTCTTACCTGCACGAGCCGCGGCTGCCCTACAGTAAAGCTCCACTGCCTTCCATACTTTCCCCATGCCCTTTCCATAATGACCCTCCTCTCTCTCCCCATCCTCTCTCCTCTTGCCTGCCCTCTCCTTCATTACCTCACAGCATGTGAAGAAGAGCAGTGGGCGTCTTACAGGTATCTATTGATGTCTGACTGGCATCCTTCAAGCATGTGACACGTTCAATAAGCCCTGTTTCTTTAGCCAGTAGCTTTCCAAATTCTCCTGTAGTTTTGCCTTTACATTTTTAGGAACGGGCTTAAATGTTCCAGGTTGCATATTGCTGTTAATCGAAACGCTACTGACTAAGTGTAGGGAAGTGCTCTTTCTGCATGGTTGCCCCCTAACTTTTAGCCAGATACCTGATGCAATTTGACTGAGTGTGTCCTGGGTCCCTGCCAATCAGGTTCACAGGGCCTGTGTTCTTTCCCTAACCTGTACCATTGTTTCCACAATTGGCACAACTCTGGCCTACCTGTAAGTCCCTTGTAAAGGGTACCTATGGTACCAAGGGCATGGTAGCTAGGGAAAGGCCCCTGAGGGCTGCAGCATGTATTATGCCACCCTCAGAGACCTCTCACCACAAACATGCACCACTGCCATTGCAGCCTGCGTGTCGTGGTGCATCTAAAAGTGAAGAGTCGACATGACACACATCCCTGTGTACCATGCCTGTCCAGCACTGCATGAGGCCTAGGTAAGTCACCCTTAAGGCAGGGTGCCCTATACCTAATGTTAGGACCTATCTGCATGAGCAGACAGGTCCCTATAATATCTAAGGCCATTCTTAGATATTATAAGTGTTCAGTAAAGCCATCCTGAGTATATGGTCTAGAAACTGGTCATTACGAGTTTCCCAGCACCATAATGGCTTTACTGAATGCTGGGATGTTTGGTATCAAACATCTCAGAATAATAAACCTGCACTGATTCCAGTGTCAGATTTATTATTCCCTGCACTCAGGGGTCCCTTCTAGAGGAGACCACTGAACCAAACCAACCTCTGGTGGGGTTCTGACTGGTGAACCCCAGCCTGCCACCATGATACAAGTTTCTGGACCCCATGGGGTGGGGAGCCTTCGCCCCCTGGGCCCAGAAACAAAGCCTTTCCTGGGTGGAGGTGTTCACACCTCCCCCGGGTCATGAAAAGCCATCTGTGGCAGGGGAGCTTCAAAGGCCCCCTTCCTGCCTCACCCCCTTTTCAACAGGAAGACAGGTGGGAAAAATCAGGACAGCCCAGAAGGTGTGCCCACCTCTGCCAACCCCACCCCTTGGGGGGGAGGCAGGTAAAGCCCACTCCTCAGTGCCCACCATCTTGCAGTTGGCAGGCACCCTCCAGTCAGGGTTAGGGATAGTGCCCACTCCGCCACGTGGGGTGAGAACCCTAAGGGTGTAGTCACCCTAAGGACAGTAGACCATTGGCTACTACCTTATGACCCCTAAAAGGCCCCCTAAATACAGTATTTAGGGAGCAGCCCTGAACCCAGTATTCAGATTACGACTCAACAAGAAGAAGAAGGACCAAAGAGCTGTGCTGCAGAGAAGAGGTTGACAACAACTGCTTTGGCCCCAGCCCTACCGGCCTGTCTCCTGCTTCGGAACCCCTGCATGCTGAAACTGGCGAGTCCTGCAGCCTCCAAGAACCCCTGGGACCTGCCCTCCCTTCCAATAAGACTCTGATCACCCGTGGACACTGGAATTGTCCAACAACAACCCAAGCCAGGACTCCAGATCCAACTGGAACTGCGAGCCCTCACCACTCTGCACCCAACACTCACGGCCCGAGTCCGAGTGGCCAAACTCCCCAGCGAGGTCCCCCAATGATCCTGACCTGGGATCCAGCATTGGACGACTTCCTCCGACCTTCTCTTAAACCCCTACAGCCTCCTCCTGAAGGGCCCCCCCAACCGGAACCGGTGAGAAGAACCAGACACGAAAAGACACCCCTGCATCCGCAGCCCCTGAGCCATGGGGTGCCCGGCCGACAGTGTCGTGGTGTCCAGCTATTCTCCAACTTCACCCTCCAGTTGTTGATTCCCTTCTTCCAGTCTTCTGGCTCCAGCCTGCAGTCTTTTTCCTCAACCGGCAACCTCTATAGGAAAGCATTGGGCTCCCAGCACTGCCTAAGCATCCTGCAACCGGCCGCCCCTGTGCCGCTGGTGGTGTGAACTTGGTGCTGACCTGCGACCTCCTTTGCACTTACCTTAACCCATGAAGCTTGCCTCCCAAAACCACGTTGCCTGCCCGTGAGCAGCTACCAACTAAGGTCCCCCTTAGCCCAAATGGCTAACATTGGCACCCTTGCACTCAGCACCCGGCCGCCCCAGTGCGCTGGTAGTGCACCTCAAGTGCTGACCTGAACCTTGGGGAACCTTGGTTCTACCCCCAGAACTCAGTTATCAAAGCCGTTTACTTACCTGCAAACCTAACACTGCACTTTGTTTTTCTCCATAGGATTGTATGGTGGGTTTTTCTCTGAAAAATGTTTTGTGTTGAACCTGTTTTGTATTGCAGCAAAGCATCCTAGTGTCTTCAAAAGAGTTAACCTGCTTACTGATGTACTGTGATGCCTAGACTGTGCTATTGGTTTGTTTCACCCCAAACTAGAAAAGTAACTACAAAGTAACTAGAAAGTAATCTAAAGTAATTACAAGTATTCTAAAAAGCTTACAACCCGTTTTTTTCTACTGCAAAGTAACTTGTATGCTCCTACAAAACCAGTACACACTGTATCTTGCAAAATATTATTGTATTGAAAGTATCACTTACCTGCTACTGAGTAAATCTTTGTTCTAGTAATAAAAACAATAAAGTAACAACTTTTTATACAATTGGTCTGGATTCAGTCTTTGAGTGGGTGACATCATTTTTTGCCTGGGTGTGTACAACAAATGCTTAACACTACCCTCGGATGAGCCAGACTGCTCAACCACACTACCACAAAAGAGAGTAAGGTATTATCTACTTTAGCCTCTGCTATACCTCTGGGGATCCACTGGTATCCGTGCACACTATACTTTACTTTGGTATAGTATATACAGAGCCAGCTTCCTACACTAATGTTGTCTGTTTCTAATGACATTGGCCCACTTGGAAGTCACAGCTGAATTCAACGAAACTGAGCAGGCCCTTAAGACAGGTAGGCCAAAAAGTGCTGTGCACACATTCTGGTACATGACTCAAAAAGACTTCAGAACAACAGCAGGGGTTTGTAGGGTTTTCTCAGTCATGGGGAATATTTAACACATGGGAGCAGGCAGAGGCATGGAGAGGCATGGAAGTAAGTCTCTTGTATCCCCCACCTCATGTTTCTTTCCTCTCGCTCCACACTTCTAGTTTCTCTTTCCACAGAAGATTCTGAATTTAACTGTTGGGTGCCAGCGTTGGATATTGTTTTTATTGTGTTCACTACAGGAGAGGAGTGAATTGCTGGAGCCTGCTCTGGCCTAAAGAAATGGATCACCGGATTAAATCCCTAGGCAGTAGCGCTTCCAAACAAGCAGTAGCATAGCACCTAAATCAGTAGAGTTGGCAAATATATTTTTAGTTTATCACTGCCATTGTTGATAGGTTCATTTGTAGGCTTATTTATACCCAAAAGCTCTGTTAAGGCTGGCATTATGGTTAATTAATTGTACTTATTTGAGACTTTGTAAGACACAACATACTGATCTGATTACTCTACTAGCCGATTCACAAATATTTTGGCAAGAGTAGGTGCCACACTGCCTTGCAGTACTGAATTCCAGAGGAGCCTTGGCTGCTCCTGGAGTAAGTCAAAAGTTCCACACGAGTAATCGACAGTAGACTCTTTTTGAATGTTCCCTTTGCCACTGTGCGGGGTAGGATCAGGGCAGTATTACTTTACTTGTCAAGTTTTCACCTGTATTCTCTCGGTCTGCTCTCTCGCTGCAGGACCGTGGAGCACTGCTTGCACATGTTCGACAGGATGACCATCTACTTCTTCATTGCCGCCTCTTACACCCCTTGGTGAGTCCACATGGCTAAGTCAGCCTTTCTTCTTCTCCCAAGTCATTTTGTTAGGAATCTACTATAGAAATGGATGAGATTTGTTTCATGTTCCCAAACTCTGTCATTGATATGGCAACAAATAAAAAGTGAATACATTTACTAGTATGTGTAGTGGAAATAGACACACCTAATAATCACTGTTCCACACCCCTCCTTTCCCCATGCCTTACTACCCCTCTTATTACAGTTTGGGCATTGCTCTATTTTGTTACTCCCCATAACATAGAGGCTGTTTATAATTAGATGTCCCACTGTCTTCATTACCTTCAAGCATGTACATTTTTTCGCAATAACAAAGCCACAAATAAGCCCCGATCAGTCTATGATTGTTGAACATCAGTGAGGAATGCATGTCTTGGGCTACAAAAAATAGTATAAAACTCATCCTTCTTTGACATTGATCATGTTGGTATTTTGAGGTTTTGCTTGGAACCATTGAATCTAAAATGTGGGTGTTACTTAAAGAAAATGATCATGCCTACATCTTCTGTTTTACCAATGATTTAGGGTGAAGCATTTGATATAGAGGTAAGCTGAGTGCGTAAATGAATATAATTTACACTCTGCTAAGCAGCATCCCTGAAGATGACCTATAAATATTGTCCCTGTCCTCTAACAGTGTTTGACATATACTCAATCTATGTTCTACTGTTTCCATTGAGAGCATGCAGCAGACATAGTCGCCAACCAGGACCACGAAAAAGACTTCCAATATCATGCGAGGTGCCACAAATTGTAGAACGGGTCTATGACATAAATGGAAGTGCAAAATTTTAAGTTTTACAATTAGAATTAGACTAGATTAGATTTCAAACAATGCTACAGTTATTTGGATTACGTTTAATTAGTACACCAAGATGTATTTTCCTTATCTTATGTCTCTAAATTAGTTGTGCAAGACCACTTTCTAATTTTCCCTGTAAGAAGTGCTTTAATGGAGTTTTTGACTTATTAGAAAAATAAATTCAATAGGTTTAACGCATGGTGTTCGAGGATAGACACAATATTTTGATGATTCTGGTTGAATTGAATATTAATTCTTTCAAATTCCTATAACAAAATTTTTCTGAGTTACAAAACCTTGGCCTACCATGCCCCAAAACTCTTTTATAATATAATTTTAATTCGGTAATGACTTGGGGCCTGATTTATATCTTGGTGGTATGTGTACTACATTGCAACAGCACTTGTACAGTCAATTAGTGTGAACTTGATGCATGCCTTGTAATACGACATCTCTGTCTGGTATCTATATATTAAATACCAATAAAAAGATATAAAAATAAATAAGTATTGGTCGATGGGTCATAGAGTGCTGACAAGTCCTGCAAGATTGCCTTGTTCAATGCTGTTGCTGTTTCCCACAACAGCAGAAATCCTGCCTGCTACGTATAAACAAGATGATGCCATTTCACATACTCCTGTAGCTCCCCGGTCATGTTCCAGTCCAGGATCCAGCTTGGGTATGTGAGGTCTTCAGGGAATCAGTTGGAAATGGCATGCAGAAGAAAACGTGGCATATGGTGGTCTCTCTTGGAAGTGGAGTTCACAGCACATGAATCCTATTGGCTGTATTTTTGACCTCACAATGCTAAGGATAAACTTCTTGTAGTGCTACATGTACTCCATTGCTTGAAAGTGTCGGAGTTCTTTTATTTGTTTTTTTCATTATTTATAGAAACACAGTTACCAATCGACCAATACAGTATGCCTAAATCAAGTGTGGAATAGTTCAGAGTTTCAGAAAGAGCCATAGAATGGTTCCAAACGATTTTTCCACCAAATGCAAGGTCCAATGTGTTGGAACAAAGAAAGCTGTGCTCTAAACTATTTTGCTCAATGCTTTTATGCAACCCGCTGGATCAGGTAGTTGAACTGCACAACCTGGTACTCAGTAAGTCCATTGATGACAATCCAGAAAAGAAGAACATCCTGGAATGTCTCAATCACATACATACACCTAGATTAAGGGAAACTTTCTCTGCCTAACTGGAACAAAAACAGAGGTATTGATCATTGGCAGAGCATAGGATGAATGTCCCAGTTTCAAATTTCCCTCACAATGTGTCCCATGTAATTTCAACCCAGAAATTAAAAGTCAGAAGAAAGACTTATTTAATTGAATGGAGCATTGATACATTAGATAGATATGTGATATGCAGTGATAAGTGGTTGGCAATTATTAGATCTACCTCTAATTCACGGCAGATTCTAATTGCACTTTAATTTCCACAGCGATATATATATATATACCTTCCCAATAAAAACATTTTTCACCTCAGCTCTTTCGTGAAAAGTTTCTGGTTGATCCATCAAGTGGGGGCCGAGAAATAGGGGATCCCAAGACATGTTTTCCCCGTTCATTTTTCAATGGGAACTTTAAACACAGCAACAACCCAAACCGTGGAACAGATTCACACAAAATTTGGCAGAAAGCTAGATCTTGGTCCAGAAAGAGTGCTTTTGTGAGAGTGATGTCATCAATTATGTCATTTGAGATGTCATCAGTGATATCATAAATTATGTCATAAAACATGTCATGAGTGACGTCATATAGGAGGTCATAAGCAGTGCATGGCAGGGACGCAAGTTATAGTCTGCACTAACTCTGGGCATATACTCCGCTCCACCAGCGGAGTGTGCGGAAAGTTGCCCACTCCGTGCTCCGCTGGGAACGCGGAGTATAGGGCAAAACTCCGACTCCACAGCGGAGCGGAGTTAGCCAGCCCGCCCCCCTGAAATACAGTTAAAGATTCATTTAAAAATAAATAAAAACACACTTACCTGTCCTGCGGCGTCCCCGGGCTGCCCTCCTCCTCTTCGCCGTCTCTCTCCTACGTGGGGTACATCTTGAGAGAACTGCACATGCGCGCGCGCGCATGCGCAGTTCTCTCAAGATGTACCCCACGTAGGAGAAAGACGGCGAGGAGGAGGAGGGCAGCCTGGGGATGCTGCAGGACAGGTAAGTGTGTTTTTATTTAATTTTAAATTAACCTTTAACTGTTTTTTATTATAGGGGGTGGAGGCGGGTGGCGGAGAGGAGCGGTGCGTGGCAGAGTTTCCCCCAACTCGGTGGACCTCTGCGTAGTCTCACTGCGCCAGCTCCGCCCGGGTTAGTCAGCACTGCTAAATATAACTAGTGAATTTCTGTATTTTTTTTGTTCAAAACATTAATGTTATCACTGATATATTTACCTAACTATAACATTGCTTTAACCTTTGTTTTTTTCAGTAAATTTCTGAAGGTTTTTTTTTTTTTTTTAAACCATCTTTTTATTTCACATAACTATAACTTTACTTTAGCCTTTGGTTTTTCCAGTGAATTTCTAGGTTGTTTTTTTAACGCAAAGTAATACTTAATTACCATACGTAAATGAAACCCCCCTGCTGTGCATGCCTGAAGCGGGAGGTGGCAACACCCTCCCATACAGCCAACCCCACGCTGCGCACGGCCAAAGGCAGTGCGCAGTAGGAGATTGGCCTGGTGACCCCATCCCATAGGGCCGATTTTTTTTTTTTTTTAAATAAAGGGGAGTGGGGCAATGTGACCCCCTCTCCCCAAGCCTTGTTAGGCCCTTGGTACCCCATCCCGCAGGGCCACTCTTTTAAATAAAGGGGAAGGGGCGCACGGGTATTCTGGACCCAGGGAGCCCATTCTCCGGGGCCTGGTGTCATTTTTATGGGGAGGGGGGCTTGTGGCCCCCCTACCTGGGCCGATTCCTGCCCCGGGGACCCCATACCCCGGTGCCCATGTATGTTAAAGGGTGACGGGGGCATGTGTCTCCCATCCCGGGCCAGTTTCGGCCCGGGGACTCCATCCCCCGGGGCCCGGCACCATTTAGAAATGGGAAGGGGGCTCTTTGCCCATCCCCAGGCTCTACTCTTTTAAATAAAGGTAAGGGGGCATGCGGGGCCCCCCTCCCTGGGACGATTTTGGCCCTGCCCCTCCAGGGCCTGGTGTCATTTTTATGGGGAGGGGGCACACAGCCCCTTCCACAGGCTGGTTTTGGCCCCAGAAACCCCATCCCCTGGGGTCCGGTGGTAATATTAGGGGGAGCGCCGATTTTGGCCCTGGGGACTCCAAGCCCTGGGGCCCGGCAGCATGTTCAAGGGGGAAGGAGGCATGCGCTCCCCCTCCCCGGGCCCAGCGTAATTGTGAAGGGTAGTGGGGCATGCAACCCCCCACTTGGGCTGATTTCGGCCCTGGGGACCCCATATCCTGGTGCCCGGCACCTTAAAGGTGGGTGCCTTAGTGCTCACATAGGGCACCCACCACACTGTCGTTAGGGGCCACGGGTGGGAGCCGGCATTGCTCCCACCTGCAGGGAGCAGCTAATAATGCTGCTCCCTGCTGTCGGGAGAAAAATTTAGATCTCTTTGACTGCCCGCGTCACTGTGGGCAGGGAAACAGATCTAATGTCCGCTACTAGCGGGCGAGAGCATTTTTTAACCTCTCGCCAGTTGGGAGCAGACTTAGTGTTTGCTCCCACTTGGTGGGAGATTTAAAAATGCTCCCGCCAAGCGAGAGCAAACACAGGTTTCCCTGCCCGCGTGGCTGCGGGCAGGGAAACCGCTATGTCCCGGAGGTGGGCACCCTGGGGCATAGCCTGTGAGCCAGCCCTGGGGGGTGGGGTCCCCAGGGCCATTAATGGCTAAGGAAGGGGGGCCAAGGCCCCCCTCCCTTAAAGGAAATCAGGCCCAGGGTAGGCTCCTCATGGCCTTTTCAGGCTCAGGAAGGGGAGCCACGGGCCCCCTCACCACTTTTAGTTACAGTTTGGCCCCGGGGTGGGCTCCCCAGGGCCTTTTGAAGCTCAGGGAGGTTGGCACCCCGCCTCCCTCCCCATAAAAATTAATATCGGGCCCGGGGTGGGCTCCCATGGGACTCTCACGGCATGAGGTGGGGGGCGGTTCGGCCACCCTCCCCATAAATAATAACCCTAGTGGTGGGCTCCACGGGCCTCTAATGGCTCAGTGAGGGGGCTGCGCATCGCCACTCTCCATACAAATAGTTTTTGGCCCCAGGGGTGGGCTTACCAGGGCCTCCGGAGGCTCAGAGAGGGGGACTGCGCAGTCCCCCTCCTCTTATAAACACAGCCCCAAGAGTAGGCTCTCCTGGACTTATAAAGAATAAAAGCGGCCCGGACGCAATTTTTTTTTTATCCAGCAAGAATCTTAAGGGATTATGGTATTTTTGCCATTTTTTTCTTATTTGGTCCTAGGGGGTTTCCCTTCAGGTCCTCCCCATGAGGCCCAGGGGTCAGGGTATCTGCCCCCATATATCTTTTTTTGTGTGGAAGAACTTCTATACAGGTGACTAAGTTCCAGAGTCCTGTAATGGCTGGCAGCAACATTTTTCTCATGTTCCTGGCAGCCAATCAGTGCACTCGCTCTTGCTGTAGTCTGACTCCGGCATGAGCGAGATGGCCCAAAAGAAATAAAGTTCCCTGGACCAATCAGAATGCTGTATTTTTAAACTGGCGCTCCCATGTGAGTCTTGGAAACTCTCGCAAGCCCAACTGCCAAAATATACACTTATTTTTTACCCTTAATATCTCAAAAACTACTGAACGCATTTACAACAAATCAAAAAAAGAACTATCTGTAGACCAAAATCTAGCTTCCTGACAAATTTGGTATAATTCCGTTCAGCAGTTTTTGCTGTAACCAGTCTAAAAGACGTTTATGGGAATATGCATGGGGATTTTGTGTTTTGAGACCCCTTTTTTTCTCAACCCCCAATTATCGGATCGCTCTGAAACTTTCCAGGAAGAAGCTGAGGTGAATGAACATTTTTTGGGGGTAAGTTTAGTGAAGATTCATCAAACAGAGCCAAAGTTATTATCAAACCAGAAAACTCTTCATCTATGGAAAAGCAGACCTAACTATAATTACCTAGTGGTGACCGCCACTAGGTTATATCTATCTATCTATCTATCTATCTATCTATCTATCTATAGATATATACATATATCTATAGATAGATAGATGGGTTTCGAAGTAGCGTGCTACTCACCGAAAAAGCGCTTTGATGCCTCCGCAGGGGGAGTAAGCGCTATATAAATGCAATTACAATACAATTACAATACAATTTATCTATATATATAGATACAAAAACGGAGCAGCTCCTATATAGAGCACCCTGCAACACCACAAGCACTATGAATCTGCTCACCACAAACATCTAATTTTCCAAGCAGAGTTTTTAAGCATAGGATTAGCACAGTGTCATCCACGCCGAGCCGGAGAGTGACAAAGCCTTTTGCCATGTTTACAGCAAAGTATTTAAGCATAGGATTAGCTGGTGCCATCCACACTACCCTGAAAAATGAGGAAAGCATTTTACCACTCCAGGCGCAGTATTACAGTTTTAGATTAGAAAATGCCATCCAAGCCAACCTGGAATGAATAAAAGCAACCACTAACACGTGTTTTGCTCTAGTTAGAGCTAATTAGAGAAGCATAACTTTGTCCAGACACAAGCGATCACCCAGTATAAGTCAAGACAATACCCCTTCAGGCTTAGAGTGCTGCATAAACTGTGCAAAAAATGAAACAGGGAACTCTGGGTAGTTCCAAGGTTTAGGTAGACCGCGGCTCCTTCATATAGAGCACCCTGCAATACCACTGACACTCTGAATCTGCTCATCTCAAAGTCTGTTTTTCTAGCATAGTTTTTAAGCATAGGATAAGTACGGTGCCATCCATGCCGAGCTGAAAATTGACAAAGCCTTTTACCAAATGACAAAAGCCTTTAACCACTCCAGGCACCGTTTTACAGGTTTGGATTGTAAAATACCATCCAAGCCAACCTGGAATGAATAAATGCAACCCCTGACACCTGTTTCTCTCTAGTTAGAGGTCGTGAGAGAGATATAGCTTTGTTCAGACACAAGAGAGCACCCAGTATAAGTCAAGACAATATCCTTTCAGGCTTATTGTGCTGCATAAATTATGCAAATAAGGAAGCAGGGAACTCTGGGTAGTGTAGGTAGAGAGCAGCTCCATTATATGGAGCACCCTACAACACCTGCAACACTGAATCTGCTCACCTCGAATGCGTTTATCTAGCAGAGTTTTTAAGGATAGGATTAGCATCATAGAGATTCTTTCAACTTAAAAAAATTATATATATATTTATATGTATGTATGTGTGCGTGTTTAAGTGTACACACACACACATGTATATGCGCACACATATATATGTGTGTGTTTTTTTAAATTGAAATAATTTCGATGATTATATCAGAAACGTGGCAAACTAGGACCATATTACATGGTTACCCACCATGTAGCCTCTATTGTTTTTAGAATATTCTCCTTTTGAATGGAATGACTCTGTGGTTGTGTTCATGTGAATTGCTTGGCAAAGACTCCTCTTTATCACACACACTGCTGTCCTCTTCTTAGGTTGAATCTGCGTGAGCTGGGCCCCTGGGCTTCCCACATGCGCTGGATCATCTGGTTCATGGCGTCATTTGGAACCATTTATGTGTTTTTCTTCCATGAGAGGTAAGCTTTTCATAATTCATGTCACCTATGTGTTCAAGATCAATGCATTCCAGCACCCCTTGACCATCACACATATTTTAGCTTTTCCGCAGCTCCTGATAATACAGATGCTGTGCGTTACCATTGACATTTATAATGTCATCTGTGATGTCATGTGTCAGGTTATGAGCAGAGCATCAGCATGTGAGAGAGCCAGGGCACTCCTTAAAGTTTATTCTGAATTTAAATTGTGTTTTTTATTGATATACTTGCTACTGTGTAGGCCCTGCGCTGTGCACACTGCAGTTCTGACTTAGTAACAGGCTGTGCCTGGATTTAGTGAGCACCGGGCATCACACAAAGGCAGTGCTTAATTTGAGCCGGTGGTTTTTGTTGCTCGGCATCAGCACTTAATTGTCAGCACTGGCGCTTGGGACAACCTGCCACAAGGTGGCACTGTTTAGCTACTTTAGAGATGACCACAACAACAGTTAATTATTAATGCTATATTCATTCAAAATTACTATTACCTGCCGCCCAAGCCATTCTTATAGCGTTGGGGGCCTGAAATAGTGTGAATTGTGACACTTGCAGGAGTGCAGTTGTTAGTAGTTGTGTTATTACTATGATTGGCAGCATAGCAGGGCAATGTGTGGTGGAAGCTGCAGTGGCCTCCTGTTGAGAGCCCTGGCACTTATGTTTTTTTTTTTTTACACAAATTAAGCATTGCACAAAGGTCATGCCCTCGGGCCATGCTGTGTAACTGCTGCAAACAGAATATGGCAAGGTGCACACAAATACTTCATACAGGGATTGGCTCGGTGCCATGCATTGTGCACAGCCTATAAAGGTGGTGGGCATAATGTTTGTCCTGTATGCAGGGCACAGCAACACACACCGTGCCCCTTGCAACTGTGTTTGTGTGAGTGGGAGTGGGTGAATGAATAGGTTTGTCCATGGCCCAGTGTGCTGGTGAGCAAATGGATAAGTGGGAGAGGATGTGGTCTAAGGCTACCTCTAAGCTGGGGAACCCGGTTCGAGTCTCGGCAGGGACGCTCAACATCCAGTGATTCTGGGTAAATCACACAGGGGCATATTAGCAAGACTGGCGATAAAATTATCGCCGTTTTAGCGGCAGGAAACTGCCGCTAAAACGGCGATAATTGCTTGCTAATAAGCGTTATAGAATTCTATAACGCTTATTAGCAAGCCAATTATCGCCGTTTTAGCGGCAGTTTCCTGCCGCTAAAACGGCGATAATTTTATCGCCAGTCTTGCTAATATGCCCCACAATCTCCCCGTGCCTAACAAAATGAATGTGTCTATAACCCAACTAACGCAACTGGTGCTCATGTAAAGCGGCGCTTTAAAAGCGCCCATACCTTCGGGTCAAGATCGCGCTATATAAACTCCGGGGAAAAAAGTGACTATATTGGTAGGAGAGTGGACATTTTAAATGAGTCCGTGTTGCACATTTTAAATGAGTCCGTGTCCCACCTTCACATGAGGCGTGGCTAGCTGAGACCTGATTGGTCAGCAATGATTTCATGGCACGACGTCATCGTCGATGCTATTTACAATATAATTGGAGATGTCGTCCGTGCGTTCATGTGCAGCACGCTAGCAGAAGGGAAGTAAAGGCCACGTTTCGTACCGTTAAATGACATTTTCCATTGTTTTTTTTTAGGTTTGGGATCTACACATTAACACCCCTTCAAGGGAAGTTCTTTAGCCGTTTGTGCATACTACTGCATACACATTATATGCAATGTGCCGTAAAGAATGATGCGAACGGGCATAAAGTAAACGGACCGTTAAAATATAAAAGACCTGTCCAGATGTGTATTCTCGGTGAACATATGTTCTCAGCATATGCAACACAGAGGTTCAATTACTGGCTTATTGCGCCACCTGTAGGATAACTCAAGTACTGCCGTAACTTGTTTTGACGATGCCCCACTTTTTAGAGGAAAAAATAATCTGACCTTCTTGACCCACTGTTGTCTATCATGGGACATCACAATGTAGTCTGTCGAACACACCCCAGACCATTGTATTTCCCTGCTGCTTCCCTCTTGCCTCCCTTCCGCTCATATTTTCAACTTCTCTGCCTCTCACTTGCTCTTTACCTTTCTCCACCACACAGCTCCCCGAAAGTTTGCACTTTTACGTTTCTCACTCACCTGATGGACCGTCACCTCTTAGAAAGAAACTAGTTCTTTGGGTCTGGCCCTGCTTCCAGGGTTGACACTGCACAATCCTAGACACCACAATGATGACCGGTTACTTACCCGTAATATTCATTACTCCGAGTCTTAGACCTCCCTGTCACAGTCCTGGATCCCATCCCTCCCTCCCTGTTTCGGCTTCTTGTGCTTTGTGGTACAAGATGTTGGAAGGTAAGGTCGGGGGTTATGTGCCACAGGATGTGGGCGTGGCCTGGAGGGTAGGGATGGGAGCAGGGGAGTGTCAGCTTGGGATGTCTGCGTGGAGGAGCTATGGCTCATGTGTGTAAGGACTGTGACAGGGAGGTCTGGCGAGGAGGTAATGTCCTTGAGCCTCTATGGTTTACAGAAAGAAAATTCATGATATTGTGTATGTGCCAGTTTTGCACAACTTAGTAAAATACAGGCTCTGAAAAATTATCGGTGCCTGTATAGTCAGGACTGATCCCAGCTTGGAGTGTTCAGCTGCGAAGCTGCATTCTCTTTTAGTGAGCAATGTGTATGGGCGCCATGTTGGAACAGTACAGCACTGCACTATCTGACCTTTTTATTCGCCTCTGCTTCTCTGTCCCAGGTACAAGATGGTGGAGCTTATCTGTTACATTGTCATGGGATTTTCTCCGGCACTTGTGGTCTTTTCTATGGTAAGTAAAATGTGCCAAGCAGAGCAAAAGCTGTGGTAAGGAAGCAGTGGATGATTGAGAAGGGAGAGTGTTGCGGGAGTGGGTAATGGCAATACCAACAACTTACAGTTGAAATTTTAGAATTATTGTAAGCAAAAGTTTCATAACAAAGTTATTCTTCCTCCTGCATATTTTACATGTGAATTATTTATTAAATAATGTGTTTATTTGCTTATTTAGGTTTTTATTTCATAGTTTTAATAGGTGACAACATGCTTCCTTTACAGACATTTCCGAGCATCATGCATATGTTGAGTTAACCACTTCTGTTTGTTGTTATGGGTTACAGAGTTCCATGTGGTGTCGGTAGTTGATTGGCTATGTCCAATGCTCAGTCGGCAATTCATTATGGATAATTTCTTGTGGTTTTCTGCTCCTATTTATAGTTGATATCCATCTGCTTTTTTATTTAATTTTATTCAAAAAAATGGGGAGACCACATTTGCAAAATATACAAACAAAAAAAATAACACAACCCTGTCACCCTAATCTATACCCTCACCACCAAAATGTTTCACTTCTACATAATTCACTAAGGGACAGATGTACATAGACTTCCGTCTGTGATTTCCTAATTTTAGCAATTTGCTATTTGGAAATCGCAAATAGCTATGTACAACAGTGTGTTTTACACTCTTTGAGATTCCCAATGGGTAGCAAGGGACCTACCTCATTAATATTCATGGTGGGAATGGCCGGCACTCACAGGAATGGTCGCCTGCTGGGGTCAGCAGACCACCATGCCTGTGACTGCTTTTTAAATAAACCAGTTTTTTATTTTGAAATGCAGCCGTATTCCTTAAAGGAATATGGGATGCATTTAAAAAAGAAAAATGAAAAGTTTCCTTTTCATTTTTTAAGCGTAGGCAGTGGTCCGTGAGACCACTGCCTGCATCAAAAAATGTTGGCGCCCACATTCACAAAGGGGAAGGGGTCCCTTAAGGACCCCTTCCCGTTTGCGAATGGGTTACCATCTCCTTCACAGAGTCGGTAAAGTATGAATGTTTCGCGACCACATTCTGGTCGCAAAACATTCATACATGCCCCTGCGACTCTTTATTAGGAAGGGACGCCCTTGGCACGCCCCTTCCTACTAGCGACTCGCAAACCCAATTTGCGATTCAGTAATAGCTTACCGAATCGCAAATAGGGATTTGTACATTTAAGAATGCTTTTTTCAGGTCACATCCGGCCCGATTCTTCGAATCGGGCTGTTTGTGAGCTAAAAAAAGCTTCCTACATCTGGCCCTAAGTGTTCGCCTTCTATTTAAAAAAAAGAGGAGGTGGCACAGAAGTAAGGTCACAAAGAGAGAGCTGACAAGACACTATACAGAATGGGAGGACAATTCATCACTGCATCATTGCAGCACTCCACTGCCTTTTGACTAGGCTTGTGCTTTAGAAATTCCATGTACATATATACATTGCATCATACAACTACTTTCAGTGCATGACAAACTTAACAGTAAGCACATCCAAACGAAAAGTTTGTTAAAAAATGACCAGATTTGTTTCTCGGTTTCAAGAACTCTCAGAAGGCATTTTTCCTGTAGTAAAAAAGCTCTTCCAAATGGTGACTTCAGTACTCACAAGCAATTTTTATTTTGTAGATCCAAACTCAAAGTTACTTTTCTAATCACTAGCACTGCTCAATATAGTAATTTCCGAAGTGGATTGGAAACTCACAATAATCTCAGAGCAAGTTTAATAATTGACATCGCTAGGGATTATATATACAATTAGAAACCTAAAGTTGATTTTAAAGACAAAGTTTTTTGGTGATGGAGAACTTTAGTCCAGATAATGTCCAATTGTTGTGAGTGCTATTGTCTGAAACTGGGTAACACTTACCCGAGGTAACATGTATTAAATAGTCCAATGTGTAACCTAGTGTACACAAACTTGTAAAAGGTCAAGGTGTGTTCTATTTCCTCTTTTCTTTTATTTTAGTACCAATACACCACATGAACATGATTTCAATAACTACATAATCCAGTTGTTGTGTCACACATTATTTGGTGCCATTCAGAACTGATCGCTTAGAATATATTTATCCAAAGTTTCATTTACTGATGTCAGAAGATAAGGCACATAACATTAATAAAGGTACAGCTAAGATGTGTTTACCCTCTCGTGTATATTTTCGTTCACTTTCTTTGTCGTCGACTTCCATGAAATGACTACTAACTTACTAACACATGCAATTCAGTTTTCTAAATCTCTTCTGCTAATCAGAGTGAGTGAAAAAATGATTTAGTTATTTACTTTGCATTTTTATATAGCACAGACAAGACCTATTGGTCAGAGTGCTTTATGTAAGAGTATTATAGTCTGCATACAAGCTGGTTAAAGTAGAACAAAATTTTACTAACAGTTTACATCAGAGCAAACTGATGTAATTCCTGACTTGTTCAAGTCTGAAATGAATGAATCTCTCTTTAACTGACGAAAGGTCCTGATGGGACATAATCCAGTTTGGATTAAAGACATGCATTGATGTTATCTTTTCTATCCGGGTGTTTAACCAACAGTTACACATACAATACATCAATACTAGGGTTACATTCCAGAATGTTAAGATGCTCTTCGTACTGAAAGATGCTCCCTTCACATGCCCTGGTTCAGGAGATTGGAAGACATTCACGGTTGCAATAACCTTGGATGACATTCAAAGCAAGTCCTTGTAGTGTCCTGGCAGTGAGAAGGGAGGAAGGCATCTGCGGGGAAGATGCATGTTGGTAAACCCAACGTGCTCTTGAATTACATTTCGTTACTATTAGTACAACTTAGTAGGTTAGTGAAAACACACCTTATATAAACAAAAACACACCTTAACTTAGCAGAAGGCTATTGCATAGGTGTTATGTGTTCATACCATTAAACCTACTTCCATTTCGTGGTTGTTCCCTGATTTCTCTGTTGCTTTTGTTGTATTCCTTATCGCTGTGCTAAGAGGTTATGGAACAGGAGATGGTTCTCAACGGTTCTGCTTTCTCAGAAACCTGACTGGTGAGATTTACTATTCTAACTCCAGTCCCACAAACATTGATACTGTGGGAAAAGTGCACAAATCCTGGTAGGCGGGTAGGCAGGTTATCTATTCAAATGTGTGAAAGTTTATAAAATGATGAGGGTGGAAGTCATTGTTGCTACTTTCACTCCAGTTCCTCAATTGAGGAGGGTCAAATATATTATTCCCAACTCCAAACATTAGGGATAAATTGGGTGAAATTCGAGGAGTTCAAATTTACTGAACTTCTATATGACAGCAAAATCACAAAATATACAATAACATATCCTAAAATACCAAAATCCTAAAAAACAATCATTGCAATCAATATAACCGGTTACACATATAAGCAAACATAAACATTTTAAATTCTATAAGTGTAAAAAGGAACCACACAATAAAAAGTTACAATTTAACCCTATAAATAAATAAATAAAAATAACAACAATCTAAATACTCCCCACACTATCCACAAATAAACCCTTAACCCATAAAGCATTGAAAAAAATAAATGTACCTTAAAGAATATGGAAACCAATATTTAAAAAACATATAGTAAAATTAAATTTGTAACATAAATTTAAATAATCACTACCCTCACAATCCTCCAATAAACACCATATCCCATAAAAAACATTTGAAGAAAAAAATCACCCCAAAATATATAAACCCTCACATTAAACAATAATTACATATAACACTTTTATTTTATACAATTATAATAGTTATGTTATGGAACTAATCTTTTTATTAATTTATTTGTTAACGCATACTCTCGCCTACAAGCGAAGGACCGTGACAAAGAAAAAAGTCCTACCCAGTGGGCTCCTTTTAGGTCAACCCACTTAGAACTCTAATAACTCCCTCCTCTTCCCCATCTTGCACCTGCATCCGTAGGATTCAGTAGGCTGTCCTCTTTGTCTCCATTCTCCAGACTATCTGTGCTTCTAGTGACAAGTTCGTTCTATTCATCAGTATTTAATTCTCAAACCAGCATCTCTCTTTTCAGTACCCTGAGATATCAAAGGCTTGTCAATTCCCTCATATTGGTTCTTAGGGAGGACTTCTTAGGAAGGGTGTGCAAACCTTCATAAAGTATTCACACCTCTGTTAAAGTGTAAAGGTAATTTTCTACATCCCTAGATTGTTCCATAATTCATATTGCCATCCTATGATATCTGGAGTGCATTCCATCCTCCAAAGCATAATTAGAGCCTCTTCACCTTGCCTAATGTTAACATCAATTTGCCTACTAGGCGGTCACAGGAGGTGTGGCCAGAAACCTGGGTATGGATGTCCCAAACATGATGTCTACCAGGCCAGACTCTTCTGTTCTCCTGTTATTGTCCTAGTTTATGGCAATTCCAGAGTAAGTAAATGAGAGTACCTGTTCCTCTGCACCACCACCCACACTCGTTCAACCTGTGGGGATCCCACATGTGTGGCTTAGCAGACGAATAATACCAATATGTCATTCTGTTTGTCACTGTTTCCCTTATTGCCATGCATCTCGCGCTATATGTGCTCTTTGGTGGCTTACTTCCCATTCCTTGCATGAGAGTGTCCAACCTAACTCATTCTCCCATCTTTGTTTACCTGTTATTCTCTCATTCTCCTCCGATGCATCTGTAATTTGTTAATTTCTGAGATATGTCTTGCTTCACTCCTAAGTAACCTGCCATTGCTTGAAAGCGGTGAGTACTCTACTGACCATTGGTCTAATGGAGGCTTTCATGACCCAGAACCTGACCTGCTGGTAGCGGTAGCATTCTGACTTGTTCCACTTCCCAAAGCGCCCTCCTGTTGATCAGTAATGTAAATTCTGGGTTGTTCAGGATGTGCTGGAAGTGAAATGTATTTACACCCATCTTAATTGCAGCCCTGTTCCACACTGTCACCGTAATTCTGGTTACTGTCGACGAGTAGCTCTGTGTCTTTTCGCCAGCCAGTGAACTCTCCTGAAACTCCACCTGTTATTACTTGATCTATATTTCTCAGACACCTTTCTTCACCATTTCACCAGAGAATCGTAACTGTGTTACCTGGTAGTATCTCACTATACTAGGAAGACCCAAAGCCCTTACTGTAGGAGGGTAATAAATCAATTTCTTGTCTAATCCTCAGGGATTTTCCCTCCAAATAAACTCATTTATGGTTCATTGAAATTTTGTCAGCACCATGTGTGGGGCCGGTATTTTGATTGTCTTAAAGAGGTATTGAACTCAGGGCACTGGTACTATTATGATTGCAGCTATTCTCCCATACCCCTCAGCAGGTGCAGAGCATGGCTTCTCTTCCTTACTGCCAACAGCATCTGAGTATAGTTTATGTGCACTATTAGTTCCAACAGAGGTCTGGTCACTGATTTCACTGCCCATTGGAAGGGGTATCTTGCTTTGATTCAATTTACCTTGTCACTGGTGGAGATGTGTAATGTTTGCGATTTGGATATGTTTATTTAATTCCCTAGACCTCGCTGTAGCATCACAGTTCCTCCATTAGGTTTGGGATTGAATGTATTGGCTCTGTGACTGATGCCATGACATCATCTGCATGCATTGTGAGGATGCAGACCACATTTCCTGTCTTGATCATGTGATCATTCTGTTTCTTCGCCAGTGCTTCTTTTACCAAAGCAAATAAAAGTGTTGAGTCTAGTTCTTTTCTGCATCGTTGTCTGTGGGGAGGTACCCAGATTAAATCTGGTTTACACTAACGGGTATGGGACCCACATTTCACCCACATTCTGAATATGTTACCTGTGCAAAATGCCTCAAGAGTTTGCTTAAGGAACCCCAGTTAAGCGAGTCAAACACCTTTTTTACGTTCAAGGGCAGATGTGAGGTGCTCTGCCAAGATCTTTTATGATCTACATTGGCCACATACGCTTCGTATTCTCACCATAGGTTCTCTCGGGGACAAAAGCGACTGATCAGGGTCGTTCAAGCCAGGCAAAGCAGTCTCCAACTGATCCATCAGTATTTCTGTGAGTATCTTTGCATCAATGGTCAGAGAGAGGTCAATCTACAGGAGATGCAATTCACCGGGACTTTGCCTGCTTTAGGAATTACAGAGATCTGCAAACTCAGCACCCAGGGTCTGACAAGGTGTTATACAAGCTCGTCAGTGTTGGTACCAGAATGTTTTGTAATATAGGGGGTGAACCCATGAGGACCTGGTGACTTCCCAAGTTTGAGCATGGCTATGTACGAGATGACCTCTTCTATTTTAATAGACTGGTCATGTGGCTTTCCTTGTACAGCTTGAAGTGCAGGAGTTTGTGTCTTTTAAGTTTGTCTGAATAAGGGACATGAAGACCTCCTGCTGTCTATAGAGATCCTGAGAGTAAGTAGCGAACCCTTGTCGTGTGCTATGTCAGAGTCTCTTAACGTGGGCCCCACCTGACCTTTTATCATGGTTATGTTTTCTCTGGTTATGTTTGCACATAGTTTACATGCTACTAGCTTTCCAGCTTTGAGCTCCCTGTTTGTAGTATTTTTGCTTGGTCCGAAGTAAGGCATATTCACTTTTACCAGTGTCTAGCATCTTTACTTGCTCACTCAGTGCAGTGAGTCTTCTTTAGATTTTAAATTAGCCAATCCTCTTGTATTTTATTTCTAGTTGCATTAATCAGGTTTTACATTTGCTTTTCTTTTCTTCCTTTATTTTTTTACTAGACATTGCAATAAAATTCCACTTACGGATGACTGTTAGGGCATCACATACCCAGTTATTACACACAACTTCAGTGTTATTCTCAGTCATTTAGTGTGTAATGCACTCCAATATGCTGCCTTTCATGTCATAGTTATGTAATAGCAATGAATTAGGTAGTGCGTGCACTGCTTCGTTTTCTCTAAGTATTTATATTCTTCGTGCTCCTGGGTATCACTCTCCGAACATGAGTGTATGTTAGATAAATGATCGCATCCCCATAAATGTGGGGTATGTCCCCTGGGCACAGATACGTATCTCTGTGATGAGACTTGCTTATATTCAATAAAGTTTTGTACAATTTTCTTAGGTAATTTTCATGATTTGTCATTTATTTAAGTTTTTCATTCTCGGAAATTAAACTTCATCTCCCATAATGCAACTGTTATACACCTTTACATTCGAATTTCAAATATCCCAATGCATTTCGGCCACATAGGCCTTCATCTGGGGAATATCTGGAACAAAATGGAAAATATGCTGCTCAGAATACATGGACCACGGGGTCTTATGCAAATAATATGTACAGGTGGAGTGCCCAGTGAAAACTGTGACCAGAATGGTTTATTTACACAGGTTTATTTTGTGAAAGTATCCAGTGTGTTTAAAACTGTGATCAGTGCTACTATGTTCAAAAAGAAGGTGTTATACCAAGTTCCTTCTTAAGTGCAATCAACATTGTGCTGGACGTGTTGGTATGGGTTGGTGCTAATTAAAAGTGGTGAAAATTAATAAAGTTTCGTGCGCTCGGTTCTCGTAATGCGTGCCTCCACAGACAGGCTGTGATTACCTTTAAAGTCTCTACGGTGCTTATCGCTCTACGAGTCTTTCCTTGCTTGTCCGGTGCAATGTGAGTTGGTTAGTTGCTATCCCGGTGCGTACTACGTGGGTGTCTGTATTTACGTGCAATTATTTCGTGCCTACACGGTTGTTACGGGCTATGATTACTTTTAAAATCTCTACCGGGCTTATCACGCTACGAGTATTTACTTACTTTTCCGGTGCAGTGTGTGTTGGTTAGTTGCTATCCTGGTGCGTTCTGCGCAGGTGTCATTTTTTACGTGCAATGTTTCGTGTGTTTAAAAAGAAAAGAAAAAACCGTGAACGGCGTGAATCATGGTGATAGAAATAGGACTTAGGCCTTGATGCTAGACAGTGACGAAGAAATGTTTATGTGTTAATGAGAAAAAATGTATATAACCAAAATGATTCATTAAAAATATTAGTTCAATTCGATTAAATGGTGAATAAAGAATTATTGTAGTTGAGAAAGATAAGGTAAAGAAAATATTAGATATGGAGAATGTGACATAGTGTAATCAATTAGAGATAACATGAAATGCTTCATACGATAACTCCATAATTCAATCAATCAGAGATAACATAGATACTCAATAACGTCGTTCATTCCATGGGGTTTCATGGAGTTCAATAGGCGTATCCAGTGGTTTTCACGGTGTAATAATGTGTTATGATTGTCCTTTCCTTCTTGTCTGGTTATGGTTTCTAGTACACAAAAGTTTAGTTGACAAATGTTGTGTCCTGCCTCAATGAAGTGACTTGCCACCGTAGATCTTAAATTTTTGGTTCTTATGTTGCTTTTATGTTCATTGATACGGATCTTAATTTTTCTTTCTGTCTGTCCAACATAAATTTTTCCACAGGGACATTTCAACAAATATATCAAATTGGATGTATCACAAGTGGCTGTCACTTTTAATTTGATTTTATGTCCTTTCATCGGGTGTGTTACATATGCTCCACTGATGATGTTATTGCAGTTATTGCAGTTCCAGCAGGCTACTGTTCCCTTGTATGTAATGTTACTCTGTTGTTTTATGGGATTTTTTATAATCTCCCCAAGATTTTTTGCTCTGGTGTAAGCGAAGATAGGTTCCTGTTCGAAAATGTTATTAAAATCTGGTTCCAGCTGTAATATCGACCAGTGTTTTTTGATGATCCTTTTGTAAGTTCCGCTCATGGTTGAATATTTGGAAACCACAGTCGTGCGGTTTTGTTTGTCACTGGCTTTAGATGATAACAATGTATCTCTGCTTATTATTTTACTTCGATTGTTGGCTTGGTTCAATATGTGCTCTGGATACCCTCTTGCTTTAAATCGTTGTAACATGTCTTCAACACGTACCTCCTTGATGTCTGGATCTGATACTATTCTGGTCACTCTTAGTAATTGGGTATACGGCATATGGTTTTTGAGTGCTGGTTGGTGGAAACTGCCGTATAAGAGAGTATTGTTTCTGTCCGTTTCTTTTCTGTATAAATCCGTTTCAAATCCTTCTTCTGTTTTGGTTATCCTTACGTCTAGGAAATTGATAGATTGTTCTTGAATTTCATGGGTGAATTGAATTCTTTCATCAATCAGGTTGAGTTTGTTAAGTTGATCACTGAGCTCTGTGTATGTTCCATTCCATAAGATGAAGATGTCATCAATAAATCTTATGAAAAGTTTCAAGTGTGTTTTCCATTCTGGTATTGATAGTATATGTTGTTCTTCAAAGTACCCCATAAAAATATTCGCGTAACTGGGGGCAGCACAATTGCCCATAGAAGTTCCGGTCTTTTGTTGAAACCAACTGGTTTTCCATTTAAAATAACTGTGTAGAAGAGTGAATTGTAATAGTTCCATAAGAAACACTTTTAGATCATCATCATAATCACTTTGTAGTAAGGCCTGCTCAATAGCTTCAATGCCTAGTTGATGTGGTATGGATGTATATAACGATTTCACATCCTCCGTACACAGTAATATTGTCTCATCCTTTACATGAGATATGTTCTTGATTTTCAGCAGAAAATCTGTCGTGTCCTTTATAAAGGTTTTTAGTTTGATGACCATCGGTTGTAAGTAACGGTCCAAATATTTGCCCACTGGTTCGTGCAGGCTACCTTTAGTGGAGACTATTGGACGAAACGGTGGGTTAGTTAAACTTTTATGTATTTTTGGTACCATGTATATGGTCGGACTCTTGGGATTGGTTTGAATTAAATATTTTTTAACTTTCTCATTTATGGTGCCCATTTCCTGAGCTGTTTGAACGATGTCCTTTAAGACTTCTGTGAATTGTTCCGTGGGATTGAAATTTAGCTTCATATATGTGTTATCATCTGATAAGTGTGTTTCAACTTGTTCCTCATACTGGCTAGTGTTTATGGTGACCAGTGCTCCTCCCTTATCTGCTTTTTGGCAGATAATGTCTGTTTTGTTTGCAATTGATCTTAAGATACCCCATTCTTTTTGAGTCAAGTTATTTGCTTTATGTTTTTTTGGGAAATTGAGTTTTGCTAGATCTTGTTTCACTAATGCCTCAAATGTATCCAAGCTCTTATGGCTGATTGGGGCCATGTAGGTACTTTTAGCTTTCAATCCTTTTAATGGATCTTCTGTGGTTGTCTCTGGATGTTCAGTCACCACATTCTCAAAAAAATGCCGTAGACGTAATTTTCTCATTAGTTTGAACAAACTAATGTCTATTTCCAACCTGTTAGTGTGGGTGGTGGGTACAAATGAAGTGCCTTTCTGTAGTGTCTTTAATTCCAAGTCTGAGAAGTGATAATCTGAAATGTTTATTACTAGGTTATCCGTCTTCCCCCCTTCTTGTTCTTGTCCTTCTTGGATGTTGTCATTCGAGTTTGTGGCGATTCCTTGTCTTTTTCCTTTTCTAGATCTCTGGCTCCTCCTGGGTCGTCCCCCTCGGTGGGGCCTGATTCTAAAAAAGAAACCGTGGTTGTGGTTGAACTAGATGCTGTGACAGGTCCTGATGAGTCCTGTGTCTTATCTGATTGGCTTGATCTTTCACTTCCGGACGAAGATGTATCCGTGTTTTGGCTATATGGTTTATTTTGTCTCCGTTTGGCGTATATCTCTGCCCATGTGTAGACTTCCCCAAGCTTGTAGTCTATCGTGTCTCTACGGAATTTACATATTTTTCTCTCATTAACTTCTTGGGCATGTTTTGCCAATTGATTGTTTATATCTTCCAGGGTTTTTGTCCAATCTTCGGTTAGCATTGTTGTTTCTATTTCAATTTTGACTGTGGCTATTTCTTTGGTGAGATCCTCCAGAATGTTTGACAGTTCTTCTATGATTAGTAAGATTAAGTCTAGGGAACATTTATTCAAAATCGCGAACCAACGGTCCTTGAATTGTTGTACATTTTTACATAATGATGGTTTAAGGGGGATTCTCAACCCCCTGGGGATTCTTTGAACTTTATGGTATTTAATCATTGTGCTGGCATGTAGTCTCTGATTGATTTCCTTCTTTGATAAATATAAAAGTTGACGGATGTTTTGTTCCTTGGTGCGAGTAAGTGTGAACTCCGTGGTTTCATCTTGAATGAGAGCATAAATTTTGGTTGCTGCGTCGTTAGCGAATGCAAATGTTTCAGCTCTATGTTCAGACAAATTGGATATTTGTTCATATGCCATTGCTGATTATTAGAGTGCTCCGTACTGTGTTCAGACTTATAAGGTATCAACAATGAATTAGGTAGTGCGTGCACTGCTTGGTTTTCTCTAAGTATTTATATTCTTCGTGCTCCTGGGTATCACTCTCCGAACATGAGTGTATGTTAGATAAATGATCGCATCCCCATAAATGTGGGGTATGTCCCCTGGGCACAGATACGTATCTCTGTGATGAGACTTGCTTCTATTCAATAAAGTTTTGTACAATTTTCTTAGGTAATTTTCATGATTTGTCATTTATTTAAGTTTTTCATTCTCGGGAAATTAAACTTCATCTCCCATAATACAACTGTTATACACCTTTACATTCGAATTTCAAATATCCCAATGCATTTCGGCCACATAGGCCTTCATCTGGGGAATATCTGGAACAAAATGGAAAATATGCTGCTCAGAATACATGGACCACGGGGTCTTATGCAAATAATATGTACAGGTGGAGTGCCCAGTGAAAACTGTGACCAGAATGGTTTATTTACACAGGTTTATTTTGTGAAAGTATCCAGTGTGTTTAAAACTGTGATCAGTGCTACTATGTTCAAAAAGAAGGTGTTATACCAAGTTCCTTCTTAAGTGCAATCAACATTGTGCTGGACGTGTTGGTATGGGTTGGTGCTAATTAAAAGTGGTGAAAATTAATAAAGTTTTGTGCGCTCGGTTCTGGTCGATATTACAGCTGGAACCAGATTTTAATAACATTTTCGAACAGGAACCTATCTTCGCTTACACCAGAGCAAAAAGTCTGGGGGAGATTATAAAAAATCCCATAAAACAACAGAGTAACATTACATACAAGGGAACAGTAGCCTGCTGGAACTGCAATAACTGCAATAACATCATCAGTGGAGCGTATGTAACACACCCGATGAAAGGACATAAAATCAAATTAAAAGTGACAGCCACTTGTGATACATCCAATTTGATATATTTGTTGAAATGTCTCTGTGGAAAAATTTATGTTGGACAGACAGAAAGAAAAATTAAGATCCGTATCAATGAACATAAAAGCAACATAAGAACCAAAAATTTAAGATCTACGGTGGCAAGTCACTTCATTGAGGCAGGACACAACATTTGTCAACTAAAATTTTGTGTACTAGAAACCATAACCAGACAAGAAGGAAAGGACAATCATAACACATTATTACACCGTGAAAACCACTGGATACGCCTATTGAACTCCATGAAACCCCATGGAATGAACGATCGTGTGGAGTATCTATGTTATCTCTGATTGATTGAATTATGGAGTTATTGTATGAAGCATTTCATGTTATCTCTAATTGATTACACTATGTCACATTCTCCATATCTAATATTTTCTATACCTTATCTTTCTCAACTACAATAATTCTTTATTCACCATTTAATCGAATTGAACTAATATTTTTAATGAATCATTTTGGTTATATACATTTTTTTCTCATTAACACATAAACATTTCTTCGTCACTGTCTAGCATCAAGGCCTAAGTCCTATTTCTATCACCATGATTCACGCCGTTCACGTTTTTTTCTTTTCTTTTTAAACACACGAAACATTGCACGTAAAAAATTACACCTGCGCAGGACGCACCAGGATAGCAACTAACCAACACACACTGCACCGGAAAAGTAAGTAAATACTCGTAGCGTGATAAGCCCGGTAGAGATTTTAAAAGTAATCATAGCCCGTAACAACCGTGTAGGCACGAAATAATTGCACGTAAATACAGACACCCACGTAGTACGCACCGGGATAGCAACTAACCAACTCACATTGCACCGGACAAGCAAGGAAAGACTCGTAGAGCGATAAGCACCGTAGAGACTTTAAAGGTAATCACAGCCTGTCTGTAGAGGCATGCATTACGAGAACCGAGCGCACGAAACTTTATTAATTTTCACCACTTTTAATTAGCACCAACCCATACCAACACGTCCAGCACAATGTTGATTGCACTTAAGAAGGAACTTGGTATAACACCTTCTTTTTGAACATAGTAGCACTGATCACAGTTTTAAACACACTGGATACTTTCACAAAATAAACCTGTGTAAATAAACCATTCTGGTCACAGTTTTCACTGGGCACTCCACCTGTACATATTATTTGCATAAGACCCCGTGGTCCATGTATTCTGAGCAGCATATTTTCCATCTTGTTCCAGATATTCCCCAGATGAAGGCCTATGTGGCCGAAATGCATTGGGATATTTGAAATTCGAATGTAAAGGTGTATAACAGTTGCATTATGGGAGATGAAGTTTAATTTCCCGAGAATGAAAAACTTAAATAAATGACAAATCATGAAAATTACCTAAGAAAATTGTACAAAACTTTATTGAATATAAGCAAGTCTCATCACAGAGATACGTATCAGTGCCCAGGGGACATACCCCACATTTATGGGGATGCGATCATTTATAGTTATGTAATAGCTCATCCATGAGTCTCCAGCAACTCTTCTTTTTGGGGCCCAGTGTCAGCACAATCATTATATAGTATTCATTTTAAAAAGTGTCCATTTAAAAAAATGACAACTCAACTTTTTTACATTTTATAAAAACCAGACCCATCCAATCCCCTAATAAATCCCATAACCCTAAAAAACTGTTGAAAATATACCACAAATTATATGAACCCCAACATTTAAAAAAATGAACAAAATCAAATTAGTTAAAAGATAAAAAAGAATTTTAAAAATAAAAAAAATTAAAATAAAAACACAACTCAAATAGCAATTTACAAATTGTAAATATGAAATATTACTACCTCCCAAATAACACAGAAAAGAATATCTAAAATTACTACCAACACAAAAAGAAATACAAAATAAGAATCAACACCTCATTAGAACTAAAAATATAATAATAAACATGCACATTACAATTTTATTCCAAACCGCAATAGTTTATCATATTTTTAACAACGATATTATTGTGAAACGGAGAAATGTGATTTATCCTCAACATTATCTCCAACAATATTTTTGCTGTCACAATATTGTAGTGAAATTAGATTAAGGTCCCAAAATGAGGGTACCTTAACATCGCTGGTGCTTACATTGTTTACAGGATTTGTTCTTCACATTTGGATGAGCTACAGAGCCCCTGGTGTATGCCAAACATTTCAGGGAACTGGATGAACATTGGTGTAAGAAACTCTTTGGTTGAATAGATAGTAAGATACCATGCCAGACCTACAACAAAAATATGGGGGACATTCATTATTCCAAATGGTGTTGACAGGGTTAAGAACATTGAAGATGGGGAGGTTGTAGCAGCATAAAGAATATTGAAGTTGTCCTTTGGTCTTAATGGAAGGACGTGGGCTGGGTAGCCTTAATTCAGTGTGGTGGAAGAGGGTGTTTAGCCTCGTCCTGGTTAGATTGAATGTTGTATATGTGCCATATGCTTCTGTTCTTTATGTCCTTTCCTATTCGACTTAGACTTTTCTGTTACATAAATATGCTTTGCTACCTGGTTATCAACTGCACTAATATTGTTATTATATACTGCTTTACTATAAAAACCAAAATCCAAAAACCTAACAATGTGTCACGCACCCCCTCTCATTTCGGTGGGATACATTTGATCTTGTTAAGAAGGAACTCTATGAAGTCCTCAAATTGTAAGAAGAAAATGTCAAATTAGGAAGCACTTTATTGAATGTTTTATTTGATGGAAATACGATACGTGGGTATCAAGGATTTAGCCCTTTGCTTCTGTCTCCCTACAGACTAACCACGACGGTCTTGTGGAACTCATCATTGGTGGACTTTTCTACTGCCTCGGGATGTTGTTCTTCAAGAGCGATGGGCGCATTCCCTTTGCTCATGCCATATGGCACCTCTTTGTGGCGTTTGGAGCAGGCATCCACTACTATGCCATCTGGAGGTACCTGTATCTGGAGCCTGACAGAGTCGCATCAGAAGTGAAAAAATCAACATAAGGCAGCACCTTACATTCTCACATCCATAAACAAGATTGTAATTCTGAAGGAACTATCAGTGTTTGTTACTGGGGAAGGAGTCCTGATATAGACCCCATCTCCCTTTTCTTTTTGGTGGGGCAAGACAAGAAATATTTATTTTTATCTCTGAACAATAAGTCCCAGTGCCTGTTACCTGAAAAAGTGCCTGATATTTTTCTATTTGTTTTAATGGATTGCCTCTCTTCCAAATCTACTCTAAAGAGTGTTTTAAGACAAAGTTGGTAACAAATAAAAACTTTGTGGGTGAAGGCTTTTTTGACAGCTCCACGTCCCAGACAGCACCCTGTTTCAAGCAAGGGGCTATGGCACATTCCCTCCTTCCAGCCAACAGAAAAATAATTTTGGATCAATATAAAGAGAATGGCATTTTTGATAGTTACAACATATCGACAATCTCAGGGACTGAAGTTTTGCCCACTTGTGGATTGGGAGAAATGATGTTGGGAATAGTTGGGAATAGTAGCGTGAACCTGTAGATACATGGGGGCAGAGTAGGAAAAAAGCTATGGTGCAACCAACTAAAATTAGGTGGATAACTGCTAATACCAATGTAACATTCATGTAGTGCCCAGTGCCTCAGGCTTTCAGAGTCAAAATTCTGCAAATAACACATATGACTAATACCTTTATTCAGATAGGTCTCAGTAGCATGCGTAGACTACTTGAGATTTGAGGCTGTGCCTCATACATTGGAATCTGACCTCAGAAAACCATATTTTACCACCTGAGCCATGTAATCGGCTCATTTCAGCATTGACACATGAGTATGTATATGTCTTACCTCCAAGTCTCTGCTGTGATGATTGGGACATCTGAAATGTGAAGAATAGCAGTAGTTATAAAAAATAGCTGGAAATGGAGACTGGGAATTTTTAGTTTTTGACTTCGGTCTTGTCCTTATTTCTCAGGTTCTCCTCCATTTTGTGTTATTAAATTTCACACTCCTTGCCTCTTTTGTCGAACTGTTAAGCGTCTATGTGACACTCAGACGTGTGCATGCATGTGTGTTACAATGGAGCATATTGGGACTTAAAGATCAGTGAAAGCTGCAAATGCATACAAAAGAGCACCAGGGCCTTCTACTATGACAATATCCTATTTTAAATTAAGGTAGCAGTGAGGGTTGGGCTAGCACCCTACATGCCAATCAGACTGGATTCTCCCAGAGGCTGCTAGCTTCCCACTTTAAGCCTCACTGCAAAGCCACAAGCTGGCAGAGGCCCTTGCTGCAGGGGCTGTCCCATACTAGCCCAGTCCTGTCCTTCTATAGGGGCTGGCACAGTGTGTTTAACAGTGTTCAAAGCAAAGGATCACTTTTAGAGCATCTCCTTGCAGAGTCACTCAGGAAAACTGGTGGATTCTGCACAGATACACCCTGGTGGTAAACAGGAGATTTAATGTCCCTGCTTTCTTGAAACAGAAATGTAAATGGAAAGTTCTCAAGTTATCCGTGTCAGGCATGAGATGTTGAAGCAGTTCTGGATGTTTGGTTCACATTACTATCCATGTGGGTACTCATAGTTGTGCAGTTGGAATTGGAAATGTTGTTCCAGTTCACAAATACGCCCCAAAATCCAAAATAAATAGAGATAACACCAAGGTATGTACAAACATCCCACGCCTGACAATTGAGCGTCTTGAAACAATTAGGGTTTCTGACAAAATCCCCCTACCTGGGCTCCAAACTCCTTAAATTTAAATTTTTACTTTATTTATGGATCGTGGCCAAAAGAATGGGCTGAGATTCTCTAAGAAGACATAGCAAGTATGAAAAAGTTAAGACTTTGAAATTAAATAGTTCATAAAGTATTTTGAGTCCCAAAAAACGAGGTGCTTTTGTGGAGCAGAAACTTGACATTAAATCTAGGGATCTGAAATACAGATCCTGTAACTGCTGGTGGCCATCACAACATGTCTGCCAATGTACTAATTGCAGCTGCAATGCCTGATATGGTTGCATCAAGGAGCAAAGTGGCCCCCAGAACGTCCCCAGCACTAACAATAAGTACCATTTACCATGCAGGCCTCGTTCACCCTGCTGCTTTTGCCATGGTAGTGTAGGTGGAGAGCCCCAACGTCAACAAACCTTCACCCAACAAAGAACTTTAATACATTCCAGCACTTTGCTTAGTCTCCAAGCACTGGATTGCAGTATTAACTGTACATATACATTCCTACTTACTGCACTTTTGGGGCTGCTTTTTATATATGTTCAGTGTTTCTTGAAGCTTGACTGAGATGTACGTGATCAAGTTGACAAGTCATGGAGTCTGCCAGCCAGAAATCCTCCCTGGAGCTAAGATATGGTGTATATTTTCAACTGATGTCATCAGTGAATTATTGTGTATCCTCATCCAGCTGTGAGGAGGACAAGGCGTGGGAGCTGCACTGCACATGTTTGACTTTGCACATTACAATTCAAAGACTGGTGCCCTGAAGAAGGCCCACCTGATTTACTGATGACGTGGGCATTATTCCACTCTGTTGGGAGTTTGGATTCAAGTCAGATCGTTTATTGATTTTGTCCCTTTTCTCTTTAGAGCCTGTCTCTTGGTCTTATGAAAAATGACTGACCTGGCTGCTCAGTTTTGTTTGTGAATGTGAGTGCATACACAGAGTGTTTCATATTTAACCAGTTTAACAAATGTCTTAAACACTGTTTGAAGAAATTCAAGGGAAAGGTGGCCTGCCCCAGATGTTCCATGTCAGTATGATTACCAGGCTACCTTTGGTCTTAAATTTGACTCATGTTTTGTAACTGAATAGATGTTTGTTCTTAGGACGTGCTTTTGAGTTTTGAGTGGGTTACTGAAAATCCTTCTGAAGAAAGCTCTAAATCCAGACAAAAAGGACTGGTGGAATTTCTTCCACATTCAGCATATCCAAGGAATTTTCCTCTGGAAATCTGATGATTTTAGATTAACCCCCTACTCTTAATCAAGCCATCAATCTCATTTTTTCAGGAACCCAAATGGAGATGGAATATTCGATATCTTCTCTTAGAAGCCCTACAAAGTCATAAGAGGTGCATGGGTCTCATATCTTAATGCTGGGCATACATATACCAGCATGGCTGAGCCATGTGGGCAGTAAACACTATCTACAGCCATTGAAAGACAAATCCATGACACACAACTGCACAGACTCCTCAAGGGGGAGATGTGCTTCAGTATTAATATTGCAAAACTGATGTATCCAGCCTAGGAATGGATAGCCACATCTTTTGATATATGGAAATGGTGTTGCTGGTGCACTGTGGTGTTCCTCAGGGCATCTTGGGTCATTTGGTCCCACTAACACCTAAGTAGTTAATAAACTGGTGGATCAGTGCCAAGGCAGAGGGAAGCTTAAAAAGTCAGCTGTGGTATAGAGGCATAATAATGAAACATGTGGTATTACCACATTGTAAATGTGGTAGTATTGCTTCAAAGAGCAGACTAGCACACGAGTCTTACTCCCACATTTCTTGGTGTTGATGCTGCTGATCACAGAGGTTAGTTTAGAAGCTGCTAGTAATGCTCCATAGTGGAATAAATCAGGCAATCAAATTAGCAGACATTTTCTCCCCTCCTGGGAGTTACAAACATTTCTGCAGTTGTAATACCAGGGCTTCTCCTCTGGTAATAGAGCATGCTTCTAATTTAATAACAGCAGTATCTTCAGCAGGCTTTTGTTCCTGGAGCTGACTTGCTTGCACTAATGTCTGAATGTTTCTGCTATTGTTCCCCCAGTTCTCCTGACATCATCTGAATATTGCTTAAATGGTTTTCAGGAATGTTAGTACCGGCTCAACCCTTCCTGTAATAGTTTATAGAAAGTTTCTACATCAGGGCCTAAAGGCTGCTAGTTTGGCAGAAACAGAATATTCACAAGTTTTTTCCCATCTCTGTTAGTATGGTGCTAAATCTTCACAAGTTCTATGTGGGGTCATGTATTACTGCATGAATGTAAAACACCACAAAAATGAGGGTCAGAGTATCAATCCTGAGATGATGAGAGGCAGATGGAGAAGGATAAATAATGAGAGAGAGGAATTTGGTGCTTAATTTGGAGTAAAGAAGAAGTGAAGTGCAGGAGCTCAGCATTTTTCTTAGGCACCAGCGGAACTGAATTCTGGAATTGACAAACACTAAGACAAGAGTACTCTTGATTCCATCCTCTGAATCCTTTTTCCACCACCCTCTACTTCCTGTCCCTTTACATCAGTTTTGAAGATTATATTTCATCCCCCCTTTTTCTCATTGTCATTGTTTTACAATACTTCCCTTTCTCCTCATGTCTCCCTTTTCTGCCTTTCTCTATTTTTCTCAAAGTCTATTGATTAAAATCAACTCTGCTCTCCAAAAATGAGTGCCAGTGCCCACCACCTGCTGCTACTGGAGAAGTTAATGACTGGGGTAATGGAATGGTGGAGGGAAGTACTGAGGTTGTGTTGGTAGGAAGGAAGAAACAAAGAGAGGGGATAGAAAAAGAGAGCTAAAAAAGAGAAATAGAGAGGTAAGACAAGTAATGGGAGGTAATGGGAGACAGAACCTAGAAGAGGGCTTGAGAAAGCTCACAAGCGGAGTCAAAGCGTTCAGACGTTCAGGATCAACGGCTATAAACGATAAATCACTAAATACCACTACTCACCAGCTAGATCAACAAATATATGACTTCATGGTATTAATTTTGAGTTCTGACTGAACACCTCTTTAGGTGGTATCACAATTACTGTACAAATAAAGTGCACTGAGAATCATTATGAAGATAACTGATTGCAAAATACAAGACTGACCCTGGCTACAAAAGCACCCCTAGACTCAAGCGATCCAGCAACACTGAATGCATTTGAGCTTCTCTCCTGCCACTTCTATACTCGCCAACCTAAACATGTCTAATCTGATCTACACATATCCCGAATCCAACAAGGACTTCAGCAAGGAAATCTCAGATCTCATAATTCCAACCCCCTTCAACACACCCACCCACATTTTGTAGACTTCAACTCCCACGTTTATTCAAGCACCAAGAAACTGAAAGACTCCATTAACACATTCTTCAAGCAGTGCTCAATTTGTGCTGGTGTTTTCTGGTGCTCAGCACCAGCACTTATCTATAAACAATGGCACCTACTAATTACGAATCTACGACATTGTTGCGCTGTATGTATAATATTTAAGCAAAGTTCACCAATGGAGCATTTAACTGGTTAACTTATCTAAAAAAAACTATAAAGTCGGTCTTAAACCTGAACTTGAAAGTGGGATGTGGGTTGCACCAACTGCAGTGGATCCATGAGAAATGCAATGGGCCCTCGCACTTAATTTTTTGAAAATCAAGCACTGGCTTCAAGACCTTAGGGACTGATTACGATGGCGGAAGGCCCGCCACCGCCAGCTGTGCGGTGGCGAGCCCTCCGCCATCGAACGACAATTCTCCACCCGCCAAATTATGATGGCGGGGGATCCGGACCACGACCGTGGCGGGCGCAAAGACCACCCACCACTGATCCGCCACAGGCAATCATTCCGATTGCCTGGCGGAGCGGTCATGATGCGTAAAATGGTGGCGGTGCCTGGCCGGCACCGTCCGCCAAATTACGATGCCGCCTGTAGCCAGCCTTTCCATGGCGGCGAAACCGCCATGGAAAGGCTGACGGGGATTGGTTTCGGGGTCCCATTGCGGGCCCCCCTTGTGTTGGGGGGAGGTGTTTTTGCATTGGGGGTACCCATGGTACCCCACTACATTTCACCGCGTGGTACCTGCCACGTAGTGCAGTGAAGTGCACGACATGCATTTTTGGCATTGCAGCGGGTGCTGCAGCCAGCAGCACCCGCCGCAATGTTAAAGTGCATCGTAATTTGGAGTGCGGGACCGCGGCATGACTGGCGGGCGGTCCCAATCCCCATTACGATGGCGGGCGGAATCAAGTCCGCCCGCCATCGTAATCGGCCCCTTAGTTATCAAACATCACACATCACTGAACTCACCCATTCCAAAGACAATAACCTTGACCCCATTACCACAGCCTCTCCACCAATTGACATATCCTGCAGCAATGCAACGCTGCTCTTGATTGTAATGGGGATGGAAGTGGAGTCATTTTATTGATCCTTCAAAAAACAAACATTAGTTATGTGTTTCTGGGGTCATGTGCCATCCTAACTCACTGAAACAAACTGAGACTTAAAACATTAATAACTCTCTAGGACTACCAATTTCAATGTTTGTTACAAATACTTGACACCACTCACTGCTTACTTTGTGGGATTTCTCTACCTGTAACGTGTAGGAGGCATGGCTGTGACTTTTACCATACATGCACTATATAGATCTCAAACTTAAGCAGCCAAGTTGGGTAAGGTACCTGCTAAAATCCTGGTATAAAGACTACACTACTATTGTTTGAAATGCTGGACTTTGAATTCTGGTGCAATGTTAAGTTTTTAACACATCCCTATGAATTCTAGTTCAGGGATAAACCTCAGTATTCTCGTTCAACAATAAGACCATACTGGTGGTCTGGGCTGGAATACAAGCGCACTGTTGTTGCCAGAGAGTTTTATGAAATGTGGTTAATAGTGTAGATATCACAAGTTCATAATGAGTTTGGTTTTTTAATATTTAATTTAATAAGGAAGCATAAAGAAAAACATAAGTTTTTACAGTCCACAATGCCAAAAATATTGTACATTAAAAATACAGCTTGCAATTATGAGCATAATCAATGTTAAGCCATAAAAATATATCTCTGAACATAAACACTCAAAGTGAAATTCACAGATGATCCAGCGTTCTTATACATTTACTTTCCCACAACAGACAAAACCACACTAATACAACTATGGAAACCATAAGAGGATTACCTATTTATACTTTATTTGAAGATATAGTAGTAGTGAATATTCTGGATCAAACTTTTGTAGGTCAATATAGAAAATTCAATAATGCTGTAAAACACCATAGCAATCTGTTGCCTCTTCAGTGTTGTCTGGTTGGGCCCTCCTTCACTTGTGATAAATGAAAGCCTAAAGAATAATAGTGCCTGGGATTTTGTAATGGTATGCCTTGTGAATATCGAACCCTCACTATCAGTGGAACAGAATATCAATAGCAAAATATTGAAAATAAATCGATAAGTAAGTCTAGATTTTCTCTGCCTAAGCCCACATATATGTACCTACGTGTTATATACATCTTCAAGATACATAGATGTGGAGTTAGGACTAGTAAATCTATACTTCTTTATATGCCCTTTCCTTTCGCTATTTTGTTTCTCAATAGTCTGTCTTCGATATTCTTAAACCACGATATTGTTGTTGTCGACATTCAGTAATACAATCTTCAAAACAAAAACACCTTAGCACCAACTGTAGGTGAGATCATTTTATGCATCATTTCACTTCTAAGGACTCATTTGGTTCATACAGGGGTGCAGTATTTTACCCATACAGTGGGGTCAGGTATTCACGTAGTGCAACAGGTACCTCCAATTCTGAGATTTCCGCGTGAAAATGGGGAATTCGGTCCATTCCAGATTAAATCCTGGCTGAATGGAAATTTTCCATCCATGTTTTTCCCTCTGTAAATTGAGACAGGTCTGACTTTCTAAAATTCATTAGTGGGAAATTTAGGTGGGTGCAGTCATCAAATAACTCTTAGTTCCAGTCCCCGTGCAAATGGGGAAAACATAAACAGCAAAGTTGAAGGAGCAAATGAGGTGGGACTGCAACTTTGATATTGGGTTTCAATAACACATTGTTCCTTTAGATTATATTCCCAATGGTGTAACGAAACTTGAGGGGGCCCCCCTGCAAAGTACATGCAGGGGGCCCCCGACTCTCCGGATCAAGTTTGGAGCTCTCAAGCCAGGGACCTGACAGTGCCCGAGAGGCCCCCTGGAGCCCGGGGGCCCCCTGCACCTCGGGCTGCAAGGGCTTTTGTTACGCCACTGTATATGCCCCCTTGTGAAAAGCTATATAGGAAAAACAATGGTTCCTGTGGAATAATAAAACCTATATTTGTAATAATATGCACAATCGAGATAAGGAGGGTTCGACTAATGTCAGAGGGGGAAGAAACCACATAGACCGATGATTCAGTATAACACAATTTATAAGTTTTCAGGGGGAAAAAAAGGTATATACATTATTCCAAAATTCATTGAAAAACATTTGTGCATAGTGTCCCAAGTGAACAAGGGAACCTAAAACATAAGTGAGAGTGTGATAATTATATACAAGGTTTCCACAATTTCATACAAGTCGACCATTATCAATTATGTTCAATGTGAACAGCAGCTATATACAGTGATACGCGCTGGTTAATGGTTCGCTTCTTCTATGTGTCGACGGCGTTTCGACCCTCTAATCAATCTAGGGTCTCTTCAGGACTGAATGATGTAGGGACATCTATGAAGGAAACGATAAGAAAAGCATAAGGCCCATGTACCGGCACAAATGCGAAAAATGAGAAGGATGTGTGTGGTAGAAAGTACCTGTTAGTTCAATTGCGCAGCCTGGTGAAAATGGTGTGCCACACGTGAAAAACGAAAGGAAAGTAGATACTCACATGAGGACCCGGCCGGGTACTGGTATTGTGAGGAGAGAAGAAAAGGGAAAACAGTCACACATTAATTGTGATGTCAAGGGGAAACTAGATGGAGGGGAAAGAGGGGATATCAATTGTATTGGGAATATCCGGACAGCACTTACCCCAATGTGAGTGAGGGAAGGCTGACAATTGAAGGATACAATCGGCCTATACGGCTCGTAGAGGACTCACTACAGCCGTAGCGGTCTGATGATTCCAAATGGACTTTAGGAGGAGCGATGTGGGGAGCAGAGATGCGTTATCGTTTGAACAGTGTCGGTCCACTGTAAATATTCCATTTGGAATCGTCAGACCGCTACGGCTGTAGTGAGTCCTCTACGAGTTTTTTTTTTGGTCGGGTCTTCTGAAGAGACACAGCACTTAAGATGTTTTGGCCAGAACACAGCAGGTAGAATGCACAAAGGAATTATGGGTAAGAAGTCCTCTCACTGGTTTGCATGTTTCATGCTCTTGCTCCCACAAAATGGCACAGTGGTGACCCTCAAAACTGAACAGGTGAAGTGGCCGGAACGCTCCTGCATTTCGGGGTCCTGAACTTTGGCAGGGTGCAGGCAACTGCTGTTTTTAAAGTTCAGATTTTTAATGTTGCGTTTAATACTTCAAGCTTCTGGCCACAAACTTGATCGGTGATGGTACTCTGTTCTGCATATGATGCACACTAGGTACTGTCTCATTCAAAACTAATATTTAGTAAACCTGACTGTGAATGTTTTGTGCACTGTAATATTTTGTAAAGTAACTTTTCCTATTATATTTTAAACACTTATCAAGTTAGTGTTTTATATTACATTGTTTTTTTACATTGAACTATTTCCCATTGGTTTGTGATAACAATGCTAATGACTATGATGTTTCCTGTGGAGTAGAACGTCGATTAAAGATAAAGATACCTCAAGATACCTCACCTTGCCTGTCTTTGATGCACTTTGATTTTCTTGGCTCTGCTTTTTTGATTGGATGAAAATGCTAGAAATCTTCGAGCCGGACCAGACATGCCACCGGCGCTGGACGAAAAGCTAGGATAATCTCTTGGGGGAGTCTTAAAGACTCAGCCTGTCCTCACCCCATGCAAGCAGTTCATGCAGGGTGGCTGCAGCAGATTGCTGTGACAGAAATAAAGTTTCACTGTCTCTGTGACCTCTTCCTTGCTGTTTTTTAAAACCACCAGTGCTGGAAAGTAGGGGAATTGCGACACGCCTTGTTCCAGCAGCTATTTCTGGGCTGGATCTGGGATCCGACCGACCGAGGGAACTATGCTGAATTTGTTCTGGTATCTTCCGACACCGGGAGATGGTTCATCAGAACTGCATGGTCTGCACTCTCTTCCATCAGCATCCTGCAGGCAGCGTGGAGGCTTTCACTTCCAGCTGGGCACAAAGAACGGCCTGATTTAAAGAGCCATCTGCCCTCCTTTTGTTAAAGTATCATCCTGGCTGGGAGCCATCTGCAGCCCTAATACCTGGTACTTTAGAGAAACTATGACTTAGAAGCAGGCTTTTGACTTTGCTCAACCCCAGATGTAAGAGATGTGAATGCACTGTAAGAATGCAAGATGTATCTGTGTGTATGAGTAGTTACATAAATATTGATTTAGATGGCACCTATTTATTTTTTATTTCACTTTTTTATAGTGCTACTCTTCCCAATGTAGGGTGTCAGAGCACCTTACATCACACATAGAGGCACAATAAATCATACACTTTGTAAATCAATGTACAGAACAAATTAATTAACACAATAAGGGTTCTATGGTGCAGGAATCACATATTGTCCATACTTGTCGACAATATATGTTAAGAGTGAACTGTCGGGAGAAACTCAAAGTCAGGATGTAAAACGTAACACAGTGATTGGGGTTGTTTGTACTAACAAGACTTTAATTCCCAGAGCATCCTTTCTTTGCAATCTTAGAATAACAACAGATATGAGAAAAAAACACAAATAAGGATCTAAATCCATGACATACAGTTTGCATTCAGCTTCTTGAAGCCGGTAAATAGATCACTGTGCTATATTAGCATTGAAACGTAAGAACTGGAACAAAATGATCTCATTGTTCAAAGCAGTAGAGAACTTATCTACATAAAATACAAATCTGTGATCTGCATGTTACACAGTGTGCTTTGCAGCAGGCATATTAACCCTCTATACTACTTTGAGTCAAAACTATCATTGGACAAAACATAGAACTCTCCCAGAACTGCATTAGCCACCAGAGTTATTTTATCGCTATTATACTCTCCTCAAAATTGCTGGCCACACAAAGATCTCCTCAGGAGGTGCCTTAACCATGTAAATGCAAGTAAGCTAGATTACATTTGCTGTCTCATGTGGCCTTGTTGCAAATTTCTTTGCAGCAGACTTTTTTTTTAAAATAAATGCATAAGTTGACTGTCATACTCTGGTTTTCAAGCTCTACCCCTTGTGACTCCACCCCCTTTTCTCTGCCACACCTTGACCACCAATTTATGGATTCCCAGAGTAAATCTTTTCCAATTTCAGCATTGAGAATGACTATTGCGTTATGATCCTACATACGCTCAACAAAACACACTGCATGGGAATTATTTATTAAAATTACTACCTCACGCTGGCTTCAAATACATATCGCTAGATAAAGTTATTCACCAAAATTTTTTAAAACATTGCAGACCATCCTTCTTAAAATAGGAACATGCTCTCCTTACATGTGTTTACGTAATAGCCCATGTGAGTAAAAGCTACAATACTTTGAAATACTTAAAATTAACCTTTAATAATGATCAGTTTAAAATCATATTTTTTACCTCATTCAAGTTGATGCTTACCATTTCAAGTGATGACCATCAGATAAGAGGCCTCGGGCTTCAAGACACATTTACTTTAGCCTGGCAACCTGTGAGAAGAAAATGCTTTTAAGCACTGTCCATTTATCAGTCCGGTCAGTCAATCACTCAGATGTGAGATAAACTTTAGGATTTGTTCGTCTTGGGGCCTATTCAATAAAGTAAAGTTACATGTGAGTAAATCTACAAGTGAAAGTTACTCCTACACTTTTGAATAACTTTACTATTATAGGCTATTCACTATTTACGAGTGTAAAGTTACTCAAAGTATATACTTACAAGTCCCAGCCCACTGAATTCAGGGGTGGGCCCTAATTTATCAGTGTAAAGTAACTACTTGTAACTTTTCACACATAGGCAGAGTTCTCCGCAATCAGGGTGAAGATTTCACTACGGTAAAGCATAGGGATGAGTTTAAATGGGGTTTTTTTAAATGTAAAAAAATGAGAAAACATATTTTTGGGTTAAATATTCATTTTAATACATTTTATATATTTATTTTGAATGTAGATTAATATAAAAAAATGTAAGTTGTTTGAATGTATTACAGTTAAAATAAAATTATTTTTCTGAAGTTTAGTTAAAAAACCCAACCTAAAGTAAAAAGAAGTGTTTGTTATTATGTTTTCAAAATTATTAAAACTGATGTATAGAATTAATTCATAGTAATTTAATTATACTTAAGAAATATTAATGTCTATATATAAAAAAGTTAATAAAATATTTCTAAATAAAGTAATCAGTTTACATTTTCTATGGGAGGGTGGTGCACTACCTGTGAGTGTCCATGTGTGATGCCCGACTTACTTCAGCTCTGAGCTGTTTTTGGCCCATAGTAACTAAGGAAGGGCAGTTTGTGAATAGGAAGGTGTTTGCTCTTTTGTGGGGGGGGCGGGAGAGCTTGTCCCTCCTTAAACGCCCTTGAACCCTCCCTCAACCCTTCCTTGCTCCTCATTTAACCCCTCCTAGTTAGTAGATATTATTCCCCATTTTCCAGACACTCTCCTCTGTCCCTCCCACATTTACTATTAAAATGTATGCTTATGTGTGCCGAGATCTCTGCAGTCAAGGTGGAGATTGCTTCATATAAAAAATAGGAGAGGAGGAAGTATTGACCTCCATACGTAGGTTTGTGAATAGCATTTTGTAGTACTTCAGTAGTACTATTGAAGAACTACTAAGCGTACTACAAAATGCAAATTGTGAATAGGCCCCAAAGTTTTTAAGGCCATAAGAATTATGTCCAGGAGGAAACAGTGTTGAGGTCAATAATATCGACTTGCATTTATAGCAAATTAAGAATATTGGCTACTGTCTTATCATTAAGGTAAGCATATATAGGGAAATATAGATTTACTACACTTAACTCCACATTTATGTATCAATACAGATGTTTATTGAGAGGGTGGGCAGAGTCTATAAGTATGCTAGATTCCCCCGAACCTCTATGTCTTCTCTGAATGATTGATCATGACATTCTCCTTTTGCTTGGAAAGACATTAGTTCCTTTCAGAATGTTAGTGGAAATTGGGACAGATGTGTTTCGAGAGGACCTCTGGTTATGATCTAGCATAGATGGTGGCAAAGTGATTAAGACATTGAGCCAACACAGATCCATGGACCTTCACAAACCAGATAAAATCCACCATCTCTAGGTACAGTGTATCAGTGTCCCTCTATGGACCTGCTACCCTTGTGTTCTCCATATAGTGGTTGTGATCTTTTCCTTGATGAAAGATAGGGACTGAATTTCAAGGAAGGTGTGGCTGAGTGTACTTGCCTGTAGGCATTCTCCATTTACTAGATTTAATTATGTTTTTTGAGAGGTGTTTTAGATACAGGGATATGCTATTCTGTTATATTGTATTACCCCCAGATGCATGAAGTGTCTGTGCTCCATTCTTTACTGATGAATTAAAGAGGATGTATGAAAGGATGTAGTTGTTTTTACAGAGCTTGTGACTGGGGGTAAGTAGGTGCCCTCAATGTAAGGGAGTTATGTACCGGAAGACTTGTCAACTGTTTTTCAGCAGCAAAATCTCATTAATGAGTTAGAAGCCCAAAGATCCAAAAAGACACTTGCCTGACATTCTTGCCCATATTACTTAAGAACTGCATCACAAACTGTTCAATATCCACGATAGAACTGTTCCATAACTGCTCTTTCTTTTCTATGGTTGGTAAGTGGTATCCTAATTGATTGATATGGCACAGTGCTCTGGCTCTTTATAAAATCATGCAGGGCCTGATGTGCAACAGGCTTTTACCCATTCTGTGTATATTGGAAACTATCCAGAGACATAAAGGCCACAGTGTATAGTTGGGTGTCTTTGATGAAACTCAAAATTACAACAAGTCCTCTTTTATATGTGTGAGGCCTTTTCTCCCTGCTCTATCCTGTCAGTGGGTAGATCCCTGATAAGCATTGTTATGTACCACTCGTGTACGAAAGCTTGTGATGCTAAGACACTCATATTGGATAGCCAAGTACTGCCTTTGTAAAACGGACTCTACAGGAGTAGCGAGGCGGTCGATTGTTCAGAACTAATATACAATAGCATGCAGTTAACTCCACTCACAATACTCATGACCAGTCACAGCTATGTTTTAAAAGCTGGACTTCCATATACATGTAGATCAGCCAGTGATGTAATCCCACACAAATAAAAGGAGAGTCCAGTCACCTTGTGGTGCAAAATCCAAACTCCAGAGAGTCATAGCACTTACGTAGTAGGTTGTCTTGGTTCAAACCAATGGTCAATATTAACCTTTGGAAATGATTTGGACATGCTTGGGTATCTTTAAAAACCCTCAAAACACAAGTCTTACAAGTCCACGTTAATGGGACAAAGTAGACGGATCACTACAAAGAATCTAGTTAGCTCTTATTCATCTTTCCTTTGCCATCCTTTGTCACTGTAAATGGTGGATAGCGAGCCAACTCTTAGGTGTCTGAGAATCTGCCAAAATTGTCAACATAAATCAAGAATCTCTCTGTCGTGCAACAATTTCCTGTCTAAAATCAACAAGCAATCCAGCTCAGTTACAAGATGGAATTTAAGGTGCCAAGGGGATCCTCCTAGAACCCCAAAGTCTGTTTTAACGGGAACACATCCAACGTGGTAGTTGGTAGCCGGGAAAATAGACACAGCGGACACAGTGCAGGTCACACACATTGCTGTCAAAACTTGTCTCTTGACAGATTCTACAGAAAGATAACTTGTGGGGATTGGATCCAATGTACACACCCTTGTCTATGAAACATCATGGCCCTAAACCTCTAAAAAGGCCAAATGCAGTCATTACTTTTGGCTGATGGAGATAAAAAAAAGGGCCAGCAACAACCATTGGATCCAGTAGTGAACTAAATGAAGCTGGAAGCTGGATTAAGGGTCTAGGTGCATCACTAACCTCAAACTACAAACCAGAATAAGTGCAATAGGGGTTGTTCAGATGGCTATAGAATTAAGAAGACCATCTTCAGTGAATAAGACACTAAGGCCTGGGGTGAGGTGTAAAACATTTGCCTTCCTCTATGGTAGAATATGGGGTAATGTGAGCTTCTACAAAGTCAGGAAGGGCATGAGATGGTTCACAGATGATGTAGGCTGACTGCCTACAGACAGACTACATGCAGGCTTCAGCCTGTTTGTTTTTTAAAGCTAAATGAACAGCTAAGGACAGGAAGTACCACACTACCAAGAAACTCTCCTCCACACTGTCCAAATAATTGCCCAACTCTAAGGATTGGCAGCTCAACAACCCAACATATAGCAAATTAACAAAAACAGAGGCAATCATTTCAATAATTTGAATCACAAACAAATGTTTCTTCTAAGATGTAAAGTACATTGAAGAAAAGCTTTCAACGTTGTATTAAAAAAAGATCTCTTTTTTCAATTGGCTCCGAAGAAAATCCGTCGCCAACGTGTTTCGCTCTCACAGGAGCTTCATCAGGGTTGCAACATACAAATATCCATAAAAACTAAACTAATTAAAAATCATGTAGTTACCCACAAACCAACTTACAAAATGCATAATCATTTTAATTGACAGTACATAGTATTGTATAAAATTGTCTAGCAGAAGGTGCGATTATGCAGTATTCGCACTTGTTAACAAAATCTCATTATTTACAAATTTACATTAAGAACATTAATTCAAGATTCTTATTGCCCGGACCCGAACCCAACTGTACTCTTTTAATTTAAAATATATATAGACCAGAACTTCTCACAGCATTAGTAACCGTAATGTCATTTTAAATGTAAACACAGTGCTTCCCTGACTCTAAATAGAGTGGGCGAACAGTGAGCTTGGCGGGACAAGATCACCACTGATTGTTAGGCAACATCCAATGCAACACTGGGTTGGAAATGAGGGCTCTGATACTTTTGCTGGATACAGGTATTTACATGAGAAAGAATGGATATTTTATATTCCTAATGCTACCTAGGCATATACATGGTGTCCGAGTCAAGGCTCCAGGGGCTGCTGCCTCCACCCAAGTCTAATCACTACAGTCGCTCTGCCATTTTTCCACCATGGCTGCTAGTGGTCTTACCATTTAAGTACAGGAGAATCCAGTTCATGGCCTGAGAATGATGGGGTGGTGGCTTCTGTGACTCTCCCTGGAACAAGAACAATATTCTGTGCCTCTGAATAACTCTGACTCCCCCAGACATCATATGGAGTTTGGTAACTTATTATACTTTTCTTGTTCAAGACTCAGATATTGGATATCAGCCAGAGAAGCGTGGGCCATAAACAAATTTCTGTCCCCTTAACAGCAGTCCTGGTTATACAGATTTATTCGAGATAAACACTAAAGTATTTCATTAGTGGAACCACAGAATACCAGTTGTTGTGCCACCTTTGCTTTGTAGGTTCCTCAAGGATTTCTCGTCCTGTAAAATAACCTGTAAAATGTCTTTCTCCAGTGATGCTCATGAACACTTTCATTTCTATTCAATCATGAAGGTCTGACCAGGTAACTGCCTTTGGAAATGCTTGCTTTTTTAATTTAGTGTAAGAAGAAATGCCATTATAGTTCATGAAAGCTTGTAATTCTTACATAAAAACCTGTGTCTAATTTTCTCATTGTAGTATAGTTGTGACATCAGTACTCATCTGTAATAAGAAAATAATGTAGCTACGCAAGTTATTACATTGATTTGTGATGTCACAATGCCTGTTACCAGAGCCAGCAAGCAGTGTGAAGGGAATGTCAAGGAGCAGAAATACAAAGGCTGTTTTAACTGTTTTCTGAAAATTAACAGCCATTAGCAGAAAGGAGGAAATTCTGGCAGCATGTTATATTTTTTACACGTCTATACTTCATTACATGAAAGCAGGAATCTCTGTGCATGCCACTATACAGTGTGAAATATAGCTGTTTGGGAAAGTGACTTACATTAAACTGATCAGAATGTTTTGTTGCTTATTAGTACTTGTGTATTGGTGTGTTAAATTTCTCACTTTGTTCATTTTACATATTTGCAACTATTCCCATTCATTTGCAGGAGCAAGAGGTCATGTGTTTGGTTTTTTCTATGGATTTGGTTTTTTTTAGGGAAAGGTAATAATGTGATCTTGTATTATAAGAAATAACATAACTTTTATGGGTATTTATTCCTTATAATATTTATTAAAGGATATAAAAGGATATTGCAAGTGATCATCGAGTTCCATGACATCATAAACAAGCATTTGCAATGCAATAGGTCTCGCATTATTAAAGTTTGAGCTATTGGTGTTGCATTTGCAAGAGTTTGAGCTATTGCCATTGTAACGACAATGCCTTTTATTTATGTGTTTCGAAAAGCTGTATGCAGTGCATAAACATGCCCTTTGTACTTATAGTCCTTGCTTACGAAAAGGAAGGCTGGCAGTAAAAGAGGCATAGTTACTGCCAGCGTTGCTTCTCAGTAAGCAACGACTGCAAGTACAAAGTGCCTGTTTACGCACCGCTTGCAGGTTTTTAAAATACAGAAATAAAAGGCATTGGTATTTACAATGCCAATAGCTCAAACTCTCGCAAATGCGACACCTATTGCATAGCAAATGCTCATTTTCTTATTGCGTAGTAGAAACACTCTTTGTGGAAAACAACAATTATGCCATGCCAGATAGTCTTACAGGCATTCACAGATATACAAACCTACAATAAGTTTCCTATATTGAGGTTTTGGAATGTTCCGTTTTTTTAAAGCACAATAAAGATGGGGGGCTGTTGGTGGGGGTTGAGAGGTAACTCCCACCTTTAACTTGTGAGGGCCTGAGCCTGGTGAGGTAGCCTGTCTGCTTTGTTTCACTGTTCTACCAAGGTTTTAGGAACTGTAAGATTCTTAACCACAGCAAGTGATGGATGATCTGCGGCTCAAAACCTAATCCCAAGTAGTAATTGTAATAATTCATTATTATTATTTAGACCGGACTAAATAATGATAATGAATTATTACAATTACTACTTGGGATTCGCTTTGGTTTGCCCACAGATGAGTGCAAACATCCTTTTGTGTGAATATTAATCCAAAATGAGGGATGAATGCTAGCCACTAAAAAACAAAAGTGTCTGTCCATCCCCTATTTCTCCTTGCTATTTTTCCAGATGTGGTCTGGATGAGATGCCCACAGATTTGCCCGAGCAGCCGGGAGTGCACATCTGTTTGGTGGGAAGGGATAGCAAAAGATGGTGAGGGCGAGGAAGGAAGTAGGGGGAAAAGTAAGAGTAAAAAGGATAGAGAAGGTTGGGAAGGGATAGCAAAAGATGGTGAGGGGGAAGGAAGGAAGTAGGGGGCAAGGCAAGAGTAAAAAGGATAGAGAAAGTTGGGAAGGGATAGCAAAGGATGGTGAGGAGGAGGAAGGATGTAGGGAGCAAGGCAAGAGTAAAAAGGATAGAGAAAGTTGGGAAGGGATAGCAAAACATGGTTAGGGGAGGAAGGAAGTAAGGGGCAAGGCAAGAGTAAAAAGATAAAGAAAGTTAGGAAGGGATAGCAAAAGATGGTGAGGAAGGAAGTAGGGGGCAAGGCAAGAGTAACTAGTCGTTGCTTGCAGGTTTTCAAAACACATAAATATAAGGCATTGTCACTTACAATGCTATTTAGCTCAAAATCTCGCAAATGCGAGACCTATTGCATTGCAAATGCTTGTGTATTCTTGCACTCTTCCTGCCCTACTCCGGCTCGAGCTGTCCCATGTCGCGTGAGCAGCTCCCCTGCATTCTGGTACATGTGGTACCCCCCAGTGCCAGCTGCGACTGTAATTTGAGTCCTGTGCTCAGACTCGGTAGAGTCACATCATAACCCGCTTTCTGCTAAAACTGCCCTGGAGATTCCAATTAAACTACAACACGATAGTAGTTGAAGAAAAGGTTTTTATAGCTTATTTTTCCCACTTTTAATAACACACAGACACTACCTGGTGAATTTAAACAAATTGGCTTGTTTTTCTTCCCCTGTCGTAGGCATCTTTGATGTTTCCCGTCCTCCGCTTACTCTGTTGTTGCATGTTCCATATTCCTTGCTTGTTTAATGGTGTGTGTTTTTTATCCTGACCCAGTGCCCAGCCTCCCCTTGCTACACAATCTGTAGACTTTCGCTCAATGCTGAAAACTTACTGCTCGACCCTCCTACTTTCAAAAGGAAAGATTTATGGCTCAATCATTCTCAGGGAATGCGACTAGAATTCGAAACTCTCTACCTCCAACCCTCCGAACCACTGCTTCTTTCCAGACTTTCAAAATAGATCTTAAAACTCTTCTTTTCCAAAGACACTTCCAGGAATAAATCCTACCCAGTCCATGACCCTCATGGCCGTTTGGCACTCACGTGATATCAACTTTGTAAATATGTATTCTGTACTTTTATTACCCTAATTTTGCAACCTTTCATTGTTTGTTATCATGATTGTGTATATGTGTAAATTCCATCACGAAAATATGTATTTTGCACCTTTATTACTTAATTTTGCAACCTTTAATTTTTTGTTCTCATGAGTGTATATGTGTAAATTAGAAACTTCGCTTCACACTCACTCTTTGCTGGACACTGTAAAACGACACCAGCCAGGGGCCCGCCGAAGGAGCAGAGCTGGGGAAACCCTGGGAGTGAGTGTTCCAGGGAGCAGCAGGCAGCCCTTTTTATCTATGAAACGCTACATTTATCAAAATAATCAGAACTATGCGACTTATGGAATGCAGTTTATTGGCGGGCGGGGCTCTACGGGTTGATTGGTAAATTGAAACACATGGGTGGCTGAGTGAGAAACGCGGCGTGTAGGAACACACCGCCGGCTGTATCACTCGCCTTTTATTGGTTCGTCCCTAATAGGAACCAGCTGCTAATAAAAGCCGGGAGTTCATGGGAACCCACACTTTGCTGGAAACCGCCTTGGTGTCAATACTAGAAACACATGAGTACAACAAAGAAAACAGATGTAATTGGCTTGTTTCAGGTCAGGTTATGTAAAGAGCACGAGGAGAGAGGTGAGGCTTTGGTTGACGAGAGTGACTGCGTGTGGGTGCAGCACCGCAGAGCCCGCGAGCTGCCAAGGAGCTCTCCAAGTTAGGCTTTAGCTGTGCATTATGGGATTCGTAGTCCCATTTATACAAATATAGGTTCCAAAAAGGAAAGTGAAAAGCCGGAGTGGATGAAATACGCACGCTTGGACCAGGGAAATTTGAAAATTCAGCTGGAGGCCACAGAACAAGTTCCAGCGAAGTCTCCTTCAGACGGGAAAAATCTCGCGTTTTCCAGGTCCCTTTGTAAGCAGCTCATCCAGTCCAGGTTTTCCCTTTTTATTCTAGGACTTAGGACTGCTCACTTTAAAGTGGGATCAACATTACTTCGAGTTCCACAATGCGATGAAAAGGAAAACAAGCACGGACTCGAAACCGCCTAACGCGGGAATCGAAAACAGTGGTGCGCGCAGAGGAGGGGGGGGGCAGAGAGCGGCAGCGAGGCAAATGCGCGCTGACGCGCGTTCTGGCCACCGTCGGGAATGGGCGCGCCCGCCTTTGACCAATCGCGTGCCGTCTCCATAAAAAAAACGCACACTCCAGCCAATGTGGGCTTCCGAAAACAAAACCACACGCACGAGCGTGTGGGTCGTTTTCCGAAGCCCTTTCTAAAGGTCTCGCGCTGCGCGAGCACTGCAACGCTAGGCGCGAGCCCTAAAAAGCAGCCTTCCAGCCTTACTCCTATATCTGGTTACAGAACTCTTCAGTGGCTTACAATATTCATTTAACCTACAGAGGAGGATACTTTATCCCATGTCTCTCATATTTGACAGAGGGGCCGATTCCGATCTCGGCCGGTAGGGCTCCGAATCGGATTTGGCTTTACCGGATCCGATTCGGAGCCCTATTTCCCGACCGATTCGTACGCGCGTCCGGGCGAGCGAGTACGATGCGTATTCGCCGACCGACTCGTCCGGGCGTCCCGACCGCTCCGACCGACTCGTTCCCGGGTCGAACCGCACCGACCGACTCGACTCGCACCGCGCAATGGAGACGTTCCCCGGCCGGGTAAGTACGATGCGCGCCGCGGTACGCAGTCCGACCGAGCCGCGCACTCCGGCTCGAAAGAGCAGTCGGAGCCGTACTTTGGGGGTCCGTGTCGGACCCCCTGTACGCGTAGCCGCGCGAGTCGCACACAGGGGGACCCATGGGTCCCCTACCTGTGCGTGTACGGCGCGAATCGCTTCGCCGCGTACACGCTGTAGCGGGCGCCCTTGTCCGCCTCGCACCCATTGAGTCAATGGGAGCCCGCGTACGTGTTGTACGACAGGCTCCCATTGACTTCAATGGGAGTCCGACCGACTCGAGTCCGATGGCATACGTGCGCATCGTACTCGTTCGGTCGGACTGCACGGGTCCGATTCGGTCGGAAATCTCTCCGGGTCCGGCTCGGTCGGAGAGATTTCCGGCCCGAATCGGAATCGGACCCTAAATGTTTTAATAAAGATGTTAAAAAATATAAAAGAATGCACACCAGTAAGGGAAAACTTCTCAAACACATAGGTAAAACGGGATGACTGCTAAAGACAACTGCACATCAAAGGTAAGACATTAAAAAAAATCTTTAAAAAAATATTTTCCTCTTGCCAAAACATGATGAAGGCAGGCAGAAATAGCAAAAAAAAGTGATAAAAACAGCACAGATCAGATATTTTCAGGCAAAGAATCTTTTCCTACAGGGAAAGCAATCTCTAAAAGTCTCAAGAAAGAGGGAAGACGTAAACACAAGTGAAATTACCTTAAGCATCAGCACTTAAAGAAGAACCCCACGCTAAGACTTCAGATAAGAATTCTAGGCTACTTGAGAAGGAGCCAAGCTAAACAACCCCAACATCACCCAAATCACCACGAAGGAAAATGTGAGGGGGCTAACCAGTGGGAGAAAAGCTCCACACCAATATTACCGGAAATGATAAGGTAAAACTGAACCAAAAACTAGCCTCTTCCAGGAACTCACAGCAGGAAGCCAAGAAAGAAATCTGAACAAGATGGGAGGCAGATTGAAGAACATTGCATCAATCATGGTGAGAATATTTTACAAGGGCTCATGACCCCAAGCCTGATGGGAGAACACAAACTTAACATAACCCCACCGTTGTACCACGATGCTTACCACCTAAGACCGAGAAAGATCAAAGAAAAAGATGTACCCAAACACTTAACCGTAAAGCTCCTGTCACACCTTACCCCAACCAATGTGTCTCCCCAATTTAATTTGCATTTCAGAACATGCACCATCCCTCGCACTGTGTATTCTTTTTAAACCCTGAAAAAAAGCAAAAATCTTCATGAATGTCCCGTAGGCCAAATAGTAATAAAATATTAATCGTGGAAATGTGTTCTAAACATTTTATTGATTTTATAATGAAAAGCAGTACAATTAATCTTTTAACAAAAGCTCCCTAGTTGATCGTTCTAATCTGATACACTGTAAAAGGTGTTGCCCATGTTTCCTGTTATTAATTCAGATTTTATTCCATTAACAGTATTCTTTCAATTGTATTACCTAGAGGTACTGCCCCAAAAATATTTTTAAATACTTTCTGCTTGATGTCCCGTCAGTGTTATTTTTTCTTGATCGATTTCATTAAGCTATTTGCAAGTGTAAGTCAGGCTACAAATTCCCATATTTTTGACCGCTCTCTTCCAGTTCTGGACAGTTGGTTACACTCTCATAAATGGATTTTGTGAGGAAATCTACAAGCATGGGTGAGACAAGGACGGGGAGTAGTTGCTATAGACCAGGCATGTCCTGTGAGCTTGTAAACACACAGTGCACATTTCTGGTGTCCATAATGTCACCTTCGACTTCTTCCCACCCTGTAAAAGGTAAAGATAAATGGATCTCCAAGTTGGGAAGAGGAAGGGCAGGGCACAAGTCGGGGGTACATGCAGGTATTTATTTATTTATTATTTATTAATTGAACTTATAATGCGCAACAGCTACCCAAAAAGGGTTTCCCGGCGCAAACGCAGAATCAGAGGCTGATGTCAAAGCAAAGGCAGCAGGCTAATGATTAAAAAGCCATGTCTTCAAGGATTTACGGAATTGGATGTAATTAGTTTCGGTACGAAGAGTTAAGGGCATAGCATTCCAGAGTAAGGGGCCAAGATGTGAGAAAGACCTACCGCCCATCCTCGCTAGTTTGATTTTTGGGACAGAAAACCTCCCCTGCGTAGATGAGCGAAGGTCACGAAGAGGGACATAGGGATGAACCAGTGATTGAAGGTATTTGGGGGCCGTTCCACTTTTGATTTTAAACATGTAGCTCAGGGCTTTGAACTTAACTCGGTTCTCCACCCTGAGCCAGTGCAAATCACGAAGATGGCCGGAAACAGAGGAAGTCCTGGGGATCCGGCATAAAAGCCTAGCTGCAGAGTTTTGAACCAGTTGCAGCCTGCGTGTCACCTCTTTGTTTGATCCCAAGTACAGAACATTGCCGTAGTCAAGTCTTGAAGTAATCAAGGCATGAACGACAGTCTTCTGAGTGGGTTCTGGTAGCATCCAGATAACTTTTTTTAGCCACTTCAGAATAGTGAAGCAGGTAGCAGCTACTTTAACGACTTGGTTATGCATACTTAGTGTATCATCCATAATTATACCCAAGTTTCGAGCTTGGCAGACCGGTATAGGAAGAGCACCCATCTCGCAGGGTCAATGTTGAGGACCCCAAAGTTCCCTATTTTTCCCAAATATAAGAACCTCGGTTTTTCCTCCATTCAGTTTGAGGTAATTAGATTGCATCCATGATGCAATATTCCTCAACCCTAGCTGAAGGGGAGAAATCCCTGTCGTACTCTTCATAGATAGAGAAAAAATAATTTGCGAATCATCCGCATAGGAGAAGAGGGTCAGCCCAGATTTCTCTGCAATATCCGCCAGGGGTCTTACATATAAATTAAAAAGTAGGGGGCTAAGGATAGAGCCTTGAGGTACCCCATGAGTTAGAGAGTGGATATCAGAGCTGGTTGTGGGAGAAAAAACTTGGAAAGTACGATTTGTGAGGAAGGAAGTGAGCCATTTCAGAGCCGGCCCACATATGCCCAACAAACTTAGGGTTTTAATTAACACAGCGTGGGACACTGTGTCAAAAGCTGCGCTCAGATCCAACAAAATGAGGGCCACGGTGTCTCCAGCATCAAGATGGTGGCGTAGTCTTTCGTTTACCCCCAGCAGGGTGGTTTCTGTTGAAAATCCGGCTCTGAAGCCCGACTGAGAAGGTTGGAGAAAACTTTGCGCATCGACAAACAGTGAAAGCTGTGCATGGACATGTTTTTCTAAGATTTTAGAGAAGGCCGGTAAGAGTGAAATGGGACGGTAGTTAGAGAGTAGTTCAGGGTCAGCATTTGCCTTTTTAAGAAGAGGCATTACCATGGCGTGTTTCCAATCAGGCGGGACGATTGCCTCCAGCAGGGAGGCATTTAAAAGATCCATGATTACCTGCAGCGACTGTGGTTCCAGCTGCTGGAGCACGGAAATGGGCAAGGGATCCTTGGCGATCCTGATTTTATATTACCCAAAAGTTTTTAGGGTGGTGATGTTAAGCAGAGGCCATGTGTCCAATTGATTAGTGAGAGAGTTAGGGCTCCAATCTTGATTGGGGGGCATATCGTCCATGGAAGATGGTGTGGATGTTTCTGGGGGAGGAGAGAAATTGTCATCCTGCCCTCGTACTATATCCAGATATATACTGTCAACTTTTTGAACAAAGAAAGTGGCCAGGTCCTCACATTGCTTTTTATTAAGTGCAGGGGGCTTGGTTTGAGTTTTGGAACCGGCAAGTTCTTTAACCATGTTAAAAAGTGTTTTAGAGCAGTTTAGAGCGTTTGAAATGGTGGATGAGACATGGTCCGCCCTAGCTGTTTTGCAAAGATCATGATATATTTTTTTAGCTACTTTATAGTTACTTTTGGAAGCGGGGGTGTAGTTCCTTCTCCACTTGCGTTCCATTTTTTTACATTTGGCTTTCTCTGTCCTTAAAGTCTCAGTGAACCAAGGTGCAGGAGGCCGATGATTGTTGGCTTTTTTTCTTGCCAAAGGTAAACAAATGTCAATGGCATTAAGAAGCCATTTCTGTACCGAGGTAGAAAGTGAGTTCACTGATTGTTTGGAAATGGGCGTGTGGGAGCATAAAATATTATTTAAAGCTGTGGCATCTAAATTTTTCCAGTTCCTAATTAAAGTATCTGGAATTACATAAATAGGTACAGGAATCTCTGGAAGTTTTAGGTAGAATTTAGTAAGAAAGTGGTCCAACCAGTTTAGAGGGGAGGCAGGGAAGCAGTGGATCCCAGGAAGATTCGAAAAAATGGGGTCCAGCAGGTGACCTGCCTCGTGTGTGGGGCCTGAGTTCATTAGGCTAATATTTAAAGCTGCTAAGTCCGAGATAAGATTAGTGCTAGATTTACAGGTGGGGTCTTCCAGATGAAGATTGAAGTCACCCAAAATTGTGAAATTAGCTGTTTTCATACTTGGAGGGGTTATAAGTTCAGGGAAGGAAGAGGTCCAGGATGCAGATGATCCCGGGGATGATATACCAGCATACCTGAGAAAGTAAAATTAGGGGTCAGGGTCAGCTTAAATAGCGCTGCCTCACTGTTCTGAGACACAAAAGGTTCAAAGGAGCATTGGTAATCCAGTGTCTATCTACTATTTCACAGGGTGGACCCCGTCCCCCTTCTCAGAAGTTGGGACCCAGTGAAATAAGTTGAACTTGTCTCTGTGTAATTTTCTGACACCGGGACACATTCAGCATTGCCTGCACTGTTGACTGCTTTCTGCCGAGCAACAAGGTGCAGGCAGTGGTGGCAATAGTGGGGCTTTCTTTATTTTCCCCTCTGGCTGAGCCCAAGACAAAGGGCTGATTTAAAGGCCGTCAGCTCTCCTTTTGTGCAGTACAATTCTGTCTGGGAGCTATCTACAGCCTCACACCTAAGTGCTGGAGCAGGGAAGGGAAAACAAAGGCACACAACTTGTTGTCACTTCACAAGCATTTAAAAGAAACTACAATTTGAAAGCAAGCTTTTGACTTTGTTCAGTCCCCACGAATAGCCATTTAAATACCAATTTTTAGGTCGAGCCTGGGCAGCGCATGCACTGCTCTGAGAGGCATGCTGTATTGGAGTATGCACTTGAAGCCCCGCCCAGTCTCCGCCCATATTTGCCATTGGCTTGTGTCATTGTCCTTCGTAAATGTGGGCTTCTGATTCATAAATAGGCTTGTTAGTCCCTCCTTAGTACCGCCTTGTCTTCATTTGTAACCTCCCATGAGGACACCCCCTTTTCCATGTGTTGTTGCTCGATAGGCTTTAATAAAGCCTCCGAGCAGTATTTTGTTTAATGATTTTCGCATGCCTGCTGTTGCAGGCAGGACACGCTCTCTCGCAATAGCTTTATTTTATTTTTTACATAGCACAGCACGCCACACTGATGGTGGCGGCCGTGCCTTTGCTTTACTTGATGCGCCAAACGCGGCTGCATGTTTTTTTAAAAACTCTTTATTTAATTTTTTTTTTTTAATTGTCCCAGTCCCGTGCTGCACTTACACTTTAATGTTGGCCACGCCCCTTTCCTTAAACGAGCCAAGTCTAAGGAAAGGGGCGCGGCCGCCATTAAAGTGAAAGGCCAGCAAGGGCCGCTTTTACAAACTAGCAGTTGTAATGCAATAGGTGTCGCATTTACGAAACTCTCGTAAATGCGAGGCCTATTGCATTGCAAATGCCTGTTTTAATTTAATTCTTTTACAGATGTCACTTCCTATGATGCCACATGCAATGTAATGAGCAATGATATCACACGCCGTGATGTCACTTGCATGCTCTTAACTTAGTTAGTCCCTCCCCTTCTGTTTTTTAAGACTTATGCCCTGAGAATGGGAATTCCCTACAAATGTTTGGGATGAAAGTTGTTCCTTGAGTGGGAAAAATCTTTTCTCAAACAGAAATATGCATGACAATTTAATTCATAAACGCTTTCCATATTTATGTCTGGAAACCCTCAACTCGTGCAGGTTTGTTTTCTGACCTCTACAATGTCATTAATACTTTCTCAGCTTGAAAATGTCTGAACATGCTTCTTGCTTGCAACATTATATGTATTCAAGCCTGTATGTCGGGAAACTTCTCCTATACTGCACTTTTTTATATTTGTACTGCAAATGTTATTTATACAATTCTCTAGATCCCTCCAACACCATTAAGGCCCTGTCCGTGATGTAGAAGACCATGTAAATAAAATAAAAATAAACTTTAAGCTGACCTGAAAGAGTTTTGTGAACTCCAAAAGTCGAGACTCTGCACCCATGAGAGGGCAGATTCTGACTTTTTTTGTGAATCAGGCCCTATGTATTCACTTTATTGTTTTTACACAGATGAAAAGCAAAATTTGTCATGGTAAAGTAGGAAAGTGGTACTGAATACAGCTTTGCAGATCAGGGAGCAACTACGGTATTATATTACAGCGATGGGTAAGTGGAACTTATGGGTCTTCCATCCTTTCTGGAATGTCCCAAAGTTTGTATCTAGATCCAGTAAGGAAAAGTGTTCCACAACGTTTAGCCTTGAACGTTAAGATTCTTTCAATCAATACAAGTATTCGTTACTCACAGAGCAGTAAATGGCTATTCACCAAAATTCAATCAATCGAGAAATAACCCAATGCTTCGATTCTAGGAAAGTACACTCAGGGCTGACAATATATGCAATAATTTCAATTTATAGGTACAAAACCTTTAGTAATGCTACTTTCTCCATTCAAGCTGCCAAGGAAGTTCAGAAGAATGGTTAAGAGTTGGTAAATCCCACTCTGGTCCTTGAGAGAATCTGCAGGATCTTGTTCACAAAGTCCACTGCCAATAAAATCTTTGGTTCCCTGTCTACAGATGCCCTGCACTACCCTCTAATGATTATGGGAGAAGCAGATTAGTCCAGTCCCTTACAAACATCCCCTTAGTCAGTTCAAGTTACTAAACCTGATCAGTAAGCTATTTACAAGTTTTCATTTACATTTTTATGCGGGGTAAGCCTTTGACTACATACTTTTCTATATCTCACTGTAGTGTGCTACCTGTGTGGATAGGCACTAGTGCATGGCACATGGGGGGAGTAACAGCTATAGAAATACTACAGTGCAATATGTTATGCCGCATGCAAATAATGTTGTTTCTTTCAACAGTTTTAACTCCTTAGATCGCATGCTATGTCAAAAGGCTTCTTGTATAATTCTAATCACAAGCATGAAATTTTACCTTGACTTAAATCTAGCAACTGTTTCTCTCCTCTTCTTTTCTAGCAAATGACCCTCTCTTTACTCTCCATCTTCAGCATGCCTTACTCTCTCCAAGTGTAGTCTACCCTAAACTGCCTAAATCTGCCTACTCCCTGTTGTTGTATTTCTGCATTTGGTCCACACCTCCCCTTATAGATCACAACCTCCTTTTTAAAACCATATCCCTGCAACCTAACAATGCCTACCTTCCGCTCGCCTATCAATGCATCCCACCAACCATTATTTAACTCATATACACCCCACTCATGATCACACCTAAATCCTTTTAATTTAATTTACCACTAAGAACCTGGAGTAAATGCATAGGGTGGTTTCCTCATAGCCCAAGACTAATCCCAATAGCCCATATAAACAAATACTGATCAATAGCCAACAACATCCATTCCTTAACACACTTTCTGCTTTGCAGATTGACATTTTTTGCTCCTGTCCACCTGTTTGACATACTTGTGCTTCTGGTTTCATTTCAATGCTTTTTGCATTTCTGCAGAGAGTGCCCTGGGCAGGGATTCTGCCCAGTGTGTGGAGGTTCCGCCACGAGTGCCGAGACTCTACAATCGTAACTTTACTACACGTAAGACCCTTTGTGAATCGGGCCCCCAACTTGTAGAGCCCCCGTCAAGTCAAACACCTCCACCCCTTTGCCGTCTCAAATTGCCCTCAACTTTTGCGACTTGCAATCTTTTTTTTTGTTGCTTTTGGCCCCCTACCAGTAGAATGTATTCCCCCCCCCCCCCCATCCCGGAGAGATTTGCCGCCTTTATTTATATTCCTTCAAAAACTTTCCAAAAGCACCTCCTACAACACAAATATATCTCTCCCGCTTAAGCATTACACCAAAGGCCTTCAAACTGTGGTCCATGCTTTCCTTGGGAATTGTGAAATTATATTTGGGGGGGTCGGTGGGGGGAAGGGGAGGGGGGTTCGAACCTCTTGCAAAAACGGACTAAGGGTGCTTGTTTCATTTCATAAGATGACCGACAGTGTTTTTACTAAAGTACTTGAAAGAATCGGCTCTTAAACTAACAACTGTACCTCGCTGCAGTATTTTGAAATGTTAAAGATGCTATTGTGGAACATAAAAAGGCAAGAAAAAGTCTTGGAATAGCCTCCTCTGACAAAAAAAGACACCCTTGACATATTGGCTGGCTCGCAATGTTTTCAGTCTCACTTACTGGATTTATTGTGAGAAAATCAAAAAGGACAACATTAAATCATTTTTGGACAAGGTTTCTCGGGCAGCCTTGCCAATCTAGCTTGACATGTTTTTCATTGCATGTATTTATTGTGTGAAATTAAAAACGCAACACTGAATATCTGTTATATTTTTAGAAAGATGTTGAAAAGCACTCCTAAATGTTGTAGCCAGTTCGTGCTGCTTGCCCACAACGCGTGGCATTTTACAATTGACTTTAAAATTTAGATTGTCAGCTCATTTTCACCTAAGGTGGGCTGGGTTAAACGACCACTGCGCTGCACAGCAATGTACTTATTTGGAAACGTTTTTGCCAGTAATATGCAACACAGACCCTTATGACGAGATGCACCATACGGGGGCAATTTCACCATATGGTAAATTCACATACGATTTTATTGTTACTGTGCAGTAAAATCGCCCCAGTGCTGAGCAATTACGTGTAAAACCCCATGAAATGGGTAATTACTGTGCGGAACTCTCGTTTCCAATCATAAAAGCAGAGTGAATCCCCTATTCCCTGCAGTTTTACCGCATACATTTACCACCTGCTCTGCTGGGGCTGGTGGGTGGGGTGGCGTGGAGTGGGGAATGAGGGAGGGGCCATGGGGCAGTAGGGGAGGGGAGGGAAAGTTTTTTTTTTCTTTAACAGGGGAAGCGTTGTATGCTTTACGCAGTTCCAAAAAAAGTTTAATGAGATTTGGCGGCTGCTGCAGTCTTCTGGCTATTTTACCGGCCAGAAAAATCCGTGAGCCTGCACTAGATAAACCTGGGTATGGAAAAATCTAACCAGTTATAATCAGGTGCAACAAAACTAACACATACGACGCGTGCATTAATTGTGTTCCACCTGACTTGTAACCAGGCTCATAGTAACATGACCGAGCATAAGGGAATGAATGGGGGATTGGCTTTGTTGGGAGAAGTTGATGATAGTATTAGTGGGGTAACCGAGACAAGGCAATGCATTACAATTAGAGCATATGGGTAGAGAATATATATCTAAGGGCCACATGTATCGATATTGGAAATAGAGATGACCTAATTGCGATTTTCTGCGAATTGCAATTAGGTAATCGCTATTCCTAATGTATGAAAGTCCATGAGTTTCATTTAGCGGTTCCTAGTAGGTCGCAAATTGGCCTACCTAATGAATATTAATGAGGTAGGTCTCAATTTGCGACCCATTGGGAATCGCTAAAATCACGGGGATGGTCGCCTGCTGGGGTCAGCAGACCACCTCGTCCGTGATTGCTTTTTAATAAAGCAATCTTTATTTTTTTTTAATGCAGCCCGTTTCCCGGAAAGGAAAACGGGCTGCATTCCAAAACGAAAAATGAAAAGTTTTTTTTCATTTTTAAAGAGCGAGCAGTGGTCCGTTTTAGCTACCATTCCGATAGGGCAAGGGGTCCCTTGGGGACCCCTTCCCATTTGCTAATCTGTTACCACCTTCTTGAAATAAGTGGTAAAATGCGCATGTTTCGCGACCGCATTTCGGTCACCAAACGTTCCTACATACCTCTGCGATTCAGTATTAGGAAGGGATGCCCTGAACAAGCCCCTTCCTAATATCAAATCGGTATGTATTCGCAATACCAAATGGCAATTCGGTAACATGTTTCGGAATACCAAATTGAAATTCATACATACCAAAATGCATTTTACCGGTCGCAAACAACCCTATTCTGCAAATCGGTAAAACGCATGACACATGTGGCCCTAAATGTGTAGGAGGTGATGTTTATTTGATTGTAAAGGCAGCCAGAGGCATGATGCAAGGAGTTAGAGATGTTTAGTTAGCTTTGTTTTCGAGGTTGTGGAATTTGTGGGTGCAATTGACAGGTGGAAGGGTAGGAGTGTCTCAGGTCTGACAAGGAAGAGGGGTCAACTGGACCGGATGAAGCAAAGCAAAGACTGATACTTAAGAAGAATGATTATTTGGCTTTGGTAGATTCAGTGGGGTGTGGTTGGGGGATAGTGGTGTAAGGGTGAGAATGTTGCAGGCTAGTAGTTGAAAGAGGAAGGAGGATGAACTGTCATGTCAAGTTCTCAACGCTAAGGGAAACGTTTGTACTTAGACCTGTGTCTAGCTGAGAAGGAGTCAGAGATGGGGAGTATCTTGGGATAGTTAAACAGCATTTTTGTGGAAAAATTAAGTCTTTTGAGTTGAGGGAAAAGGTTCTAGGTGTCCTACTAATGAGCTGTTTCTGTAGGCCACCTTGGTGTTTTTTCCTCAAGATGGTGTTAATTCGTGGTTTGATGATCTAGAACAGGATTGGGCTGTCTTTCTAATATTAAGGCCCTGATCCTAATTTGGAAAGAATTACCTAGACAATGCCACAATGCCTGTTCTTTTCTGAATTAAACAGTTGCTGGGGTAGTCCTGATGAATATGGGGGTGTTGTTTCAGATCCTGGGTGCATAGATGTAGAAGTTCTGTTACTTGGTGTTTTTTCTTGTTTACACTTGGCCTCCATCTTATGGCGTCCTGAGCCTCCAGAGATGTGAGCTTGTCAGCAAGGCAGGCGGGGGTGCTGGTCATGACTTAGGAACAAAATGCAATTATGCTAGTTGGATAATAACTAAAAGGACAATTCAGATTTGAAAACACATGTTGTTAGGGATGATAAAAAAGAACAGTGTTTTGATCGATAAGTGGTTGTCCTTATTTGTTTATAGAATTTGTAAAGCATGCAAAACCTTTAGGGCGTCCTGGCACTAGGATTCAGGCAAAGAGTCTCGCCAAACCTCAGGGGCAAAACTGAAAAGCTAGATTTTATGTGCTTTCTGGAAAAAAGATAATAAGAAGTAGAGCGCAATTCAAGGGGCAGGGTGTCCCACATTTCACAGCTTGATAAGTAAAAACATGGCCAACTTCTTGTTTGTTGATCGGGAGAACTCTCAGCAAACAGGCGAAGAATATCTAAGAGGGTGCATATGAGAATACCAGGAGAAAAGTTGCAGAATAATAGAGGGGCCTTTGTTATGCAAGGCCTTGAAAAAAAATACATGAATTTGTAAACAATAAGCTCTTATTGACAGAAAGCCAGTGACGTTTTGGAGGTGACAAGAAATGTGAGTATTGCACATCAGTTTGAATAAGAATTGTTTTTACTTTTTATACTGTGTTTATAGGTGTTTTGAGATGCATGATAACTGCTCCATCACTTCACTTTTCCTTGAAGCACCTTTCAAACTTTTCAATACAATTTCATTGACTTATGTTTTTTGTTAAATACGGTCTGGCCTCGTGGTTCTTAACCTTTTGACGTCTGCGGAACCCCCACTTAATCTTTAGTGGAATCTGGGGACCCCCACTGAATCATGTTGGAATCCAGGGACCCCCACTGAGTCATTATTGGAATCCAGGAACCCCGGTTTAAGCAATGTGGATGATTTGAACCTCAAAACAATACAAAAATTACAGAAGCAAGCATGCATCAAACAATATACAAAATTACAGAGACAAGCATGCATCAAACACACAAATGCTGAAATATTTTATTTTTATCATAAATCGATCTGAGGATACCAGCTTCATTTTTAGCTTTCAATTTCAAATTCACAACAGAACATTTTAACATTTTTAATTTTCAATTTTGCTTCGTTATTGATATACACTTTATTAAACTGGTAATATTATTTTATTTTCTAAGCAGTCGTGGATCCCTTGAGTAGTCTTTGTGGACTGACAGGGGTCTCCAGACCACAGGTTAAGACCACTGGTCCAGCCTATACCTCATACTTTGACAGATTAATTCCATTCATGAATGTATTTGTTGATGTGTTTTACTACCACCTTGTGGGAGATCCTTCCTAGAGATCTGTATTCAAACCTTAAATTTATAGTTCCAATATTTGTTCCTTTTGGGCACCCAAGCAGACCCTCTTTTCAGGTCTCGCCTAAAACAGTGCGCATGTGCTGTTGCTTCCCAGAGATATTGTGTAGAACAAGGGGCTTGGACCCTTCCACTGCTTACCATTCATTGGTTTCATTCTCCCTCTTTTTTTCTGCCTCCTATTTGGCTATCTTCACTTCCTCTTCTTTTGTGTGGAGCATGGACCACGTACTGATTGCTTCATCTTGATTACTGTCCTTCGACTGCTCACGCTATAATGAAGGTACTATTTTTTCTTCCCCTGTTATCCTTGTCCGTGTTGCTTCTTCCCCGTCCCACCGCTCACAGTTTTTGTTGCTTCTTCCCGTTCCACCCCCCTTGTCATGTTGCTTCTTCCCCTCCCTCCCACCTATCCTTGTTCTTGTCCATGTGTCCATTTCGCTTGTTCCCCTTCCACACCTACCCTTGTTCATGGTGCTTCTTCCCTTCCACAGCCATTCTCCTGTTGTCCCTGTTGCTTCTTCCCACCCACTCCCACCCTCCTGTTGTCTGTGTTGCTTCTTCCCTCACACCCTCCAGTTCTTTGTGTTGTGTACGCACCACTGGACATAAAAATAAAAAGTACTAAAACGTGGCCAGTGCTCGATGCATCATAGCACTTTTGTTTGTTAACCATTGCCTCCCAGCCTCCCTGTTGTCTGTGTTGCCCACCCACCATAGCAATAGGAAAAACAAGCATTGGCAAAGTCAATAAGGTTTGGCATTCCGAGAGCTAGAAGCATTGTCAATGTTAATGCATTTGTGTACGGCGCTATAATTTGGGGCATTCCACAAAATAACACAGTCAAGTTACAGGAGTATCAGGGGCACACTTTCTGTCTGTTTCACACCGATTCTGGGTATCCTAAGCATATATGATTATAACACACATTTTCAATCCTTTTGAGCAGCACACAAACATTTGCGCCTCGTCACACATACCAGCTGGTGGTTAATGTTTTGCTGAGGTACAAGCCTTTGTGCCAAATGTAAGCAAAGTGCCCGAGCAGCAACTGCTTGAGCCCAGCCTCCAAAGCTGCTACCGGCCTGGACGATTCTCGGGGGCGTGCCCAACTCCCACAGCAGCCTAGCTGGATAAACAACATGCCTCATGGAAGTAGTGTAATTACAAAAGGCTTGTACCTCAGCAAAACATTAACCACCTGACTGGTATGTGTGACGGGCACAAAAGTTTCTGTGCTGCTCAAAAGGAATGAAAGTGTTCACTGATGCAAACAGCCTCTCTCTCTAAGTCTGGTGATGTACACATAGGGAAAAATCCGATATTTAAGATAGCGGTCCTGTTAAAGTAAAACCCCATGAACCACTGTTGAAGGTATTCTAAGCCACCTACCTTCCTCATGCAAACACACCCCATACAAACTAACCAAATGTATTTGGGCTCATGTTGGTGCAGTGAAGTCTCAAACATGATGCACCATAAACACCAGGCAGAGGAAGTAAGTGCCACTGACCGCTGTCTGGAAACCGAAGCTATTTAGCAAAAAGCAATGGGGATTTTGGGGCGTGGGGGCGGGTCGGAGAAAACAGAGCTGTAACTAACTGGAGCTATAATAGGGAAATATAACAGTGTTAAAGTGATAGAACGAACAACAAGGAGGCACTTGTTCAGTAAAGGAAACTTTGCATCCCGAGTCACTGTGAATTCCTTACATGTGATGAACTAGCTGATGTCAAGATGGATACACGGGCGGAGGGACAGGCCGATGGATGGTGAAACTAAAGAAGAAATGAGGTCACGTGGACGGCGGGATAGAAGAGAGCTCAGGGAAAGGAATGAAGGGGCGAGTGGGGAGAAGAAGGGACAAGGCAGCGGATAAGAAGGAGAGACCAGACAGGAACAACATGGAAAGGGCAGAGGAGAGGAAGGGTGCATGGAAGGAAGGGGTAGAGTGAACGAGACTGAGAAGGAAGGTAGAGAGGTCAGGTATTGGAAAAAAGGAAGAAAGGGAAGAAGCGGGAAGAAAGCGCCTGTCAGAAATGGACGAAAACAAGAAAGTAAATGTAAATTAAAGAAGGAAAATAATTGAAGACAATGGCACTGATGGGTAAACAGGTTGAAAAGAAGTAAGAAAATAACTTAGAGAGAAGTTAAGAAAAAACACAGACGAAAGCTGGAGCAATGAAACCTGTGTAAGGATGTTAAAAATAGAAAGCGCAACAATGCACTAATGTATGAAGGAAACAGTGGCGGTGCGTCCAATGGGGCGCTGGTGCGTTGCCCCACTAATGCCACATGGCCCCATTCACTCATAAATTCGTGCAACTTCTAGGTCAAAATAACTCGCTCAATGAACGCTAATTCTACCGGGCCACGCCCGAGGCAATCGGACGCTGAAGGGGGTGGGGCTGCGGCAGCACTCAAGGGTTTGAGTGACAGACTGTTGTTGTGACAGCGCGGCACTAAGCGCAGCTGCAGCAGCAATAGTGCGCATGTTCAGTTTTGGGCTGGTCATTTTTACGACCAGCCCGAACATGCGCACTGGCCGGCACTAGCCTTCCCCTTAGGAGAGCGAGGGTTGCTTCATGCAGCAGCCCCCGGTCTCCTAATGGGCGGGGAGTATCCCTGCTCTAGCCAATCCTGATGCTGCTAATGCAGCGTCTTGATTGGCTGAGACACCGCGCAGTCTGAGCCTGAGGGCAGGCATAAAAAGCATTGGGTGCCGCGCGTGGGTGGTGGCACTGCTGCACTTGGTGAAAACGTATGGCCAATCACTGTGGCTTATGTGAAGCCATGCAGACAGTGATTGGCCATTTCGTTCGTGACGTGACGTCGTCGCAGCACAGCAGTCCGTCACCGCGCCACACGACACGACAGACCTCGTGCCGGTGTTCAGTGCCTACTGCTCGTGGCTCGTGGTGACGTACTTCGGATCATTCACCTCGCTCAGCCTCTCAGCCTTGGTTGGCTCACTTCTTGGTTGGATCATTTCCGTCACCAAAAAGATCCTGATCATCGTTGAGAATCAGTGAGTCAGATCGATGATAACTGTGTTGCAGTGGCGGCTGGTGACATTTGAAAGGGGTGAGCCGTAAAATGATTTTCATAGTGCACCGTAGCGAGCGAGCGTAGCGAGCGAAGGGGGGTTTGGGGAGGTTCTCCCCCCGAGAAAATTTTGAAAAGAGTGGACAAATGGTGCATTTTCAAGCAAATTTGAGAAAGCAGGAAGGTTAATAAAGCAATTGTGAAAGTGCACTTATTACATTAATAAAGAGATGTCATATAACATAGGTAGCTGCTTATTCAGTATAACCACAGAGCTTCATAACAGACTTCGAGATACAATGCATTTCTGAGTACCTCACATATGTTTTTTATTTAACAAACAACTAATCAGGTCGCAAACTAGCAGCATTCAACATATTGTTCACTTTTTGTAGATAAAATCAGCATGTCTGTCTTTAAGAGCAGCAAACTTTTCAATAGCTTGAACGTTAAAGTCTGGGATTCTTTTAACTAGGTCGCTCTCTATAGAGAGCATTGCTAAAGCATTCAGGGGCATATTATCAAGGGCTTTATCGCCGCTTTAGCGGCACTTTTTGCCGCTAAAGCGGCGATAATTTTATTGCCCTATTAGCAAGCTGTCGCTAACAGGCGTTAGCGACAGCTTTCAGGCGTTAGAGGCCGCGTTAACCATCGCCTTGCATGTCAGTGATAATTATCGCTAATGACATGCAAGGAAGGCGTTCCCTACTAAAAGCGACTGAAAGCAGTCGCTAATCCCACTACCCCCTATTAGCAAGGCAGGCGAAGCGATATAATAATTCGCGCTAAGCGCGTTTATCGCTATATTTTATCTCCTACTAGTGAGGATGACTTACCTGTTTTAGGTATAGGAGGTGGATTCTAATGCTGAATCCACCTTAGCGATAATGCGAGAATATCGCTGCTTTTCCAGCGATATTCTCACATTTTACCGCTATCGCTGGAAATGTTATCGCTATGGAGATAAACCTTGTTAATAGGGTGTTATCTCAGCGATATTTTCCAGCGATAGGCGGCGTTAACCAAAGTCGCGCTAAGCGCGGTTAGCGATAAATATCGCTATTCCTTGCTAATATGCCCCTCAGTCTTTCCTGAATCATTGTGTTCCTCAGGAATGTCTTAATTCTGTTTAAGGTGGAAAAACATCGTTCCGACTCTGCTGTTGTCATAGGAGTGGTAATGACAATTTTTAGTAAAGCCACTATCTCTGTAAGTGACTTTTCCATATTAAGTTTCTGAATTAAAGCCAGCAAAGAAATGGCACCAGTGGCCTTCCGGTATACACTCATTCTGTACAGTACAGTCAACTCAGTTTTCAGGTCCTCTTTGTTGAGCATAGGATAAGCTTCCACAGCATCATTCAGAGCTTGCTCAGGGAAGGATTGATCATATTTTGCAAAGTGTTCACTTTGCAATAATGCGGCACTGACCAAATGTTTTGTGAAAGAAAAACGTTCTTGTGCATGCACAATTATAATGTCACATATCTCCTTTGCAATTCGGACCACACTGCTGATGTTTTTCCTGCGGTTTGAAAAAGTAGAATCCTCTGGCAGTTTGCTGTCTAAATTGTCAACCCCATCTCTCACTTTGCTCATGTTGGTGACAAACATACTGGTATTTCTTTGCACAGAGACAGTATCTATGGCCCGTGCTTGTAACCGGTTGTATAATATGTCGACAAAAAACATTATGTCATGAAATAAAAACAGAAATAACTGAAACTCTCTGTCTTGTAGTGTTCTAGCAAGGCCACGGGCTTCATTCTGACTTCTGTAATCAAAGTCTTCATTGGCTTCTATGGTGTCAAAACATTTCTCAAGGTCCTCCCTATGTTTATATATTAGGTTGACTGTACATATGTTAAAGTTCCAACGAGTTGAGGATCCCCTTGGAAGCCTTTTGTCCACAATCTCCTGAAGTGCTTCCGTTCTTTTGGGGGAACGTGAGAAGAATGCTGCCATGCCTCCTGCATCCTGAAAGAAAATTCGTGTCTCGGAGATCTTTGATACTGCCTGTTGCATAATAAGATTAAGTTGGTGGGCGTAACAGTGCACATAATGAGCATTAGGGTACACATCTCTAATTCTTTTCTGTACTCCACCAAGGCTTCCACTCATTACGGACGCACCATCATAGCTTTGTGCGATATGTTTTTTTTTTTTGAGGCAGCTCTGGAAAAATGAAGTTCAGTTGATGCAGTATAGCTGAAGTAATGGTTTCTGCACTAGAGTCTCTTAAATGTGTGAAGCCATAGAACCTCTCCACAACTTTACTGTCTTTGTCAAGGTACCAAAAGACTAATACGGACTGTGATTTTGTGGCCACATCAGTGGTGTCATCAGCCTGAATAGCCACAAAGTCTGTGTTTTGCACCTCTTGGACAATATGGCTTCTCATAATTTCTAGCATACACTCAAGGAGTTCATTTTGTATCGTTTTAGAGGTGCCCTTTAAGACTGTAGCACTTGCTAAGTGTGCTTCCATTTCCTTGTCTATGCTTGCTATTAAATCCACAAGGCCTCTGAATATTCCAGGATTTGAGGAACTTTCAAATTCATCATGGCCTCGCAATGCCAGTTCGAAAGCACCACAGAAACAAATGCAATCAATTATTTTTGATAGTATGTGTCTATTCCTATCAACTGCTTCATTGTGTTTCTGTATTGTTTTGCGGTATGCATCGTTTATGTGGTGCTCAATCGCTGTGTCTCCCAACATTCCCAGTCTCGTCAGGTTTTCCATATGGTTTCTTGTGTGTGCATGCTTCTTTATTTTGTCAGACAAATGCTTCAAGTCTATTACTCCTTGTTTTGTCCAAGACATGTCACCACCAAATAGCAAGCAAGGGAAGCAGAACAGAGAATTCTTTGATGCGCACCCTGTAAGCCAATCAGCTTTAGTGTACCAGGCGTTTGAGAATGTACGTTTGTAAGTTTTTCCTCTGTCCTGGGAAGTTTGTTGTAGTTTTAGGTATGGCCGGTCAGGTCCTAATTGCTTTATATTTAGTTTCTCTTCACGTGTCCGTCCAAAGAATGGCCTTGCAATTAGCTGTTCTACTGTATTCATGCCGATGCTGGCCTTACCAATATTAAAGAAACCTGTCAATAATCAAAGTACAACGTATAAGGTTTGGTGCAATAATATCAAATTTCAGTATAAATACGTATATCTTGTGCATTATCGCAATATATCTCCAACAGCTCCCCTTTGCACAACATGACTGCTATAAATACAGCCTTACTGCCTGCTGCCTCTGTGTGCCATACTGGTTGCTGAAGGCACTGAAACAGACACTGCTTGAGGGCCTTTAACAAGGCAAGGGATAGATAGTGCCTTTAACAACCGTTATTGCCCAAAGCACAGGGCTAAGGCTATAAGTAAATTCCATCCACTGAGGGTACAATGTTCAGAATGTGCTCCCACCCCAACCACCATGTAGAGTGACCACATACATAGCCCTAACTCCAATCTAAAAAAAATATAGTATCAGTTTCCTTACCTTTAACACTGGTGTTTGCTGGGTTATAGCCTGGGTGAAAGAGCAGCTAAGGAGGTTGGGGCCTCTTGTTCTTCGCCCAAAAATTGCCCCAAAATTAGGTAATAGTTGTCAGGCTTTACCAGGTGCTGAAAATAAAAATATAACAATTTATTTTTGAAACATTAGGATAATCAAACAAAGACTGGGGGAAAAAACATAACGCTCTAATTTTTACCTTGCAGTTTGCATGCAGCTCTTAGATGACAGTTAATAGCTCACTGTTGTATGTTAGGATTTTAACTTACAAACTGCAAGTAACAAAGGATCTCTCTGACAAAAGCAGTGACTCACTGACCTATTTACATCATGTGCATTTTGTGATCTGCATCAGGTACATGTTCTTTGCAGCAGGCACATTATCATTAACCTTCTGCGCTACCTTTCCATGAGTCTAAACTTCCACTAGACAAAACTCTGATCTCTCTCTAGGAAAAACATTAACCATCAGCGTTATCATGACATTTTGTATTGTTTCTGAAAATTGCTAGAGGCCAGGAAGGTGGTAGCGAGTGCTTTTAGAACCATAATATACTTGCAACTTCATTCAAATTACACACTAGACAAGAGACAGGTTGAATACGCAATTGATTTAGAAGAGTGGTGTCACTGGAGGATGATGACAAGGATACATGTCAAAAATTATGTGAATGAGTTGCTGGTATAAAAAAACTCCATGGAAAACTTTGATCACAAATCTACCTTTAATTTTGACCAAGGGCCAAAGTTGTGACAAGTGTTTTAAATCTATAAAAATATTTGACTGAGGCCATATGATAGTTGAAAAAATATTGGATGCAGTAAAATAATACATGAAGCTATGCTGGCACAAAAAAAATACATTTACTTAAGTAGTAGAAGAAATTCCTTAGTTAGGTAACTGGGGAAGGAGAGACCACAGCAATAACATTAACCTAAAGCAAGACCTTGATGTTATCTGTTCGTCCCTGTGGAATGCCTAGGGAAATTGTTGTCCCTGCGCTGATTTCGGTACGTGCTATGAAATAGCAAACCCATTGCAGTAAGTGCTGTAAAACAAGGTATTACAATTTATATTTCAGGTTTCAAAGTACATAATTGATTATGTCTCACGTTCTGTATTTAGAGGTTTTTTAAAGCGCTTTGAGAAAAAGTGCCGAATAAGGGCCATCATAACTTAATGGAACGCTTGAGTGTGCAAGGATGACAAGCTGAGTGGACATTACTTAATGCCTCGAGTTACCCCGGTTGTTACCGGCCAATAACTTGAGGAAGTGCTTCGGAGCTGAGTACTTCCCTGCGCTCACACAGCAGGTTGTAACTTGCACAACATGTTTTGTGAGTAGGTGACAGGGCACACGGAAGGCGATGACTATGAGAGTGCTAATTAAAGCATACGTCAGTTTATTAATAACTGCAGCTAATATAGAAGTTAGCGGCGTACATGACAAAGACATCAGTGTCGTTACGTCACTCTTCCCGCTCGTGAGCACACCTTGATTCGGTCCGTGAAGTCTTCCCCTGGCCTGGGCACGAACAGGATGGCCTGCCAAGCTAATTCTCCCCCAGACACCAAGAGCAAGTGGTGCCAACCCCACCTTCCTCTAGGCGCTAAGGTGTATGAAACCCAGGAGCAAAATATGCCAAATCCACCTTAGGACCTGCCACAGCAAACACCCCTTATCTTGAACAACGGCCGGCCCAAGGGTTATAATAGGGACTGTCGCACAACGACCACCCTTTGCACCGTCGCCTGTGGTCTTTCTCAAGATACTAAGCACGGACTGGGCGCAGGCCTGCGCACTGTGCGCAGTCTCGCCTATGCCGATCAGGCACCGCCAGAACTTCAACACCTCCTGCCAGGCCTGTAACTTACAGGCCTGCCGATCAGGCGCCGCCAGAACTTCAACACCTCCTGCCACTGGCAGGAGGTGTTGAAGTTCTGGCGGCGCCTGATCGGTATAGGCGAGACTGCGCAGGGGATTCGCCCTACAAGGAAAACTGAGGGGCCCACCCAGCCGAGCGGCGGACTCTTATTTAAACACCCCTTATCTTGTACAACGGCCGGCCCAAGGGTTATAATAGGGACTGTCGCACAACAACCACCCTTGCACCGTCGCCTGTGGTCTTTCTCATGATACTAAGCACGAACTGGGCGCAGCAGGCCTGCGCAGTCTCGCCTATGCCGATCAGGCGCCGCCAGAACTTCAACATCTCCTGCCAGGCCTGTAACTTACAGGCCTGGCAGGAGGTGTTGAAGTTCTGGCAGTGCCTGATCGGCATAGGCGAAACAGACTGCGCAGGGGATTCGCCCTACAAGGAAAACTGAGGGCCCACCCAGCCGAGCGGCGGACTCTTACTTTTCAACACAGATATCATCGATCTGACTCACTGATTCTCAACGATGATCAGGATCTTTTTGGTGACGGAAATGATCCAACCAAGAAGTGAGTTAACCAAGGCTGAGAGGCTGAGCGAGGTGAATGATCCAAAGTATGTCACCACGAGCAGTAGGCACTGAACACCGGCACGAGGTCTGTCGTGTGGCGCGGTGACGGACTGCTGCGCTGCGACAACGTCATGTCACGAACGAAATGGCCAATCACTGTCTGCATGGCTTCACATAAGCCACAGTGATTGGCCATACGTTTTCACCAAGTGCGGCAGTGCCACCACCCACGCGCGGCACCCAATGCTTTTTATGCCTGCCCTCAGGCTCAGACTGCGCGGTGTCTCAGCCAATCCAGACGCTGCATTAGCAGCGCCAGGATTGGCTAGAGCAGGGATACTCCCCGCCCATTAGGAGACCGGGGGCTGCTGCATGAAGCAACCCTCGCTTTCGTAAGGGGAAGGCTAGTGCCGGCCAGTGCGCATGTTCGGGCTGGTCGTAAAAATGACCAGCCCAAAACCAAACATGCGCACTATTGCTGCTGCAGCTGTGCTTAGTGCAGTGCTGTCACAGCAACAGTCTGTCACTCAAACCCTTGAGTGCTGCCGCAGCCCCACCCCCTTCAGCGTCCGATTGCCTCGGGCGTGGCCTGGTAGAATTAGCGTTCATTGAGCGAGTTATTTTGAACTAGAAGTTGCACGAATTTATGAGTGAATGGGGCCATGTGGCATTAGTGGGGCAACGCCCCAGCGCCCCAATGGACGCACCGCCACTGCGTGTTGAAAAGTAAGAGTCCGCCGCTCGGCTGGGTGGGCCCTCAGTTTTCCTTGTAGGGCGAATCCCCTGCGCAGTCTGTCTCGCCTATGCCGATCAGGCGCCGCCAGAACTTCAACACCTCCTGCCAGGCCTGTAAGTTACAGGCTTGGCAGGAGGTGTTGAAGTTCTGGCGGCGCCTGATCGGCATAGGCGAGACTGCGCAGGCCTGCTGCGCCCAGTTCGTGCATAGTATCATGAGAAAGACCACAGGCGACGGTGCAAGGGTGGTCGTTGTGCGACAGTCCCTATTATAACCCTTGGGCCGACCGTTGTTCAAGATAAGGGGTATTTAAGTAAGAGTCCGCAGCTCGGCTGGGTGGGCCCTCAGTTTTCCTTGTAGGGCGAATCCCCTGCGCAGTCTCGCCTATGCCGATCAGGCGCCGCCAGAACTTCAACACCTCCTGCCAGTGGCAGGAGGTGTTGAAGTTCTGGCAGCGCTGATCGGCAGGCCTGTAAGTTACAGGCCTGGCAGGAGGTGTTGAAGTTCTGGCAGCGCCTGATCGGCATAGGCGAGACTGCGCACAGTGCGCAGGCCTGCGCTCAGTCCGTGCTTAGTATCATGAGAAAGACCAAAGGCGACGGTGCAAAGGGTGGTCGTTGTGCGAAAGTCCCTATTATAACCCTTGGGCCGGCCGTTGTTCAAGATAAGGGGTGTTTGCTGTGGCAGGTCCTAAGGTGGATTTGGCATATTTTGCTCCTGGGTTTCACACACCTTAGCGCCTAGAGGAAGGTGGGGTTGGCACCACTTGCTCTTGGTGTCTGGGGGAGAATTAGCTTAGCAGGCCATCCTGTTCGTGCCCAGGCCAGGGGAAGACTTCACGGACCGAATCAAGGTGTGCTCACGAGCGGGAAGAGTGACGTAATGACACTGATGTCTTTGTCATGCACGCCACTAACTTCTATATTAGCTGCAGTTATTAATAAACTGACGTATGCTTTAATTAGCACTCTCTCAGTCATCGCCTTCCGTGTGCCCTGTCACCTACTCACAAAACATGTCGTGCAAGTTACAACCTGCTGTGTGAGCGCAGGGAAGTACTCAGCTCCGAAGCACTTCCTCAAGTTATTGGCCGGAAACAACCTGGGGTAACTCGAGGCATTAAGTAATGTCCACTCAGCTTGTCATCCTTGCACACTCAAGCGTTCCATTAAGTTATGATGGCCCTTATTCGGCACTTTTTCTCAAAGCGCTTTAAAAACCTCTAAAACAGAACGTGAGACATAAACAATTATGTACTTTGAAACCTGAAATATAAATTGTAATACCTTGTTTTACAGCACTTACTGCAATGGTTTGCTATTTCATAGCACGTACCGAAATCAGCGCAGGGACAACAATTTCCCTGGGCATTCCACAGGGACGAGACACATAACATCAAGGTCTTGCTTTAGGTTAATGTTATTGCTGTGGTCTTTCCTTCCCCAGTTACCTAACTAAGGAATTTCTTCTACTACTTAAGTAAATGTATTTTTTTTTGCACCAGCATAGCTTCATGTATTATTTTACTACATCCAATATTTTTTCAACTATCATATGGCCTCAGTCAAATATTTTTATAGATTTAAAACACTTGTCACACCTTTGGCCCTTGGTCAAAATTAAAGGTAGATTTGTGATGAAAGTTTTCCATGGAGTTTTTTTATACCAGCAACTCATTCACATAATTTTTGACATGTATCCTTGTCATCATCCTCCAGTGACACCATTCTTCTAAATCAATTGTGTATTCAACCTGTCTCTTGTCTAGTGCGTAATTTGAATGGAGTTGCAAGTATATTATGGTTCTAAAAGCACTCGCTACCACCTTCCTGGCCTCTAGCAATTTTCAGAAACAATAAAAATATCATGATAACGCTGATGGTTAATGTTTTTCCTAGAGAGAGATCAGAGTTTTGTCTAGTGGAAGTTTTGACTCATGGAAAGGTAGCGCAGAAGGTTAATGTTAATGTGCCTGCTGCAAAGAACATGTACCTGATGCAGATCACAAAATGCACTTGATGTAAATAAGTCAGTGAGTCCATGCTTTTGTTAGAGAGATCCTTTTGTTACTTGCAGTTTGTAAGTTAAAATCCTAACATACAACAGTGAGCTATTAACTGTCATCTAAGAGCTGCATGCAAACTGCAAGGTAAAAATTAGAGCGCTATGTTTTTTTCCCCCAGTCTTTGTTTGATTATCCTAATGTTTCAAAAATAAATTGTTATATTTTTATTTTCAGCACCTGGTAAAGCCTGACAACTATTACCTAATTTTGGGGCAATTTTTGGGCGAAGAACAAGAGGCCCCAACCTCCTTAGCTGCTCTTTCACCCAGGCTATAACCCAGCAAACACCAGTGTTAAAGGTAAGGAAACTGATACTATATTTTTTAGATTGGAGTTAGAGCTATGTATGTGGTCACTCTACATGGTGGTTGGGGTGGTGCACATTCTGAACATTGTACCCTCAGTGGATGGAATTTACTTATAGCCTTAGCCCTGTGCTTTGGGCAATAACGGTTGTTAAAGGCACTATCTATCCCTTGCCTTGTTAAAGGCCCTCAAGCAGTGTCTGTTTCAGTGCCTTCAGCAACCAGTATGGCACACAGAGGCAGCAGGCAGTAAGGCTGTATTTATAGCAGTCATGTTGTGCAAAGGGAGCTGTTGGAGATATATTGCGATAATGCACAAGATATACGTATTTATACTGAAATATGATATTATTGCACCAAACCTTATACGTTGTACTTTGATTATTGACAGGTTTCTTTAATATTTGTAAGGCCAGCATCGGCATGAATACAGTAGAACAGCTAATTGCAAGGCCATTCTTTGGACGGACACGTGAAGAGAAACTAAATATAAAGCAATCAGGACCTGATCGGCCTGACCTAAAACTACAACAAACTTCCCAGGACAGAGGAAAAACTTACAAACGTACATTCTCAAACACCTGGTACACAAAAGCTGATTGGCTTACGGGGTGCGCGTCAAAAAATTCTCTGTTCTGCTTCCCTTGCTTGCTGTTTGGTGGTGACATGTCTTGGACAAAACAAGGAGTAATAGACTTGAAGCATTTGTCTGACAAAATAAAGAAGCATGCACACACAAGAAACCATATGGAAAACCTGACGAGACTGGGAATGTTGGGAGACACACCGATTGAGCACCACATAAACGATGCATACCGCAAAACAATACAGAAACACAATGAAGCAGTTGATAGGAATAGACACATACTATCAAAAATAATTGATTGCATTAGTTTCTGTGGTGCTTTCGAACTGGCATTGCGAGGCCGTGATGAATCTGAAAGTTCCTTAAATCGTGGAATATTCAGAGGCCTTGTGGATTTAATAGCAAGCATAGACAAGGAAATGGAAGCACATTTAGCAAGTGCTACAGTCTTTAAGGGCACCTCTAAAACGATACAAAATGAACTCCTTGAGTGTATGCTAGAAATTATGAGAAGCCATATTGTCCAAGAGGTGCAAAACACAGACTTTGTGGCTATTCAGCCTGATGACACCACTGATGTGGCCACAAAATCACAGTCCGTATTAGTCTTTCGGTACCTTGACAAAGACAGTAAAGTTGTGGAGAGGTTCTATGGTTTCACACATTTAAGAGACTCTAGTGCAGAAACCATTACTTCAGCTATACTGCGTCAACTGAACTTCATTTTTCCAGAGCTGCCTCAAAAAAAACTTATCGCACAAAGCTATGATGGTGCGTCTGTAATGAGTGGAAGCCTTGGTGGAGTACAGAAAAGAATTAGAGATGTATACCCTAATGCTCATTATGTGCACTGTTACGCCTCCCAACTTAATCTTATTATGCAACAAGCAGTATCAAAGATCTCCGAGACACGAATTTTCTTTCAGGATGTAGGAGGCATGGCAGCATTCTTCACGTTCCCCAAAGAACGGAAGCACTTCAGGAGATTGTGGACAAAAGGCTTCCAAGGGGATCCTCAACTCGTTGGAACTTTAACATACGCACAGTCAACCTAATATATAAACATAGGGAGGACCTTGAGAAATGTTTTGACGCCATAGAAGCCAGTGAAGACTTTGATTACAGAAGTCAGAATGAAGCCCGTGACTTTGCTAGAACACTACAAGACAGAGAGTTTCAGTTCTTTCTGTTTTTATTTCATGACATAATGTTTTTGTCGACATATTATACAACCAGTTACAAGCACGAGCCATAGATACTGTCTCTGTGCAAAGAGATACCAGTATGTTTGTCACCAACATGAGCAAAGTGAGAGATGGGGTTGACAATTTAGACAGCAAACTGCCAGAGGATTCTACTTTTTCACACCGCAGGAAAAACATCAGCAGTCTGGTCCGAATTGCAAAGGAGATATGTGACATTATAATTGTGCATGCACAAGAACGTTTTTCTTTCACAAAACATTTGGTGAGTGCCGCATTATTGCAAAGTGAACACTGCAAAATATGATCAATCCTTCCCTGAGCAAGCTCTGAATGATGCTGTGGAAGCTTATCCTATGCTCAACAAAGAGGACCTGAAAACTGAGTTAACTGTACTGTACGGAATGAGTGTATACCGGAAGGCCACTGGTGCCATTTCTTTGCTGGCTTTAATTCAGAAACTTAATATGGAAAAGTCACTTACAGAGACAGTGGCTTTACTAAAAATTGTCATTACCACTCCTATGACAACAGCAGAGTCGGAACGATGTTTTTCCACCTTAAACAGAATTAAGACATTCCTGAGGAACACAATGATTCAGGAAAGACTGAATGCTTTAGCAATGCTCTCTATAGAGAACGACCTAGTTAAAAGAATCCCAGACTTTAACGTTCAAGTTATTGAAAAGTTTGCTGCTCTTAAAGACAGACGTGCTGATTTTATCTACAAAAAGTGAACAATATGTTGAATGCTGCTAGTTTGCGACCTGTTTAGTTGTTTGTTAAATAAAAACATCTGTGAAGTACTCAGAAATGCATTGTATCTCGAAGTCTGTTATGAAGCTCTGTGGTTATACTGAATAAGCAGCTACCTATGTTATATGACATCTCTTTATTAATGTAATAACTGCACTTTCACAATTGCTTTATTAACCTTCCTGCTTTCTCAAATTTGCTTGAAAATGCTCCATTTGTCCACTCTTTTTTCAAAATTTTCTCGAGGGGAGAACCCCCCCGAACCCCCCTTAGGTTGTTCGGGCTTGCTCACTACGCTCGCTCGCTACAGTGCAGTATGAAAATCATTTTACGCCTCACCACTTTCAAATGTCACCAGCCGCCACTGGAAGGAAATGATATAATCTCCTCGCTGGATGAAGCCACTTAAGCAGAGTAACAATAAAATGCCCCATTCTACCAATATCTCTGTTGGAGCAGTTTTACTCAATTACCACTTTCCCATTTGATAGTTGTTATGTGTCTAAGAAAAATATACTTTGTAAGAGTAAATAATAATCATGGAAACTTGGTCAGCAACTCTTCTCGCATTGATATAGCAGTAATGTGATGTCATGACCCAGCAGACAAAGCTTACAAATATTCCCAGAAAAGCAGCACATTGATGTAAAAATATCTGTGGCAGTATTTGCGGCAGGTATTCGTTCATTCCTCCCTGAAATTGGCAGCTCTCCACTCTCTTAATTGGGCCCCTCAGAAGGGAAAAGGATATATTTAGTGCTTTTAGGATACATTAGGCCCTATTTGCCCAACACTAATAGATACAATGCATTAACAGTTGTCTTGCACGCGCGTATATCTTCCATAAAATTGATCATCTGACCTCTTCCACCCAATCAACGAGGGGAAAGTGTGAGCTCGGGACCATCAGGACGGAAAGAGCTAATAAAGGCAGACTGATTCATATTTTGCATAGGACTTTTAATTAGAGCCCAGCCAGGATCAACAGGTCCTAAAATGCATCAATACATGCAGAAGAAGGGGAAGATGAAGTAGGTGGGAATTGCATGTGTAAAGGCTGTCGGAGGTTCCCTGCATCGCATGTGGAAAGGCCATACGAGACTCCTCGCGCAGCCTTTCAGAGCTGAGCGCAATGTGTGATATTTATGATCCCCAGCATACTAGGGGCAGTGCCAAAGGAAGAACTGATGGCGGGAAGCTGCCTCTTCCACTGCCTGCTATAGTCGTGTCCTACTGAAACGTAAAAACGTAGCATTCTAAAAAGTTTAAATCTACATTGCTAAAATATTTCAATGATAACTGGAACAGTTTGCGGGGACTAGGAGAACATGAAAGCAGGGCAGGAGAGAGACTGGGAAGGGGATGGAAAAGAAAACAAAGAGCATTGACAAAGCTGTGGCTGAAAGTTAAGACAAGCAACACCAGGACATGAACAAACAAAAAACAGACTCTGTCGCATTTGCAAGGTGCAATGGGGAGGGGGTGTTTAGATAGCTCAAGCAGCGAAGTGAGCAGCTGCGACTAAGGGAGATGATGGCTTAACAAATGTGATGAGATAAGAACAAGATTTGCAGGCCTGTTTACAAAAAGGGAACAGCACTCAGAGCAAGTGAAAACAGCACTGCTCCTGAGCTATGCTATTAAACAAAGAAAAAAGAAGTTTCTGAAACAGATGCTAAAAAGGTGACCAGTGGATTGATATAGTACTTGGTCCCTGCTCTCTGGGTGGGCTAAACACAGGAAGAGGCATGACGCATGCATTCCATGGACAACTAGGAGAACATGAAAGCAGGGCGGGAGAGAGACTGGGAAGGGGGTGGAACAGAAAACAAAAAGCATTGGCAAAGCTGCGGCCGAAAGTTAGGACAAGCAACACCAGGACATGAAAAAACAAAAAACAGACGCTGTCACATTTGCACGGTGCAATGGGGGAGGGGGTGTTTAGATAGCTCAAGCAGCGAAGTGAGCAGCTGCGACTGAGGGAGATGATGGCTTAACAAATGTGATGAGATAAGAACAAGATTTGCAGGCCTGTTTACAAAAAGGGAACAGCACTCGGAGCAAGTGAAAACAGCACTGCTCCTGAGCTATGCTATTAAACAAAGAAAAAAGAAGTTTCTGAAACAGATGCTAAAAAGGTGACCAGTGGATTGATATAGTACTTGGTCCCTACTCTCGGAGTGGGCTAAACACAGGAAGAGGCATGACGCATGCATTCCATGGACAAATGGGGAGAAAGAATAGGAGAGTGGTGATGGAGCCAGCAAATGGGAAGCCTATGGGCGTACTGAAGCCCACAAAGTATATACAACATGTCTCAAAGAGACAGTGCAAGCACTTTCTAGCCGAGACCTAAAAAGTGCTATGATGCAGCCAGCACTGGCCATGTCATAGTGCTTTATTTCAAACTTCTAGCCATTCTGCACAACAGTTGCACTGCTCTACAACATGGTTAAAAGGCATTGGCAAGCTAATAGCCCTCGCATAGGCCAACCAATTGGCTTTCCTAATGCTTTTACCCAGTGCACTTTACCCAGGACCCAAGGACTATCAGGTTTACTTTGTCATTTTCTTGCCTAACCCACAGCACAACACACTTTCGCATTTTACTGAATTGTCTCAACATGACTCTTCCATATATAAAAGCTCTGACTGAACTTTTTAATACAAGTAGCCAATCATGTGAAAGTTTATTGTCTTTGTAGGCAGGTGCCTAATCAAATGATGTCTGACTGCACATTATTGGTAGCCAAAGTTATGAGACGCAGCACAGGCAGCACTCAATTAGAGTGGTTTCACTAAAATACCAGGGCTAGTGGAGTTGACATCATACACAATTTGGCACCAAATGAAAGCAACGGGTTAACATCTTATCCCCTAGCCTCTCAACACCCATGGATTTGTTTGCGAGGTTCAAGAGAAGAGAAAGGTGGGGATTTTATGAAAGATAAAAGACCTGAAGTACCTAAGGCCTGTAAACAGCCTCTCCTTTTGCAGTGTTAGGGTTGTACAAAGCCCTCCTACCACAGTGATAGGTCGAAAAAAATCTGATTAATCTCATTAATATTAACAGTGTGGGCGTCACCTTCCAATTTCCTGTGACCTGTTTCAGATGCAGGGGTGGAGGCCTTTAAAGGACAACATTTTCTCAGTATGGAGGTCAAAAGATAGGTCCTTAAGTAGTTTCAGAATGTCTGTGTCTCTCCCAAGTAAGAAGTTGGGAAAGAAAGCAAAGAAAAGAGCCAGTAACAACCACTGAGATGTCTTATTCAAAACTAGTACTGGATCCTCCGAGAACAAACTGGCATGTGTTACCACATATTAAGCCCAATCAAACACATTGACAAATCATCAATAAAAATTGGCATAGACTGAATACATGAAATAAATATTATGAGAAACCTTATTAGCTTTCAAGCGTGGATGCAAATTTCAAGATCAAATAGTTCACAAAAGATCAAATTTTTCCACACACATTGCTACCCAAACCACAGTGATGTTTATCGCCAGTTATACGCCACTTCTCTTGAGGCAGTTGCATTGGAGCCTATTCACAAACAGCATTTTGTAGTACGCTTAGTAGTACTACTACAGCACTACAAACGTACTACAAAATGCTATTCACAAACATACGAGGAGAGGTTCCTCTTCCACCTCTCCAATCTTTTTCTCTACGGAGATCTCAACACACTTAACAGTACGTTTTAGTAGTAAATGTGGGAGTGGCTGGAAAATGGGGAATACTAAAGACTAAAGTGGAGGAGTTAATGGTGGAGTAGAGAGGGGTTCAGGGAGGGTTAGAGAGGAACATGCACCCATTCACAAAAGAGTAATCCCATTGTTATTCGCAAACTGCACTTCTAAAGTTACAACAGCAAAAAAACATGGGGAATCCATAGAGGGATTTAAAAAGTTTATAAACTTGAAAAGGTTGGCACAAATATTTTATGTTAAATATATATATATATATTTTTTTATTGTAAAATTTCCAATACTTTAAATACACGAGGATTTCATGAGAATGATTATTATTAAACAGCAACATAGGCATTGAACTGACTACAGGGTAACAACTTCATCATTATTGTAAAGAAAAAGGGAAAGAGACGAAAAGAGAAAAGGAAAGTAAACATAAAGACCCAATTTGTGATCAAATCAATAAAAATCAGTTATTTTCCATACAATCACATAACATATTAATGCTTCTTTTATACATTTTAGTTTCCCTCCTTCCATCTTTTGTGAGGGGCCCATATGTTTTCCCCTTTTCTTTTGGCTTTTAAGCCCTTTTTTTCATATACCCCCTTTTCTAAATTATAGGTGGCTAATAACCTACCCAACCATTGTTGGAATCCGGGTGCCAGGGGTCCAACCAGGCTGATGCAATACAGATTCTTACCACTGCCATTGCTATAAAAAGAAAGGGGCGATGGTCCTCTAAAACGTCATTATTGCTAATACCCAGCAATATATGTTGGGCTGTTAGATTCAATCTTATTTTCAATGATGTATTCATAAATTTTTCAATTTCATCTAGCCAGGTACCTAGTATAGGGCATGTTGCAAACATATGTGTCAAATCGGCTTCCGTACTACTACAGCGCGGGCATGTAATTCCATCCTGGCCGCCCCATTGAGCAATTCTAGCCGGGGTATGATATAGTGAGAACAGTGTTTTGTAGTGTTGAGCCTGTAATCCTGCCAATCGAAGCACCGTCCTCCCCAATTCAAGTGACTCCAAAATATATTCTGTGCCGTACCTAGCCTCTGTTCCCACTTGGACCCGTGTTTTTCGAGGTCATCCTGAATAAACATGATCAGTTTTGAATATATCTGACTAATTGTGCACCCTTCTTCAGAGCGGACCGCGTCCACAATATCATTATTATTAAAACCCATTGAACCCCTTTCTTTTGGGTTAGATAGCTCCGGACTTGCAAATACTTAAAAAATCTCTAGTATGTATCCCGAAACTAATTTGTACATCCCTGAATGCTAACACGCCCGATGTATCTAAAAGATCTCCTATTGAACAAATTCCTGCTTCATCCCATCTAGACATGATGTTATCTCGAAAGATCTCTGGCATAGTTGGATTTTTAAAAAGTTGCGTATAGTAGTTCAGCCGACCAAGCCCAACTTTGCGTTTAAAAGATACCCAAATCTTAAAAGCTGCATGCAGGGTTTTGAACCTAACTTTTTATAATAGCTTGGCTCGCTATAATTCAGAAAACAACCCTGTGCGGCCCCGCCTATTAGTAATTCATACACATCCACTGATCCAAGTTGAATCCCCTGCTCTTCTGTTTTCCCTCCCAGCAACACACGCATATATTGAAGAGCGGCCGCCCAATAATATAGTCTTAAATCGGGGACCCCCATCCTCCCTTCTCCCTTGTTAAAGTCATAAATTTGAGTGCCCTTCTGATCTTACCATGTGACCAAATAAACCTATTGAGCATACTTTCCATTTCTTTAAACCAAGGCTTTCCAAACTCGAGGGGTATGGTCCTAAAGAGATATAGTATCTTGGGAAGAAACAGCATCTTTATTATGTTGCATCTACCTACAATGGTAAGGTGGAGATTATGCCACCTGTCAAAGTCTTTCTTCCCTTGTCTTATTATTGGAGCTATGTTAGCCTCTACTAATTGCCCCAATTCCGATGTAATTTTTACCCCCAGATATGTAGCCATATTTGTGACCCTTGTATCCCCAAAACCAGACGCACTATTAACAACGATTTGGGTCTTCTGCTGGTTGAGTTTGTACCCTGAGACCATCCCAAATACTGCTGCTTCATTACCTACTTCATTAAGTGCAATCTGGGGGTCGGGTGTGACGACTGCCAAGTCGTCCGCATAGGCAAGGATTTTCCTCTCCAACTCCTGAAATCTCATTGATTTGATTGTACGATTTCCTTCAATTCTTCGTATCAGAGGATCAATGTATATAGCGAAGAGTAAGGGGAGCAGGGACACCCCTGTCTGGTTCCCCTCGAAATCGGTATTGGTTCCGTGTATTCCCCATTTACTCTGGACGCGAGCCACAGGACTCTTGTATAGACCCATGATTGCGCTAATGAATCCTTTTCTTAACCCATGTCGTTCGAGGGTGCCCCACAGATAATCCCAGGAGACCCTATCAAACGCCTTCTCGGCATCAAGTAAAATGAGTGCCATAGGGTCCCCTGAGACTGCTGCTGCATCAAAGAGTGTTATTACCCTGCGTACATGTTCAGTGGTTCCTCTTCCGGGTATAAACCCGTGCTGGCATGGATGGATTACATTGCTAATGATGGAACTTAATCGGGTAGCAAATATTTTAGAGAAGATTTTGGAATCACTATTCATTAGAGTGATAGGTCTATATGAGCCAGGTTTGTGCAGGGGTTTGCCTTTTCTTTTAAAAACAACTATTACCGCCTGGGCCCAGGACTCGGGTATTGACTTCCCAACTTGTGCTTGTCTGAGCGTTTGTATCATGTCCCTTTTTAATAGATGGTAAAAGATTTTATAAATCTCCAGCGGGATCTGATCCGGACCCACCGCCTTACCCGATGGGAGGCTTATCAGGGCGCTATATATTTCTTCCTCTGTTACGGCCATTTCCATGAGGTCTATATCTTGGGCGGCAAATTGCTCTATCTGAATATCCTTCAGGTAATCACCAGCCGAGTGGTGGGACAACTCAAATTCCTCCTGGTACAATTCACTATAATACTTATGAAATACTTCTTGTATACCAGTGGTTTCTTTGCACATTTTCCCGTCTTTATCCTGTATTTCAACTATCTCCCCCATCACCCTTTTATGTCTCGTCTGAACTGCCAACATGCGTCCTACTTGCTCGCTGAGTTCGTAGCACCCCTCACGCCATGCAAGATATTTTTCAGCTGCCTTAGTCGAAGAGATTTCACAGATCTCAGCTTTTGTAACCGCGATTTTATGCGTCCAACAATCTATTGGTGCACCTTGTGCTATTGCCCTAATCAATTCTTCTTCTAAAGCAGCCATTGCTTCATACAGTATATTAACTCACCCTGTTTCATTTTTCCTCCTTCTAGCACTGTAGCTAAGTGTCTCACCTCTGACTCCAGCCTTGAATGCGTCCCAAACCACCCCACTACTGGCACTATCCCTATTTATTTCCAAAAACCCTCAATCCAGGTATTCATATGTGCTATATAGTCTGGGTCTTTTAGCAAACCTCTTTCAAATATCCAAGTTGGTTTTTTCCTCTCTGCCCCCCTAAAATTAACGGTTAATACTAGAGGATTATGGTCTGAAAACACTCTGGGGTGCTTTTCTATATCACAATCACTGGCCAAATGGGACGTAGTAAAAAATAATCAAGTCGTGCTACAAGTTTGTGCGGTGCAGAGTAGTACGTGCTCCCAGGATCCAGAGCTTTGGTCAAAGCCCAAATGTCTGTCAGACCATTATCTTGAACCAGCGACAGCAAAGCCCTGCAGACCTTATTTTTACGGCCTGTATATTTGGTGGTGCCCCCATCCCATCTAATGCCCAAACCATTAATATTTAAGTCCCCGCATAATATAACCGGTATTCCTCGTGAGGCCAACTCTGAGTTCACCTCCAGCAGGACCTCTGGGTCATCCCCCGTAGATCCGTACACTGAACAGAGGGTAAAACTAGACTCACGGCAGCAGCCTTCTACCATCACCCATCGTCCAAATTTGTCGGTTTGGCAATTTCTCCATTTTAAATTGCTCCTCCGTGCCAATATAGCAACCCCTTTAGTCCTATACCCCTGCTAACTAAACTAAACTACAACTAAATTATACCCCAACTGCTCCATTAGTTTAGCCCTGGAACCCTCAATGTGTGTCTCTTGTAAACACAAAATATCGGCCCTTAATCTTTTCAGTTCGATTGCAATCCTTTGCCTTTTATTTGGATCATTCAGACCACATACATTAATTGATGCTATTCGTAATTTCATCATGTGGCATTTAAAAAAGCATTCCCTAATTTTGTATTTCCCAGAGTTGCCATATATTCCCTTTGTTTCATTCCTTTGCTGTTTACAACTAGATTGTATCCCCTACTTTTCACATGATCCTCATGAACCGATTTTCCCCTCCCATTTTCTCTCCCCCTCTCCCAAAACCACCCCCCCAAGCCCTCCCTCCCCTCCTCCCACTCCATCCTACCACCCACCCCCTCCTACAACATTGAGCAAATGGGTCTCAATGAGACCCATGTGATGTCGCCTGTTAGGCCACCTGAAGTGCCCCTGTGTCCAATCCCCCGCCCCTATGAATTAAACCAATACCAAGTAATGTACCGTCCCACATTTTTCTACTCTTTTTCAACTGTTTTTCTACCAGTGAATATTTCATCCTTCCCACGTATCATTTAATATAATACCCGCATTTGTGCCCTCATCATCCAGTCTCCAAATGTGATGCCACCTCACTCTATCTTTCTGTTGTCCCAGTAGCGCCCTGTCCTCTTATCACCTGTAGTTCCTTCAGGTACTCCTGAGCCTTGATTTCTGATGAAAACACCCGCATTTTTCCTCTGTATATGATTTTAAGGCGTGCAGGGCTCAATAGATAGGCTTCGGCGCCAAGTACCTGGAAAGGAGAGATTAGTTGACGTAACCTCCACCGCCTTTCCACCGTAGTGTGACAGAAGTCTGGGCGCGTGAAAAAAGTGTGACCATTATGGGATCGTTTTGCATCCGGTCTCGCCTTATCTGAGATAGACTGCCAAAGGAGAAAGTTACCAAAAAAAATTAGGATCGCTCTGGGCCGTTCCAATTGCCCCACTGTAGTGTTTTTTCTCACGGTCAATGGGAAGCGGTGAGCCCGCTGAATCTCTGTGTCCCAGTTCCAACTTGATAGCTCAGGGAAGGCTCCTTTCATAAGATCTACCATAAAAGTTCTTACATCGCTGCCTTCACTATTTTCCGCAATCCCTAGGAATCGTAAATTATTTCGGCGCTGGCGATTCTCGAAATCTTCGAGTTTCCACATCATGTCGCCAGCCTGTTTCTCTTGGAACTCCTTATGTTCCTGCATTTTTCCCAGCTCGCCCTCGAGGGTCGCTGTTCTTTCCTCGACCTGTGACACCCTTTCTTGCATGTCCGAGCACATTTTGCTCACCTTCCGGAGGGAGCCCTGTAATTTCTTTGTAGCCTGATGTGCTCTGCGATTCTCTTGGTGAGCTTCCCCTTGCATTTGCTTGAGGGTAGCATAAATTAACTCCATCGAGGGCACAGCATTCGGGGTAGGAAAGGCGCTAGATACAATTTGAGTCTTATCATCGACGAGAAAGCCATCAACATCCAACTCGCCACATTCATTGAAGAACACAACATCCTCGACTCCTCCCAATCCGGCTTCAGAAAAAACCACAGTACGGAAACCGCCCTCCTCGCCGCAACAGACGACATCCGCACCCTACTGGACAAAGGAGAAACAGTAGCCCTCATCCTCCTCGACCTATTAGCGGCGTTCGACACAGTCTCCCACCGCACCCTAATACGCAGACTCTACGACGCAGGAATCCAGGACAAGGCCCTCGACTGGATCCGCTCCTTCCTCTCCGGCAGGACGCAGCGGGTCAGACTCCCCCTTTCCTCTCGGACCCCACACCTACCACCTGCGGAGTCCCCCAGGGCTCCTCCCTCAGCCCGACGCTCTTCAACGTCTACATGGCTCCACTCGCCCCCATCGTCAGAACCTACGGACTCAACATCGTGTCATACGCAGACGACACCCAGCTCATCCTCTCCCTATCCAACGAGCCCAACACCGCCAGACGCAACTTTCGAGAAGGCATGG